>VZSC01011786.1:263201-311724 GCA_013398225.1 Steatornis caripensis
GGGGCATCTGTGCTGTGAGGAGAGGCTGAGAGCCCTGGGGCTGTTCAGCCTGGGGAGGAGAAGGCTGGCAGGGGATCTCCTCAGTGCTCATCGATAGGGCAGGTGTCCAGGGGACGGGGCCAGGCTCTTTCCAGTGGTGCCCAGTGCCAGGACGAGGGGCACTGGGCACAAACTGGAGCACGCGCAGTTCCCCCTGAGCATGAGGAAGAACTTCTTTGGCGTGAGTGTGCCTGAGCCCTGGCCCAGGCTGCCCAGGGAGGCTGTGGAGTCTCCTTCTCCAGAGAGATTCAACCCCACCTGGACGCGTCCCTGTGCCCCCTGCGCTGGGGGCACCTGCTTTAGCAGGGTGGGGCTGGGGGATCTGCAGAGGGCCCTGCCAGCCCCTGCCATTCTGTGAAATTAGTTACATGACACGCTGTATTCTTGGGCAAGAGACAAACAAGATATGCATGTACCACTGCTCTGTATGAAGAGCCCAGCACCCTAAGTGCATCCTGCACAAAACCTCCTGGCTCATGGGAGGTGTGGGAGGCACCAGAGAGCCCTTTCCAGACTGCTCTGGCAGAGGCTGCGGTTCCGTGCGGGCAGGGCGTGAATCGCCAGCCCACCTTGCCCCAGCCACGCTGCCCTGCTCACGTCTGGCAGAGCCTCCCAGGAGGCAGATTACCCCGCAAAATGGGAGAAAACTACCAACAAAACAAAACAATCCTCTGGATCGATTTGTGCCACACCAGTGAGCCCAAGTGACCTGTGCAACAGCTGTGAGGAGTGGGAGAGTTGGCGTGGAGGGGCCAAGGGGAAGGCACCCCAGACGCAGGTGCGAGGAGGGGGTGCTCCACTGCCCTGGAAGCTGCAGACCAGTTCCCTCGTGCACAGCTTGCTCTGCCCTACGACATTATTTACGTATGCATTTGTAAATGATACTGCCTGGCCAGGTACCTTGTGGCAGACACAATATACATTGTTCTGCTGGTTAACTTTAAACTTGTCTTGGTCCTTTACTCCAGTGCCATGCACCGTTGCCTTGTTACACATTAACTGAGAAAGCAGCTTGGAAAACATCGCTTGGCTTCATTAAGTTCTTAAAATGACACTTGATACTTAAATTGCCTTATTACCCAGTTTGCACATACTTCAAATATTAATGCAGTCCAGGCTTTATCGCTCTTATTACCCCACCAACAGAAATTATATATTAATTTCTAAATGCAGATATCTTTCCTGTACCCTGGAAACGGGGCTGGGATGTAATGCCGTACAACAAACTGGGATTTAGCTCCTACAAAGAGAAGAAAAGCCTGTGCTCCCCTGGGATGAGAATCCTAGCATCCCAGCACGGCAGGGGCTGGCAGGGCCCTCTGGAGATCCTCCAGCCCAACCCCCTGCTAAAGCAGGTGCCCCCAGAGCAGGGGGCACAGGAACATGTCCAGGCGGGGTTGAATCTCTGCAGAGAAGGAGACTCCACAGCCTCTGCGGGGAGCCTGGGCCAGGGCTCGGGCACCCTTATGGTAAAGAAGTTCTTCCTCATGTTCAGAAGAGGCAGGTCTCCTGCTGAGCAAGGACATGTGGTGGGTACGTTCATCCATCTTCCATCAGGTGTATTAGCACATCCCCAGAGGTTAGCTGAGAGCTGGTGGGAGCTTTCTGGAGGTCTTATACACGTAGAGCTAATGGGTTCGCGTGAGCTCCCACAAAGGCTTCAGTACATGCTTTCTGTGCCAGTGCGATGTGGCCGGTACTGAGTCACAGCCAAGGGCAGGAGACTCCAGAGTTACACTGCTGTGATAGTTTGAAAATGGTGTCCGAGATGCTGGAAGACAGACTGGCTTTTACACCTACAAAACCCAGTCCCCTTCGTATTTTTCTTTTACTAGTGATTTTCTCATTTGCTTTCTCCTGTTCCCTAACATGACCCACCATTATTAGCAGACGTGGGAAGGGAGGCATGAATCCTGTTTACTGGGAAACCTGTGCTGCCTGGAAACATTTATCTCCCCTAGCCCTCCCCATGTCTGGCAAACTCAGAGGCTCTATAATCACAGCTTTTGTCTCTGGTGTTTACTTTTTTTGTTCTGATTGCCTGAAAGACGCAAACCAGAGGGAAGGACTTGACCTTGCAGAGGACAAATGCAGAAGCTGGACCTGCACAGCACATAAAGCTGCAGAGAAGAGGTGAAATGTAAGAAGGGGAAGAGCAGAGTGCAAGACCGTTGCCCGGAGGACTTGCTGTGGTTGCTTGCCCCCATTTTTGCACCTCTTTCCCCACAGTTGTTTGGTTAAACCTGTTGCAAAAGCCTTGTGAAACACTCCACTGTCTTGCAAGATGGTTATGTGAGACTACAGGTTGCAGGCAAGACAGGGCAGTTTTGCTGGCTATTGGTTTTGGCAGGGGTGTCTGTGGGGCATCAGGGAGGAGGTGTCCTCCTCCTTTTCCCTGTGACGGTGGCAGCTGAGCAGGTCTCGGTCCATCCTCACACTCCTACAAGCCTGCATGTTCATTCCTACCACATCCCAGTGCCTCCCCACAAAAATACCCCTTAGGACCTTGTGGGCAGATCCAGGATCAATGTAACAGCTCAAAACGAAAATGCTGCCTGGGAGGGAGGATAAAGTCAGTGGATCTGCACTCTGTGTGCTGAAATCCCAAGGCCTGCCTGGGACAAAGGTCTTTCTTACCCGTCACCTGTACTATCAGGAAATGTTTCTGACTCACTTGATAAAAAATAGTTTAAAAGTTCAGGTCCATAGTTTCTTTCAGGGACATGGGTGGCTTTAGAAGGTATTTGCCCTGCCAGGAGCTGTGCCTGAGTGATCTGAATCAAATGAGCGCTGCTGAATCTGGGAGTGGATGGGGCTGGTACTCCTGAGGGCAAACCATGGTCCCGTGAGCAGAGAAGCAGCAGCAAGCCGGGCTGTAAATCCCACGTGTGAAGTGAGCCACTGCAGTGCTGTCTGGTCCAGCCTGATTCACAGCCTCCTGGCATGATGCTGTTGAACAGGCACAATGTCCCTCCATATCTCGCCAGCCTCATCTGGGTGAATCTAAGCCCTGCACTCCAAAACCTGGCTCTGCGACAGAGAAGTGGTGTTGTTCATCCTTCCTTACTCAGGATGGGTTCTGGTGTGCTGCCCGCTGACTTTCGAAACCCTCCACTGCTCCTTGTTTCAGTTGCCCTGTCTGGCAGTGAAACAGAGTATCGCTGGCAGCATCTCGCTCTCTTCCCCTCTTCAAAGGGCTGGGAAGCACCACATGCTGGAGTGGTGCAGAAGGCTGTTGCATTGCTCACTGCACCCTGAACCCATGCAAGACAGTCCTGAGGTTGACCTGCTCTTCTGCTCACACGTCCCAGGGCTCTGCATCCTTCCCAAGCTGCTGTCTGCTGCTGGGTCTCTCTGAAGACTTGGGTGCCCACGCTCCAGCACACTCAGTGTCTTGATCTCTGTCCTCTTTGTGCTCATCTCTCAATCCCACCCAGTAAGGTACAATTTATGCTGCAAGATAAGATAGAAAGGCTGTTATATTTGGGCATGTGAAAATAAAACATCATCAAGGGCCAAGCTGATCACTAATGGAAAGAGAGCTGATCACCTGGCAAGGCCCTAGGCTCGAGGTCCCCTGCATGGAGGTGCCTGCTGCAGGGAAGCTAGAGCCATAGCTCTTCTCCTGCTATAGCAGGGTAAGAGAGGCTTGGGAAGTATCTCAAATACGTGAATGCTCCCTGCACTCCAGTGTGGCTGGTAGGTCATTTTGCTGTGCCTCAGTTTCCCTATCCACAAGAAAAGGCTGAGCGCAGGCCACCCCTGAACGTGTGGATTTTGACTCACCATCATTTTGTAAATGAGGTGAAGGAACTCAAGGCTGGGTGCTGTTGAAAGGACAACCTCATCTGTACAGGACAAGGCATGCAGCAGGGCCGCAGGATTGAGTTCAAATGGCGGAAGTGGTCACTTTGCTCTCCAGCCAGTGTATTCCTGATGGCTGTCACTGAGGGGTTTGGGCAGACAAACCCTGGTTGCTCTCAAGGGGGTGGTTTAGTCCATTGCTCCTACAGCCATCAGAGCTGAGGGAGCGGATAAGGAAATACCCATTACCTCCTTGATTGAGTGCGCTGCGGGAGCTGAGGCAGGGCACGTTTCAGTTCTGCTGACTCCTTTCCAGAGGCATTTAAGCCACGGGAAACCAAGACAGCAGCAGCAATAAGCCAACAACAATACATCATTCCTGGGCTGGCCTGATTGCGATTCAGCACAAGAGATCGATGGAGGCTTGGCAGAGCAGATGTGGGCTGCAGAAATCTTACCTTTGTTTAGGCCACCGGGCCCCTGTGTGGTTTTCTCCAGGAGCCCTGAGCAATGCCAGAGAGCTCTGCCGGCCACATGGGACTGCGGGGAGACCCGGTGCCCACGATGCTGATGCTCTGCAGAACATACGGGCTGCTGGGAGGCCAGACAGCAAACGCCATAATGCCTGTAAAGGGGAATTGTGCCTGAGAGGCGCTGTTTTAAGAGGGGCCTCACAGATGGGAAAACCTGTTCTTACCGCAGTCCAGGCTCTCACGGCAGGGCCACGTGGGTGTAGCCCTCCAAAGGGCTACGGTCTTCATCTCCCATCAGGATCCTGTTTCGTTACTCTGATCCTGGCCCCTGCACAGCTAAGAGGCTGCAGGCAGAGGCCAGGTGTTTGGAGAATGTTAGGGCAGCGCAGAAATACTCTTTCCACGAACAGGATCTGCTTAGGTGATCTGGTGCAAAAGAGCTTCAAAGCAGCCCTAAGTCAGCCTCAGAGCAACTCCAGCTGGGTCGGGACTCTCGGGCAGACGCCTGCTGCCTCCTTGCACTGTGGGAGTGAGGAGTAGGATGCGACCCACTCCTGCCTACAGAGACCTACCTGCGTGGCCGGGGCAGTGCTTGGGGTGGCCCGGACAGGTCAACTGCTGCCACTGCAAAGGCTGTGATGTGTGTCCATGTGGATGCAATGCTCCGAGCCCAGGCAAGTCTGGGGAGAGGAGGTGGTGCAAGATGAGACTGAGCACAGGAGACTTCAGCGTGGATTTTACCATCGTCCTGCAAGATGGCTGGGAAGGGGGAAGAGATGAGGTTTCACAGAGGGAATTATATCTTGATGGTTGCAGTTTTATGCTGTTAGTAGGCAAACCACCACCCTTCAGAGCAGAGCAGCTGCAGGTACCCTGAGGTATCCAGGAGCCAAGGGCTCCTGGAAGGCAGACAGAAGAACATTAAAGAGAAGGCAGTAACATTGGCACTCTCATAACAGTGCCTTGTCTTCGTACAAAGAATTCTATCCCAAGAACACTGTGTGCTTTGGAAGATCCTAAATAATTAACCTCAGAGCAGTAGCATTCAAGACAGAAATATCTCCCTCCCTCCCTCCTAATATTCATCTGTCTGGGGTGGCCCACAGTGATGTGACCCAATGGGCAGGGCAGGAAAGGAAAAATTGTCCTAAGCCCCCCAGCTCAACATGCTGGGGGCCTCAGAGTAAATACTGAGCTGGGATTTCCCTGGGAGACCCCCAGTTCTGCAGGGACATTTGGTGAGATGCTCAACCCTTACCAGAGTAGGATGGCGGGGCTCAGCAGCAGTCCTCTCCGGAACTTGATTTAGTTCGGTGTTTCTCTATTAGTAGCTGTAACTATCATAGATTTTGGCCCTCGTCCTAGAAGAACTGGGCATGCCACATACCTGGAGAACAGACCTCCTCTGCCCAAGGGCTCTAAACATTGCACGCGTGAGTTGCTTCAGGCCCTGTGACCCACGTCGGAAGCTTCCCATGCTGCTAACCAAGGGGTTTTGACCCAAACAATACCAAACTTCAGGGGACACCCACGCGATCTGCCCACAGCCCTTCTGCCGGCACTGTCCCACGGCCAACCCCGACCCACAGGACCTGCTGAAATCGGACCCTTGCAGAATTGTAACCTGGCCGCTGGCAGGACCCTTCCCTTGCGCTTGTGAATCTCATTTGCACGCTATTTATATCCCATGGAATAGCATGTAGGCATCGCTCTCTATCAATAAAGGGCTATGGCAGCCCCTTTCCAGCCAGCTCCCCTATTGCTGTGGACTGACCTTACTTCCAGACGCCTCAGCAGCAATTTAGCAGCTTGAGGGCGCAGGGAAAGCCCATGCCTGCTTTTGCGGGTGTTCTGGTTTGTTCCCGACATTGGCTTTCCACCTCCCAGCAGTGGGACCCAGGTCATTTCAGCCTCGTCTGTGCTGGAGAGACAACACAGCAACTTCTGCACTTGGAACTCCACTTCTCTGGTGTCAACAGCATCACCGCTGTGTTGCCACACAGCTCTGCCCAGGAAAACCTCCTGCTGCTTAAGATGCCAGCACAGAAAGGTGATGGAAGGAGGGAGTTGAAAGCTGAAATCACTCTAGGAAGTATTGCGAGTAGCGGCTGAGCCTGGGGAAAATCCCAATTGTAGAAAGGCTCCACCTGAGTGACCTTTGCTGCCAGCTGAGCCTGTTTAGGTGTGGAGGAGCTGGCTGGGGCTCTGGGACACTGTGCCAGAGGGATCGGCTGCTCCCCAAGCAGCAAACACTCCACTGAGCCCAGCTGCATGATCTGGGTGCCTGCCCTCTCCTCTCCAAAAGAGTGGGTTGGGAATGGACTTCTTTCCTCCGCCTACTGTGGGAGTCCCTCACCCTGCTCGTGGCTACCCCTAGATGAAACCCCGTGGTTCCCAGGCCCTTTAGGGCACCCAGTCCCAACTTCTGACACAAGACTGGGAGGTCTCCTGCAGAAAGCCCGGCTTGTGCAGCTCTGTTCCCTGTTCTTACACCTGCATTTCTTTCTGCTGGGATGATTTATCCCTCACAGGACCTGTCCTGTATTGTACAGCCCCTTGTCGCACCTGGATTAGCGGAATGACTCTTGAGTCCTCGAACCTGTGCAGGGAGAGAGGATCCGTCAGCTGAAGCCAACAGTGCCAGCAAAGATCTCTGCTTTATGCCAAAGGACTGTCCCCAGCAGCAAAGGGGACTGGGGTGATGGTTTGTTCCAAAGTCCCTCCAAGGTGTCTGCTGTAGTTTGGTTAGCAGGGACAGGGCCAAAATTTTCCTCCTCTAGTGGCAGGAGGTTTTCCAGGTATTGCAGTCATGGTCCCAGGCACTCACGGACTGGCACAGCCAGGCTGATATGGCACCAGGGTCCCCAAACCTGGCTAGGGTGCCACTCACTACCTTGCTCAACCAGCCAAGCCCTGCGGCTCATCAGAGCAGGTTTTGGAGCCCCTGGACTGTCCTTCCAGGGGGATTAATGCAGGTTTGTGTTTGCTGGGAGTTCTGGAGCCATCTCCCAATGGGCTACTGACATTAAAGCATCCTCACAAAGAAAGCAAACCATGCCTCCTGTGTTGTGGAGCATGTGTAAGACCTTGGCCCCTCCCAGGGGCCTGTTTGTGGTGTCCTGGAGCTCCAAACCCAAGCACAGCTTTGGTTAAGCCTTTTGGTTGGGGTTTATCAGTCACCAGGCCTGCACTGCCATGGGGAAACTTGGAGAGGGCTGCAGGGCTAGATAGGTTGGGTTTTAGTTGCTCTGTGCCTGTTGTGAGCTCTCTGCCACGTTGGGTATGCCAGTGCCCGCAGTGGTGCAGGTGTCCTAGCATGGATGAGGCTGAGCAACCTCTGCAAGAGGTACTGGAACCACTGGCATAGCTCAGCTCAGTGCACAGCCTTGTAGCTGCCTCTGGTAGCATACCTGTGTTGTACCGGGTTAGCCTCCCAGGCCCCCAGGCCTCTGCATCTGCTGCTTGAGTCCTGCAGCTCCACAGCCCGGCTGGCTCTGGCATTTGAGCTTCTGAAGAAGGAGTTTAGATCTGCAGTCCTCACAGCATCACGCAACCCCAGGACCCGTCCCGCCCCTGGCTGCCGGACAAACCCTTTGCCACAGCCGGGACAGGTGAGGGGACAGACTTGATCAGCAGCGCAATGCACTGGCACCCTCTAATGACACAGTTATGGATATTCAGTGGATGCTTGGCTCACTTGCCCTAGTCCTTCCTACCATGCTGGTGCTGACTGATGCACTGTTCGCAGGTATTTTGGAGGCTTCAATGGGGCAGGGCCACAAGCTGCGTTCCCCCTTCTTCCACCCTGCTCTGCTCCAAATCCTCAGCCTCAGCTCCCTGCACTGTAATTTCCCAAGGCGTCAACAGCGATCGTGCAAGGCAGCAAGAAGGGTTTGTGTTTGTGCATTGCTCCTGCCAGGTGTGGTGTCAGCAAGGACTCTGTTCCCATCCCTCTCAGCCCCACGAGCAAAGCCAGCTGTGGTTGCCCCTGCACCACTGGAACAGGAGAGCTGGCGTGCCTGCTGCCAGGTTGTGCAAGCCCAGCTTTTGGCCACGCTGCCCAGGCTAGCTCAGGAAGCCCCTTTTCTCCAACTTATCCTGCCATGGAGACACCAGGAGAGTTTGCCAGCTTATTTCCCACAGGCTCCAGTCGTTCCTTCCCAGCCCACTTTGGGACAAAGCCAGGCAGTGTGCAGCTGAAATCGGATTGCTCAGCTTCATCTCTAACGATGCTGAACCTAATGAGAAACTGAGATGCACAATAGCCACAGCATTTGGCTGCTCGGTAACACTGTGCTTTGGGCAGCAGTCTGGGTGGCTGATGTGGGCTTCAGAGCAGCTCAGCAGGGCACTGTGTCCCATGTGGCAGATCGAGAGAGGCTGGGCTCCTCTGCCAGCTGCCCCAGCCCCGCTGAGCCCCTACAGCATAGCTTTGAAAGCCCGGTAGACTTAAATTCACTGTAGCAGTGTTTGGCCTTGCTCAGCAAGATTGGTTCAGCCATGCTCAGTAAGGTGCCAGGACCCGATAGCAGAGCCTGCCATGACAGCAGGCAGCAGCTCTGTTGGCATCAGGTGGACAAATACGGTCAGCTCTTCCATGGATGTTGTGTTAGGTTGACAAAAGGCTTTGTTGCCCTGGATTTGAGGCAACCTGGACTAGCAGGTTGCCTACCAGTGCTGTCCTGCCAGTCTCATGGCCAAAGTCAGCATTTCTCTGCCTCTCTCCACCATGCAGGAGCTGGGGAATGGCCCTGGGAAAACCAGGATTGTGCATCCCTATACAAATGGGCCGACGAGCCTCTTGAACAGTGAAGAAACAGCATGAGCAGGGCCAGGGCCAAGTGCTCCGAAGGATGCCTTTGCTTCCTGCGGCTGAGACACAGGTGGCAGAGTGCAGGGGAGGGAGCTCCGGTCTGTGTCCCAACACACCCTTCCAACAGCTCCCGCGGGAGCTGCCCAGCACTATCGTCATCCCAGGAAATGTCCCCAGAAACCTCTCCCTGCAGGGGTGGGTGGTTGTGGCTGGGGAAGCCTTTGGAGATGCCATACAGAACAGGAGGATGGGGATAGGATGGGGATGAGATAGGAACCGTATGGGTATGGGCATGGGATGGGGATGTAAATGGGATGGGTGGGATATGAGTGGGATGGAGATGTCACGTGGATGGGATAGGGATGGGAACTGGAGTGGGGTTGAGACAGGGAGGGACAGGGTATGAGGTAAAGATGGGTTGTGGGATAAAGATGGGGAGGAAAGGGGAAGACGTGGGATGGAAGGGGAGGGGAAGGAGTGAGATAGGAGGGGAAGGAATGGGGCTGAGAGAGATGGGGAGAGGAAGAGGATGGGAAAGGGTATGGGAAAGGGTCAGCTTTTTTCAGGGAAGCACACGTTCAGATGGCATCTCTCACTAGCTCAGCCATGTTGGACACAAGCAGCCTTGGAAAGCGCTGAATGCCTTTCTCTTCTTTTGTTATCCCACGGGGCTGTGCTGCTCAGCCAGCCAACAGCACCATCAGGTTTTTATTTTACATTTATTTTCCTAATGGCTTGGGTGGCCTGAAAACTTGAGCAGTGAATTGTGACTGCTCAAGATTGGGTAAAAATCCGCACAATGGATGTGCACTGCAGTGTGGCACCAGGGATGAATCACTGAAATTGTAATTAGGGAAGAAAATAACAGTGGGTTTACGAGCTTCTTTCCAGGAGCATCGCGTTTCTCCTGAATTGCAATGATGTTTTAGACTGGTTTATGGGACATTGCCCATGTCACAAAACACACAGAAATGGAAGAAGCAGTGGCTGATATAAAGCAGTTTAACAATTAAGAGAGGAAGGAAAAACCAGCATCGTTTTTTACAGTGACAACGCAGATGCTTTGGGAGGGACAGGTTGGAGTGAGCAGGGGAAATCATAGCAAAACCCAGGGATGTGGGACAGTGTAGTTGTGCCCTGACATGGAGTCCGAGGTGATGCAGGTAACCTGGGCAGAAAGGACATGCAGGGACGGAGTCCCTGGGAGTGATGGGTGTCCCACGAGTGTCCCCTCCTCAGCTATGCAAGTCTCAGCACCCTGCTGGAGAGAACCTCTGCAGAGTACAGCAACCAAGGAAGATGCATCACCCATGGATTGCAGTGTGGCAGTGAGTCCAAGAAAGCAAAAGTCAATATTTTATTGTCTTCCAGTAGCTTTATTTCATCCTTCTAGAAAGGCACATACTGCTATGCAACGAGCACGGTTGTAAAGCACAGAGCAAAGACACTCTGTTGCAGATGGGCACATATATAATCTCCATGGCTTTGCATTAGCATCAGGATTCAGCAAGTCCTGGCGACAAGGCTGAACACAGCCCTCCAGTCCATATGGTGCCAGAGACTTATGACCCCAGCAGTTGCTGTCATCTCTTTAGCAAGCTGCCCCAGCGTGGGGAGGAAAGGCCAGCAGTTCCCAAGGGGCTTGGCAGGGCTTGGACAGGGGTGTCTGTGTGCGTTCATTGAGCATGGCTTCACTGAGGGTTCAGCAACTGCATACAAAGCTCTGTGAAACCCGGGGCCCTGGGGATTCAAATTGTCACCTCCACCCCAGCAAAGAGACACAGCTGTGCCACCCACACTAGGACCAGGGCAGAGGAAAAGTGTTCCTCACCCCTCCCCAGGCAGGCAGCAGACATCAGCCAGCTCTTGCCCGTGGGCTCTGAGCAATCCTCAAGTTCATCTTCTTGGGTTTACATGCTTTTTATTATTTCAATTAAACACAGAGGAGATGTTCCAAGGTGGAAACCGGACAGCTGCTGCTGCCTTCGGGAAGCAGAGCCCTGCCTGCTTGCTGTGATCACTCTCCTGCACTGTCTCCATCCCCAAAGCAAAAGGACACAATACTAGGAGGGAGCCATCAGCACAAGTGCTGTTTTCTGGTGCCTTGATGCTCCCGGGCAGCCCACAGGCAAGCTGTCTGGACCAGCCTCCGAGGACAGACTCCCAAGGAAATCCTGGCAGGAGGTTTCTGGGGTGCTGGCATTTCTTCCCTCTAGATTTCCCTCCTTTTCTGGGGAGTCCCTTCTCCTGGAGCAGCATGTCTGGCAGCCACCACGCCCATGCCACTGATGGCAACCAAAGCAGTTGTGCTCAGTGCCCATGTGATGGGATGTCTGCCAGCTACTGCCTATTTTCAGTTTGAGATCTCATCAGTCCTTTCTGTCCTGGGACTCCCAGATGTGCTAGACCTGAGCCCTTGTTGGGGCACGGTTTGCATCTCCATCATTAAGACCATAGGAAGAGGCAGATGCTAGCTATTTCCCTGTGTCACCAGAGTCACTCACTGTTCTAGTGGTGGCATCCACCAGCAGGTTTAACCCCAATGGGGAAAGTCCCTCCGTGCTTTTAATATGCAGTGTGGCTGTTCCCAAGTAGCTTGTTCCATCCCTTGGGAAGGTCACTTACCCAAAGAGGTGAGGGACCAGAGCTCCCTGACTTCTTGGGGATGGTGACAGTCCCTTAATGCCAGCTGCTGCCTGGTCACACTGTTCCCAGCCTGTTTGCTGTCAGACTACAGCTGCGCCCTGCATGGGCAGCTGCATGTGGTCCGCAGCCCCAGTAGCGCAGGAGACCTGTAGCTCTGGGCGGTGATGGGAACAACCACGGCAATTGATCTGAGGAGACTGAGCCCAGCTCGTGGTATCCCTGCCGCATCTGCTGGTAGGTGAGCGTGGCCTGGGAACTTGTGAGCCTCCCTAAGCATGGATGTTTGAGCCCTTCAAATGTCCTGTTGAAGGAGGTTGCTGAGCTTTGGTGCTTGACAGGAGCTGCAGAGTTGAAGATCAATTATTTACCTACCTGACACCCATTATGCAGGGTTTACACCGTATAAAACAGCAGCACGGCATGCGCCCTGATCTCCAGTGAGGAGCCTGTCTCAGAGTGGCAAAACCACAGGGCAACCTGTGAAATGGGGTGTCTGTGGAGCACTTCACCCCAAAGTGCAACTTTGGGTTAATGAGACTAATCTCAGTTTGCCTAATTACACCTTATCCTTGTCCAGAGACCCCAAGAATGTCCTCCGCAAGAGCGCTTTGTAGCTCTGACTGCAGGGCAACAGCAACTTACTGCTTTTAGGAGCACATCCCAATTTGTGAGGAGCTCAGTGGCGTCCACTTTTGAGCACCTCCTTCTGAATATAGCTGGAGCCAAGCTGGGGAATGGCAGGCATAGCTGCAGGACATGACAGAGTGAGAAGCAGAGTGAAGATGCTTGGTCTCTTCAGATTAATTGACACAAGGGAAGACTCACTCTTGGTCAACACAGGGTGAGATGTCTGAAAACATCTGCCTTTTGGTTAAAGGAGGAGAAAATATGGAGGACCCATGGCTGGCTAGGCAGGTTTGGACTAAAAATACCCTCTCTGGCTGCTGAGGACTGCTGGAGGGTGAAGTTGGAGTTTCGTGTGCCTCATCCTGAAGGTCAGAACGGGGTGAGACAGGGACTGTAGAGTTCAGGATCCTGAGGGCAGGGAGGAGGGTGAGAAGAAAGCTCAATACCCTGGACTTTGAGAGAGCAGACTTTGGCGTCTTCATAGATCTGCTTGGAAGAGTCCCATGGGGTAAGGCCCTAGGGAGAAGAAGGGGACAGCAAAGCTGGTTGATGTTCAAGGATCACCTCCTGCAAGCTCAAGAGTTGTCCACCCTGGCAAGCAGGAAAAAAGGCAAAAATGCCAGGCAGCCTGCATCGATGACCAAGGAGCACCTGGCCAAACTTAAACACAAAATGGAAGCATACAGAGGGTGGAACCAAGGACAGGTAATCTGGGAAGAATACAGAGACATTGTCCAAGCATGCAGAGATGAGGTTAGGCAAGCTAAAACCCAACAGGAATTGAATCTAGAAGGGGATGTAGAAGGCAACAAGAAGGGTTTCTGTAGGTACACAGGTGACAAAAGAAAGACTAGGGAAAATGTGGGCCACAGCTCAGTGAGATGGGAGACCTGGTTACGCAGGCCATGGAAAAGGCTGAGGTACTGAATGCCTTCTTTGCCTCGGTCTTCGCTAGCACAACCAGCCTTCAGGAATCCGAGAAGCCAGAGACCAGGGGGAAAGTCTGGAGCAAGGCAGACGTACCCTTGGTGGAAGAAGATCAGTCAGGTCAGGGAACGCTCGAGCAAACTGGGCCCTGACCGGATGCACCCATGAGTGCTGAGGGAGCCGGCAAATGTCATTGCAAGGCCAGTCTCGATAATCTTTGATTCCTCATGGCAACTGGGAGAAGTACCCAAAACCTGCAGGAAAGTGGATGTCACTCCTATCTTTAAGAAGGGTAAGAAGGAGGACCCAGGGAACTACAGGCTGGTCAGCCTCACCTCCATCTTTGGAATGGGAGCAGCTAATTGTGGAAACCATTTCCAGGCACATGAAGAATGAGAAAATCATCAGGAGTAGTCAGCATGGCTTCCCGATGTGGAAGGTCACACCTGGAGTACGGTGCCCAGTGCTGGAATTTGCAGTGCAAGAGAGACATGGACAGACTGGAGAGAGTCCAGTGAAAAGTCACAAAGGTGGTGAAGAGACTGAAGCGCCTCTCGTGAGAAAAGCCTGGAAGAGCTGGGACTGTTCAGCCTGGAGAAGAGAAGGTTCAGAGGGACCTTGTCAATGTATATAAATATGTGAAGGGAAGGTGCAAAGAGGATGGAGCCAGGCTCTTCTCAGTGGTGTCCAGTGACCGGACAAGAGATGATGGGCACAAACTGAAACACAGCAAGGTCCCTCTGAACAACAGGGAACATTTTTTCACTGTGAGGGTGACTGAGCACTGGCCCAGGTTGCCCAGGGAGGTTGTGGAGTCTCCATCCTTCGAGATATAAAAAAGCCACCTGGACAAAGTCATGGGCAATGGGCTCTGCGTGGCCGTGGTTGAACAGGGGATTGGAGCAGATGACCTCCAGAGGTTCCTGCCAACCGCAACCAGTTTGTAGTTGTGTGATTCCATGACTTGGCACAGAACTGTCAGGGTGAGCTTTGGAGCAGGAGGACAAAGCAGGCTGGTGGAGCAGGCGCTGCCGGTTATCCAGACGACCTGCAGAGGTTCCTTGCTAACCCGTGCTGACTGCTCTGGAGGTGGGACAGCCGCAGAGCTGCTCACTTTGCCAGTTTCGGTGCTGAGCCAGGACATCCATGTGCGTTTCTTGTGTTGGGACCATGAGCACCCACCATATGGGCACCAAGGTGTATGTTGTGACCTGTCTCCGTCGCCTGCCTGACACTTGGACGGCCAAGACCCAGGCTGAGCTCACCCAGGGAAGCATAAGTTAAGTTCGTGACAGTTTGCAGAGTAAGCTGATTTATTGTACGGGCTGGGAGAAATGATAAGTACTTAAATATCTGCTTTAGTCTGTATTTAGACAGCTGCACAGCTACTTTGAATTTTCAAAACTGCTGTGTGCTGAGCGGCTCCTGTGAGATACAGACTGTTTGTCGAGCTGGTTGAAACACAAATTAAAGAGGTCAGCTTCGGGCAACTTTATTTCACAGTCTTGGGGCTGGTATTTAACACACACGCACATTTCGTGCGAGCATCTCATCTGAGTGCCAGGAACAGCGTACACAGAAATGAAGCATTGTCAGCCTTGCCCCTAATTTACAAGGCTTTCAGCCGGCCAAGTCCTTCCTGCGGAATGAAAGCTCTTGGCAAAGCGGAGTTTTAAACAGACATGAAGGGTCACTCCTCCTTTTGCTGTTAAACCAACCCATAGCAACCCATGGTAATGAGTAACCTGTAGGTGACTGCACCTTCCTGAGCCGCGGCTCACATGGCCCCCTGCCACAGCCGTAGGAGCTGTTGTGCAGACATCTGTAATGCTTTTTTCCTAAAGAAAAATTAATGGCTCTGAGATATTTCATAGAAATTAAATAGAACAGTGAGTTGCAAAAGGAGTTTCAGGAAAAACAGTGTTATAAAACCTGTCTTCCTATGGTGTCTCTGAGGGCTTGCACTGCGGTTGAGCTTTCACTGCAATCTTTCCATACTGGAGGAGCAAGTTTAGATTTTGTTCTCCTGCCTGGCCACCACTTTTCTTGCAGCATAGGGGAACTTAATTACCCTCGCACATCCGAATTGTTACTAAAATCGGCTGAAATACGTGGGGAAAGAAGGGGCTGTGAGAGTACCCACACTGAGCATCCTCAGCTGAGGCAGCTCTCTGCTGTTGGACGGTGTCATGGAGGATGAGCTAACACATGGGCAGCAAACTAGGCCAAGCGCTCAGCTGCCGGGGCCGTCCTGGCCTGCAGCGGGAATGAAATCAGGGACACGCTGAAGATTTTGCTGCAGAACCCAGCGATGAAGCAGGACGTGAAGTGCCTGTGAGTGCATGGCGGGTAGCAGAGCAGGAACTGTCCTGGCACCTGAGTGCAGATGTCCGGGAGAATATGCCAGGGGGATGTTGAGCAGAAAGGGGAGGGGGAAATCTCAGCAATGACATAGGGAATTGCCACCAGAGGGCACTTAAATATTGCTCTTGCTGAACAAATGGTGTTTCCTAGCGAGAGGCCAGCTCTGGATTGCCTGACAATGCACATCCAAGCCTGACTCATTGCTGGCACCGAGAGCAAGGGAAAGCACTCAAAAGGCATTTGAGAAATCACGCATGAATGGGAATTTACTAGCAAGATGCAAAGGATTGAACTTTTCTGCCAGACTTTTCCAGAGAGGTCTGCCAGCGGGTCTCTGTCCTGCCTAGTCCAGTGAGGTGAGCAGTGCATCGTCAGACTTTGACCTGTGTGGTACCCCCGGGGCTTGGCACAGAGGGAAGGAGATTTTTTTACACCTCCATCCTGCTCGCTATGAATATGTCGTGTCTGCTATGCATCATGAGTGCTGAAGAGACAAGAGTCACAGACCTGGCAGGGATCCTGGCTCAGCGCTTGCTGTCATGCCCACCTGGGTGCATCTGTGCTCTGCTTTTTATTCCAGAGTTGGGCAGGGATAGAAATATTATCTGCCTTCTAGGAGAAACTGCAGGGAATGGGTAAGGAATTGGGTAGGACTTCAAACATGATTCTGAGAACTCCTCAACGCCCATGAGTATCTGGGTGCCACATAAAGTCCGCAGATGTGAGGACAGCCACGTACTGCAGATGGAGAATCATGCTACAAGATGAAAGCGAGAAACTTCCATCCTTGTTTTGGGAGCAAGCCAGGGCTTCCTGTTCATCACCCACATTTGTCTCAGGGAGGCACCCTGGGACTCAATAGTGGGACGTGGTGATTTGGCCAGGGTCACGCTGCAGCTGCAGGTCTTGGTGCCACGCTCGCAGATCTGCTCTGAAAACTAAGAGCTTCATAAAGACCCTGGGGCCAAAGCAGCAAAAGCCAGAAGTGCTACAGGTGTAGGTGATGGAGAACTGAAGGGAATGTGGTCTCTAGAGAGACAAAGAAGGCTGCAGATGACAGAAAGCAGATGCTGTGTTGGAAATGCTATTACTTGACTTCTTCAAATATCTGGAGAAAATGGGTTGAACCCCACCGGGAGAAGAGGGGCCTCAAGGCCTTGCAGGAGCACCCATGTGCACTGAGAATCTCGCCTGGGTGGGCCCAAGGTGCTGGCTTGCTTTGGGATGTGACATCTCCCGGCATCTCACCCGGTGATTCTCCTGCCTTTGAAGTAGCCATAAGCCTGGGGAGGACCGGCAGCCCGTCCTGGGCTTCGCAGCAGGATCTCCGAAGAAAGATGTTTAATGTGAACCCTTCTGGCTACGGGAATTGCTTCCAAGGGACACAGGACAGCAGCTTGTGAGGAGCCACATGCGTGCTGCAGCACGTAGGCACGTCTGTCTGTCTGGGATACGGGGAGAGTGGGTGATGATGTGGGGAGGCCATGTGGGGTCCCCATCTGCAGTGTTCTCCCACCACGACCTGCCAAGCAAATGCCCTCGTCCCTCCAACTGGAGCTGTTGGCTTTGCCAGGACTAGGTTCCTCCATGCTCTTAGGTTTGGCTGATTACTTGCAATTAGCACTAATTAGTGTCTCTTTTGACAGTGCCTTGTCTCTACTTCTCTACTTCCCTGTGTCTTGTCCTTGACACGTCATGCTGGGTGCTGGGCCCCATTTTGTCCTGAGGCACCTCCGCCGGTCTCAGCAGCAAAGCCAAGGGTTATTTTGGGGCTGCAACCTGTTTTCCTGGAGGCCCTGCCTGTAGGGTTTCAGTCTGGGGGGGGCTGTTGCATCTCAGCATTCCCGGAGGCTCGCTGATTTTTTTTTTTTGCTTTGCAAAGCCGTGGTGCTGGGTGTGCTGTCCCACTGCCCAGGTAGTTTTGGATTTTCCCCAGGATCAGGGTACCAAGAGCAATGTTACAGGGTCTCCTGAACCACTGCTGGCAGAATGGGGCCATGGTGGGCATTGCTGGGCAGCCCTACCCTTTCCCAGCTGCACTGAGCCATCCCGAGCCCTGTCACGGGGCTGAAGTGTTAAGGGCAGGCTGGTGCGAGCAGCATGGTTGGCTCTGCCTGCCCCTGCTCCTGGCTCCACGGGGAAGCCCCGTGCAGGCCCTCAGGAAGTTAAATCCCACAGGCAACTGGTGCAAGAGTGGTCTCAGCAGAGGGTCACGTTTGCTGAAGCAGTCTTACCCTCTGGAAAAGAGCGAGCTGGGGTGGCAGCGAGAAGTACAGGACAGTCTTAGGAGAGACCCCCTACTCCCCTGCGAGCAAGCCCAGGAGAAACGGAGAGGAATCCCAACAGAGAAAGATGTGAAAAACCAACACGCAAATAATATATACTTGAGCATTGGCTCTGCAGAAGTTTTTGGAGAAGGTGAACATAAGAAACCCTCAAATGATGACCCAGATGACTTGAGCAACTCAACAGGGAAAACTGATTCACGAAGTAACATGCCATTGGAAACGTCCACCCCTCATCGCAGCCACTCCCTCTCTCTGGTCTCGATGTGTTATGTTTACAGCCTACCCCAGCTCTGGATATTTGCCATTTGGATGGCACTCTAGCACAGGAGGACAGGACAGGACGATCCAGCCCCACTGGGATATCGCATTGTCTGCAGGAATTTCCCTTCAGGAGGGAAGACGGTGCCTCTCCTGCGGTGGGAAGCCACGGCCTCGGCACCACGAGCAGTTGGCCACCCCGGCCCCTGCCTGCACACGAGTGTGCAGACACTGCGTGCAAACCCGGGTGAGCTGAGAGCGTGGCTGTGGTGCCACGCGATGGCACAGGCTGGAGGGGACAGCCACATCAGTGGTTAAACGATTACAGCGAAGTCTAACAGAGCCTCAGCTCCGGAGTCCTCCAGTGCACTCCTGGTAAATCAGTGTGTTCCTACATTTTCCCGAAAGTTCCTGTATCAAACTGCCAGGAGAAAGAGGGGCTGAACTCAAGATTTTTGTGAATACCGGTGCAACCGCTAAAGAATTGTCTACTAAACCCACAGTATTTTATAGTTGATTAATCTAAAAGGCCGCGTAGGAAAGTATTATCACCTCCTTCCCCTCAGACTTGTAACTTGATTGCATCAAACATAAATCTTGTAAATGGATTTGTACTTTTCTCTGGGAATTATTCAGATAGATGGGCATTTTATTTAATCTCACAGCCATTAGATGTGTTAGGGCTAGGTGGAAGATCTGGGCAGAAATAAAGTGCATTGCATTTGGGATGGGGCCATTTCAGTGAGGGAGCGAGGGCTGAAGCGATCGCACCGTTTGGGGTTGTCAAGCACTGGTGAAAAACCTCCATGCCAGCCAAAAGCTGTTGGAAAGCAAAAGGGAGGCCCTGCTCCTGCTGGGAGGTGTTGGGGAGCCAGGCGCAGGCGTGTTGTGGTAATGAAGTTTCATTTGGATGTTGTTGGGTTTAGACACAACTTTGGTGGACACAACGCACACATGCGCCGGCTTTGAACGTCCAGCTGGAAGAAGAAGAGCTCAGGAGGGCCCGGGAACTGCCGAAATCCCCAGTCCTTTGTGCTTCGGCTGGATTAGAGCCTTGAAAATCTTTGATATGTATTTTTTCAATACTCACAATAGTGTGGTTTGGTGCCTAGTAAATAGCTGTTTAACAGCAGAGGACACAGCGGGCAGCTTCGCTAATCCTTTAGAGATGCTGAAACTGGAGAAAAATATTTAAAATGCAGAAAAAAGAAAAGAATTAAAGAAAAGATGCAAGGAGGCAGAGTCAGACCAGACGCAAGCACCTCAGGAGCGTCAAATCCAGATGCTCACGGTCAGGAGGGCAGCTGGGAGTGGAAGTGAAGGCAGGGAAGCCTGCAGGTCTTCAGCGCTTGAAGAGCAGGATGTGCCGAACCTCACAAGGCATCTCTTTCCCATCTCCGATGTTTTGGAGCACCAAAGGCCCAGGTCGCCTCCGTTTCCTCTTACCTCCCAACCCAGGCTGAGCACCTTGCAGGTCTCCTTTCTTCTCCTCTCCAAACTGACCTTGGGCACACAGGAGCTGAGGTTAGAATGCTGGTTTTGCAAGTGGCTTGCTCAGGATTAGCTACTAAAGCGAGTGGAAAAAACAGCTTTTTACCTCATTTCAAAACTGTTTAAAAGCCAAACGTTCCTGTGTGGACATGAGCTGAAAATCACCACATTGTTTTGAGCAGGAAATCAGCTTTCCTAGAGTAGGAAGAGAAGCATTTTATAGCCGAGCTTCTTGGTCAGATGCTGGGATATGGCAGGAGGTCTGCACTCTGTGTCCTGGGAAAATGGTCTTCCTCCGGCCTGGTGGAGCCACAGTCCACTTAGACCCGGGACAGTCCCATGGACCTCTTAGGCTATGGCAAATGGAAGGTGCTGAGCAAAGGTTTGGCTGAGGCATGGCTGGTGAAATGCAGGTGTTTGGAGGCAGCAGGTCAGCACGCCCCGTGGCAGAGCCTTGGCCAACACCAGTGGGTGTCCCCGCCACCGGCACGGCCGCTCCTAGAGCACCCCAAATGTGGTGGCTGATGGAGGGGCGGCAGCATGCCTGCATTTCTCTGCTGTAAATGATTACTATTAATATTCTACTTGAGATCAATGCCCACGTGCTGGACATGCACAAGAAGCAAGGAGTTATTCCCTTCAAAACAGCAGTGTCATTAAAAAAATTGTAGCTAACACTACTTTGCCCAAATGAGTAGGTCTTCCGAGAGCTCACATACACGAATGACCCAAGACGTCTATGCTGTCATGCTGCTCAACAGATGTTTTACATTTTTCTGAATCACTGATTCCCATTTCATGTCAAGGATCTGTCTGGGCAGAATTATCTTAGGGTGCACAACTGAAAGGCAAAAAAGCCAAAAAGCCAGTTCTGCTCTGACAGTACCAGGGGCCCCGACCCGGCTCTGCACCACAGAGGGGCCCAGCAGGAGCATGGCTGTCACTGCGCTGCCTTCCCTGTCCTCCTCTTCCTCAGGCACCACTCTCCTAAGAGACTGAGAGCTGCCCCGGTGCATCCACTTCACCCAGTAACGGCAATTCTGGTGCCTTCATTCAGGTCCAGCAATCCTGGCTCCACAGGCAGTGTCTATCTGTCCATCTGCCCATCGCCAGGGCTCAGGCTGCATCTTTTCCAACAACCTGCAAGGGAGAGCTTGGGTCAGAGGTGAGCACATAGGGCCAGCCACCCATCCCGCTCGAAGTGAGCTGTGGTGCAGACTGAAATTTGCTGTTTGGCGCAGGTTGGTTGGTTTGACAAGCAACCTGAATTGCACATCTTCCTGGCAGGGCTGGGCTGCTCACAAACTCGGGCTTTGACATGAGCTGGGGTGCTGGCCAAGGACACCTGGGCCATCACACCAGGGAGTCCACAAGATGCCTCACTTGGCACATTTGTGATGTGAAGTGAAAAAAAAGAACTAGAAATTTATCCTTCATCTGGTTTCCTGACCCATCCCTGGAAGACTGAGTTCTCTCTTTCAGTAGGGGCCGGACAACTTGGAGACACAAAGGCCACTGGTTCTCTAGTCTAAGGTTCATTTCCCTCAGAGGGTCTTGGTCAGCATGTGGGCTCTCCTGAGAAGCACAGAGGTGCTGGCTATTCAAGCCACACACCTGGCATCCCACTACCCACGACGGACAAAATTAAAGCAGAAGACCACATTGCTTGTAGGGAATGAGTCTACGCGAAGGACAGCAGCGCTCAGGAGACCCTGCCCTGCATGCCTCCAGCTCAATGGCACTGGGAGCCGAGTGGACTGAGAGCAGGCCATGTGTTGGAGCTGAGAAGGTCTCTTCTGCCTGTTCCTCTTGGCATCTCCTGCTGTGGCCAAGAGAGGTGCCAGATTTGTGCCAGTGATAAGGTTTGATGGCCTTAAGATTGACAAATGTCCTTAGATGGGCAGTGGTGGTTGCCAGATGTTCCCACCAGCAGTCCCACATCTAACAGCTGGGTGCCAACAGCTATTTCAGGAGGATAGACTAGGTGACCCCTCCCACACCCCAAAAAACCGTGCTAGGCTGCTCTTCCAGCCAGGGGCTGCAAAGGCCATGCCAAGGATCCTTGTGTCCTAGCACTGCGCTGGGATGGGGACACCACGGCCCCAGGTGGAACATGGGGAGTCCCCTGGCTCTGACACAAGCAGGACTCAAGGGTCCATGTCCTGGCTCCAAACATGTCCTGGGTCCTTCACTCACTGAGGGACTTCCCTGTGCTGCTTCCATCTGTGGCTCGCCTTTCCCAGGTGTGCTTTGCTATTGCCCAAATGATGGTGCTTCAGAAGCTTCTTTAGGTTCATGAATGTTTAACCCTTGGTGGAGCCACAGATTTTTAAAACCAAAAGGTCATTTCTAGGGGTGCTTCATCCCATCTCCGGCATCAGAAAGGGTGTAGAAACACCCACTCACACTTCGTATGTGACAGTGCTGAGTTGCAAGGCTCTACTCTCAGTTTCGAGGTCTTGGGTTACTGTCAGTCCAACATCACCTGCTCAGCTATATCTTAGGCGTGACCTTGGTGCTGTCATTGTCAGGCCGCTCTCTCTTTCGACACTGTTTTACACAAGATTCGTCTGCTACCAGAAACCTCTTCTATGAAGGTACCTGTAGAGATGCTCGGGTCAGCTCTTCTCTCTGCACTAAAGACATCACACTTCTTAAGTTCCCCAGTATGTCACATGTGCCATACCTTGAATGGTATTTATGGAAGGGCTGCAAGCTTTTATTAAAATAACAGCAAACCCATGAATTTATTTTTTGCTGCGAGCAGGTGCGCAAGGGGGTAACGTGTAAGTGTAATAATAATTTTCTATGTAAAGCAAATTAAGCTGGTATTTAATTTACTAATTACTAATTATTGAAGAATTATTTGCTATTGCTGTATCCACTGTTACTAATTCCATCACAGAGAAGCAGAAGCTTGCTAAGAAATCATCAAGCTGCAGGCTAAAAACAAACTAAGGGAAGTCCACCACCGAAAAAGCAAGGATTAGGGACACTTAGTGCCATGGGGCATTGGGAGGGTCGGAAGGAGAAGCAGGGCCAGAGGACGCCTAAGCTGGGCACAGCGATTCCTTGCACCCCTGCTGCTCCCCGTGACGGGACTCACAGCTCATCCTGTACGTGATGTTACTTTTAGTGTGCTGAGACAGTGTTTGGCTAAAAGCGTGTCTGCAGCTCCTTTGAAATGCGCCTCCACCAAAGGCTTCGTCTGCATGGTTTTTGGTACGCAGGAGGAGCCGTGATAGGGAGAGTCCTGCACTGGAAGGTTCCTGGGTGCCGAGCCCCGCCGTTGCTCAGGCAGGAATGCTCCTGGGTGCCGGATGTGGCACTGCGCAGCCCCGGGCTCAGCCACTCCTGCCAGGCAGCACCATGGCTCAGCCCAAACACAGGATCTCCCAACGAGCAGTAGGGGCTCATCTGCCCTCAGCACCCTCCACTTCACCCTCCATTAAACTCCTAAACTCCCTTTTCGCGGTCACTGGCCAAAGCAACGTGTTGATTACAAAGCCTTTGGGGACGTCAGGAGCAGCTATGAGCCAGAGCAAGCACTTACAGGGTGGGGATACACCACCCACGACAGGGAAAGCTGTTGCTATTGCTGCTAGAGGTGATTTTTGTCAAGAAGCGACATGACCTTCTGGCTGATTGTATTATCTTGGGATAGGTTTACTGACTGGCAAAGCGAGGGGGAGCATGAGCATCACTAGAGCTGGTGGAGATAAATCTGATCTCCCTCACTCAGAAAAGCTTCAAAGATCCTCCACCACCAGGGACTGCTGGCTCTGGGGGTAAAGCAGCTCCTGCTGTGCTTACGGCAAGCCCAGCAACCACATCAGGCCACCGACTGCTCTGGTTCCCGCTAGGAGGCCATTCTGTCCCTCTGCCAGTGCAGCGGTGGAAAGTGTCGCAAAGTGTTTTTCCATGGTCATTCCCAGAACAGACGCTTGATGCAGGTTCATTTGCACCACCGAGGTGAACAGCCTCAACTGGAAAGGCTTTGCGGGTTGCAAAATGCAGTGAAGGTTACAGCCGTAGTTACTGTTCGTCTCACCCGGCAGGTAGGGAAATGGCACTTTGGGGACCTCCTGCTGTCAGTTCTAGTACAATTCAGTTCTTCTGGTCAATCCTCAAAGTGTTTGCTCCTCCCTTCGGGCAGCACCGGTGTGATGGGCGCAGGCGAGCTCAAGGAGACATTTCTGGGAGGGAGAGCGAAGGGAGGTGGAGGGAAACGAAGCGTCTGTTGTACAGGCAGTAGGGCTAGGCTGGGCTTTGCCGTTCAAAACCAGCCCCTTCCTCTTTCCCTCTGTGTTTACTGCTCTCTCAGGGCATCCTTGTCAGGGGTCAAGCTCTTCCGGGCATCCATTGGCATCGAGCGCTCAGTCTAAGTGCTAAGAGGCTTTTGCTGCGCTGCAACACAAAGACGGCTTCCCACAGCAGCGTCTGCCTGACGGCTGCCCGAGAGCAGGCAGCTGCCTCCAAACACCCTGGTCAAAGTCCAGAGCAGTCGGAGATGTTTGTGCCCCAGTTTGCCTGGGAGGTGCAGAGCGATGGCTCTCCAGGAGTCACGCTACCTTCCTCCTCGCCTAACGGCAGAAATCACCATTGGTCTTTGCCATGGCTTTTGATTCCCAGGCCAACTTAAATGCTGGGCGAGTTATGAAAGGAAATAAGTAGGAGACAAAACTCTCCCACCCCTCCTGTGGGTGGCTACAACAAATGTCCCGGTTGGTTTCCCATCTGAACAACTATTTGATGTTGTAATCAGTATTGCTTCCCCCTTTTAAGTTCCTCCCTTTCCCTGCTTTCAGCACCTCCATATTTTAGACTTGGAGAAACAAATCTGGGGTGAAATAATTCAAATTATGTCTTTACAGTTACCATGCTCTGCTGAGCTGAACGGGAAGCTGTCTGGAGACAGATCAAGTTCACAACTGTGCCTCCTCATTGCAATTATGCATTTCTTGAAATCAAGAGCAGTCTCTACTCCAGACACCTGCATGGCAGTACTGTGGAGGTATCGGTTAGCTTTCGAGTCGCCCTTCCACCTGAGCAGTGGTGGTGGTGACAGCAAAAGTACCTGCTCCGGTTTCCTAAGTCAGAAAACGCCACCCCGTGGCACTTCTTGTATAATCTACGTTAGCCAATTTCCAGAAAAGACAGTAGATTCTTTGCAATGATGTCACACAAGGCAGCGTGGAAGGAACTGCTTTGGTTGGAAGCCATCATGCGAGGCAAAGCCGGTTCAGGATGCTCCATATCCGAGTTACTCAGTGTCGCCCCACCAGTTACAAACAAACGCGAGCAATTACTAAAAACACAAGTGCGTGATCATTGTTTTTGTCCAATGTTTCTGTTTGGTTTTTGTTTTAAGCACTAAAATGAGAAGAGGAGCCACCAGAGGCAGTGGGATTGGAGCTGCAAGCATGTCCCTGGAGCGGGTCGGGCCATCCACCTTGTTCTCTCCTGGCCCCCGTATTAAAAGCATCATTAGCACTGTGAGTCTCAGCAGTGGGTTGAATAATTTCCTGAGTTATGTTTATAATTCCTCATGCTAAAAAGAGAGCGTGCGGGGGGAAATAAAGCTAATGAGGAAATATTTTCTTCCAAAATAAGGGCTTTGCGTGGCTCGGCAAGGTGCAGAGCAGCTGATTCCAACTTCTTCTGAAGCACCGACCCTTGGCCAGGGCTGGTAGGTATCAGCTTGGAGAAATGTCTGCCCCAAATAAGTTTCCCGATGTTACTCAGATAAATTAGCCCTTTTATCAGTGTGCTCAATTTCCCCCAAACCAGAAGGCATATTACTAGGAATATACTACTCACAACCATGTGCTGGCTCTCATATGAGAAAAAGATGCGTATAAATTCACTATTCAAAAGACTACGAGGAGAGCAGAATTATTTCCCATGGAAGCAGCGCGGTGTGCAGTGTGTCGTTGTTGGCGAGCAGCTGGGGCTGAAAGGCTCGAGGAGAGCTGCGACTGCACCGCAGGGCCAGGGCATGGAAATCCTGATCTTTCCAAACCAGCAAGGGCGAGAGGAGTGAGAACGGTGAGTGGGTGGCTGGGGAGACACTGTCCGTGTGTGTGGAGCGGGGTCCGGGCTCGCCACTCCCCAGCTGAGTCACAGCTCCGGCTGCAGCCAGCAGAGCCGCCGGGGTGTGAGCAGGCTCGGGGAGGATGGGAATCCTGCCCTGAATATGAAGCGTGAAATCCACGTCTGAAATAAAAGCCAAATCCTGCAATAATGTAAGTGTTCGATGGGTTTTTCTAACCAGGGATCTAGTGTTCAGAGCATTAAATTAAACATGAGGTGACTCAGCATGCTGTACAAGAAAGCCTGGGAAAGAAGCAATGCAGGGATAGACTGCATTATTTATAGTTTCATTTTTTTCCCCAGTTTTGAATGCCTCAGAAAGAACGAGGGTGTGCAGTGCTTAGAGGGGGACACAGTGTGGCCAGGCTCTGCATTTGCAACGATTGTCTGCTGTTCCTGCCTGGTCCTTTTACATGGATTTCTCCAGCCAGCCTCTCACTAACTGCACTCCTGCTGCTTTCCACCTGCAGCCAGAAGCCCTGCCAACCCCGCTCCACACCGAGCCAGAGCCCCAAGGCAGGGCATCGCCAGAGAGCTCTGGGAGCCGTGCAAGCCAGCTCCCCCACATCAGAGAGCTGCCCCAGTCCTCTGCTGCTGCGAGCGGATGGAAGCCCCCCGAATTCGCCTTCAGCCTCCATGACGATCCAAAGCACTCGTCTGCTTCAGCTTCTTGTGACCGCCTGCAGACCTGAGGGCCTTGAGCAGGGTCACCAGGCCAGGAGCACGGGGCTTTGCTGCGGCCTTGTAACAGCGGACAGCAGGACCAAACCACGCTGGAACTGAGTTTGACAACTTGTTGCCTTGAAGGATGATGTTCTACTTCTACCCCAAAGCTTTCTGCTAAAAAAATGAATATATATATATATATACATGCACCAGGACTCAGACCGAGGGAAACTGCAGCTAAGCAGCACCGTTTGCCGCAGGGCTTTCAGTTAAGAGCATCCTGCGCTGCCTCAGCAATGTAATCAGTTGTTTGGGATACGAAGGGGCAGTCTCATGACGTGGAGGGGGTTGGAAAACGTTAGCCAGCGCTCCTGTCAGACCTGGCAGGGAGAGACGTGCTTTGCGTCTTCCTCAGGCCCTAATTTAAAGCACAAGGATGCACTGAAAAAACCTGCTTTGGAAGATTGTAAAGAACAGCACGAACTAAAAAAGCAGCTGCCAAAATTAATTTCCAGCATTAAAAATCAGCACTGATGAGAGCCATCTTAGATCAAATAATTTATTTAGTAATTCCATGTAAACACTTCAGATTTACTAGCAAATACAATGCTTGCTGTTCTTTTAAATAGATCATTCAAAAAATAAGAATCTATTATTAATGGCAGGTTGACTAGAGATCTCCATACTACTGTACAATAAGGAATTTGTTTTCTAATGGATTTAACATCTCGATTTTTCTTGTTCTGCGTTTGCTTTACACAAAGCCCAAAGGACACACGTTTGAGCTGCTCCCTGACGATGCCTCTGTGGACAAGGGTGTTTTGGGGAAGGTACGCAGGCAAATCCTCCCATCCTGGCATTGGTATAAGCTGATGTGAGAGTGGGATGGCAGAACTCACGTGAACACTGTTCACAAACACACGTCTTTTCGGTCAGAAAACAGAAAATGAACGGTGGAGAACTTCTCTTTGGGATGTATAAAAGCAACGAACTCCATCGTTGGCATTTACTTATCAACACAGCAGTACACATACACGTATCCACAGTCTCGGAAAAGCATCCTATGAGCTGGAGAAAGCAGTGGTTCTGAGGCTTGGTACACCAGTGCGCTAAAACCAAAAGAATGATACCTTCTTACATAGTCAAATGAAAAATAAATATCTTTATTTTCTGCCTACTTTATTTCAGTTTTCAAATAAATTTTTAAATAAATCTGTACAAAGTATACTGTTACAGTATATATTCGTAAGTTAACTGAAATGCCTAGGTGTAACAACACTACAATAAAGCAGTATAGATTGGCACATCTCTAATAAAGATTAACTTTTACACGCAAAAAATACCAGCTCCCGTGAAAACCCTTGATATATTTTTGGTATTTTTATGCAAGTTACGTTGCAAACATATTACAGACCAATTCTCCCCTGCTTAAAAAGAAAATAACTTATAACGGTTTTTCAGAGAACGTGAACATCTTTATGCTGTTAAAGGGACACCATCAGGCTAAAAGAGAGAGAGAGAGAGATTTAAAAAAAAAAAAAGCAAAAACTTTGGTCAAAAATTGGCAAGTTTTAGCCCCTGTGCACTCCCACCATCTCGGGGAGCTCCGACCGCAGTCGGGGCCAGGAACGGCACCTCACCTCTCACGGGGACGGAGGGCCTCCTTGCAGCGGCCGGATTCCCACGCTGTGCCCTGGCTGCAGCGGTGCAAACCGCTGCGGGGACACTTCCAGCCAAATACCCAAACCAACCACAAAAGGATTTTTTTCCCCTCGCAATTAAAAAGGAGTTAACACATGTGCAGTGGGGGTGAGCTTTGCTTTTTTTCTTTTCTTCCCCTCCCTAAAACAAGAATCCAAAATTTATCTGACAGTGTCCCTTTGCTCAAAATAAAGACTTCCGTACTATATAGATTAGAAACTGAAGCAAACTTGTTCACAGGGTCAAACAGCCAGGTACATTTCGAAACTCAAGTTTTCAAATGAAACTGCAGTTGTTAGACTCGTGAGCTCTTGAAACCACCTAATATTTTGTTAAATAATTCCAAACTGGGAATCGGGGGATAAATATTACAGATTGAGAGCGAGAGTTTTCTCTCTTAATCTTTCCAATGATATATTAAATCAATGTTTACATGCTGAAAGTTAATCTTACATTAGAATGTAATGCAATATTCGCTGCAACATAAACCTATAAATAAATCAACTACCATAGATTAAACTCTGTTAAATATTTCTAAGTTAATAAAATATTGACAGTATTATAAAATTACAGTATTTACAATAAGAAAAAATCTAGACTAATATATACCTTTAACAGATCTCTTCTCCAATTTGGGATTGCAACGGAATTATGAATATACGAACTATTTATTAGAAAGTTGCATTGCAATTATCATTTTTCCATCAGAGCTACAGAGGGTAATCTATCACTGCCTTTGGAAAAAAACCAAAAGTGACTTCTGATGGTGGGGTGTAGCTTTTGAGTACCAAACTGGTAACAGGAGTCCTCCGCAAGACGTCTGAAGATAATGTAGGACCAGCCTCAATTGCTCAGATTAAAGTTGTATTACAGAACTGCCAGCAATCAGAACCACCCAGGCTGCAAAAGGGGAGGAAAGGTAGTTTTCAGCTCAAAGTGCATAGCTGGAAGGGCTCCCCTCATTCTGGACTCCAACTAAGGCTGCAGGAGCTTCGGTCTGTGCTCAAAAACTGCAAAAACCTCAGCTTTTGGGTTCGTTGGGAGGAAACTAGCCGCTGGTGCTCCTTAAAGGGACATAGTTAGGTTGCAGCTATGCCAAACCATGTACAATAAAACCAGACTAGGCATTTGAGGTCCTCTTTGGCTTTCTTTTTTGGGAGGTTGTGGGATTTTTTGGGGTCGGGGCTAAGGGGTTTTTTTTGTTTTTTTCTTTTTTTTTTTTTTGCATTTTCTTTGCTTGGGAGAAAAAAAAGGGGTGGGACCGTGCAGTCAACTCTTTCTATTACTCGCCACCTTCTCTGTTTCTCGAGTATCAGCATAATGCTGTTGATTTGGGTCGCAAAAACTTACGGGGGAAAAAAAAAAGGAGGCTTCAACGCTCCCAAGTCGATTTGTCTTGGTATAAACCAAAACTGAAATAATGACCTAAAGCGACTCCTGTCATTAAAAAGCGCCAGCTGCTTTTGGGATCCCAGACACCTAGCAATGTCCTTTTAAGGATCAGACCTTTTACTTGCCCTTTCTCCCAGGCTTGGAGGGAGAGTTTGTGAGTTTAGGAAGGGCAACGTTCAAATTCTCTCCCTCCTCCCCACGTCACACTTGCTTTCTCGCAGTAAATTACAAAAAAAATGAGGGGGAAAAAAAAATTTCAAACTCCTTTCCCGCCCTTCCCTCCCCCAGTCCTGCTCACTGCAAACCAGAAATGGCATTTTTAGTGTATATTTTTGGATAAATTATTTTCTCAGCCCCAAGCCTGAAGATGCTCATGAGAGACCTACCCGTAGGCTTCGGAGACGTGAAGCAATTTATGCATTTGCAGGGGTTTCTACCAGTTCCCATAGCGGGCAGCCGGGAACACTTCCGTCCTTACAAGCAGGCTTTAAAATGGTAAAAGAATAATTTGTAAACTCGGGTCTACGTTACCAACAGAAGGCTCTAGGTCCTGTGGGCTCCAGTTCCCAGAGATGCAGAGCAGGAAAACTAGAAAGAAAACTCGGTACCTTTCAATCACCTGCTGAGTTGTACTGGAGGGGAGCGGGGAACGAGAGAGACAAAATGACAACTGACCTTATAAACAAAGGTATGTTTAGGGCTTCTGGTTTCAGGAATAAACCGATATTTACTGGTAAAAGTCTGCCAAAAAACAAAAACAGAAACATAGGATTACTGGTAAATATTGGTTTATATGGAGAAGTTTAAAAAAAAAAAAAAAAAGAAGAGAAGTCATCGTGCTCCTGATCTCTACGTGCTCCTGGGCAGGAGGAGCCAAGAACTGCCCCGCAGCGTCCCTACGCTCGGCAGCATCTTTGGTACCCAGACACCTCAAACCAGAAGCCTTGTGTTGAGAGGAAAGTCATATTTCTTCCCTTTACTCCCCTTGAACTACGCGTTTCTTTCTGGATCCCCACCCCCTCCCCTCCGCAAGGCTGGTCCTACAGGGGTTTGGCTCAGGAGATGGACAGTCTTCTTCCGAAACCACTTGGAAATGAATTTGTACATGATATGGTATCTCATCACCAAGGCTGCTGGTGCCTGAGCCTTGTCCGCTCCCTGAGATACCATAAAATACACAACATTGGGTGTGTATTTTAAATAAAGCGTTTTCTTGTAAGTGGCATAAACCCATTCATTTTATTTACATGCTTATTTATTTCCAAAAATAGAGTTGGTCCACACTGGACAAGAGAAATCAAGAAGCCATACAGCAGAAGAGTTAAAAGTCCAACATTTAACCAAAGTACAATGAAATTCCAGAAGTCTGTGGCTGACTTGAACCACAGAAACATACACATGAGCCACACAGACATTTGTACATAGAGCATTATATTACCAATAATATTTGCAAACATGAGGTCAAGATGGCTAAAAACCCAGCAGAACCGAACAAGGGGTCATGGCTGAACAGAAGCGGGTGGTGAACGGCCGTCACTACCGCGGGGAAACACCACTCTCCAGGGATTTTGCTTCACTTTTTGTTTTTTCTTTAACTGAGAAAGTCCTAATTTTTCTGCCCTGGGGATCAAAATTGAGGACACGGTGAAAGCCAACCACATGTAGCTCCCTAAAAGCACACCGAGCGGCTGGGCGATGCGCGGGCAGCATCACCCGTGGAAACGCCGCGGGTCTTGTACCCGTGAAGATGCAAGGAGCACAGAACAGCGCGGATGCCAAACAGCGCTGGCATCCCCCAGGGCTGGCTGTGCCGGGGCTGAGCTCTGCTCAGAGGACAAAAGCCCAGCCTCAAAACTGTTGGGTTTGATGCCAAAGCAGGGCAAATCTGCAGGGCAGGACCCCCGTCCCATCCGCCCAGACAGACCGTCCCTGCCCACTGCTACCTGGCCTTAAAGATCACCTGGAAAAGAAAAAGTAGGTATTTATACCCTTGTGGGGTGTCTGAAAGGGGTCTGGATGGGTTTTCTCTTGAAAACATGGATTTCCCTCCTTTGCTGCGGGCAATTTTTGGCATTAGTAATTCCAGTCCCGTCTACCTTTTCTGGAAGACCACAAACAATCCAGCCTGAACAGACCTACAGTATTAGGGGATGTTGCACTGGACAGGTAAGGGAAGTGATTTTTTATTCAAAAATTTTAACTTTTTTACATTTTTTTAAAAAAAAGCTCGGAGACCTGATTGACAGCAGAAGGGGAAAAAAAAAGGGAAAAGATGCGTTATCTCTGCATGATGGCCTGGTCTATCTAGGTTTTTCCATGGACCTCACTGTGATAATATCCTAGTGTCTCCAAAGCATGGAAAAATAGATTTAAATCTGTATGTTCTCCTGCAGAGAATGCGAGCAAGGAAAAGGGGGAAGACAGTTGCAGCACTCCTGGTGCTTCTACAAACTACTCCCTGCGCGGAGTAGAACTGCGTTAAAAGGGTACAAATTAATTTTCCCTTTTCAAGTCATCTTTGACACTCACAATATTTAAGCCTAGTCCAATGTGAATGCTAGTATAGAGCTATGTTACAGAATACCAACGATAATTATCTGTACCTAACAGGATTTAAAGGCAAGTATACTCAGTACATTTAAAAAAAAATACTATTACCAAAATGCCAGACCTTTGACAGCAGTTAAAACAGAAGCAGCCGTGCAGTTTTGTAAGTGGACGGACAGCCTTTAGCACAAGTCACTGTTATCATCTGAGCCTGTAACAGACAACTTTGTCTTCTGATTTGTCTTCTAGAACGTTTCTAATCTCAGATGTGAAATACATTTTTAAAAAGAGATGGGCCAGATCCCGTGCAGTTGGGTACGTACAATACTCCCCAATGAAACTCAAAGCCCAAATTCCTAAAGAGAGAGCACAAGAGATTTTTTTTCTTACATCAAATAACTATCATGCAAGCATACCACGATGTTTTTATATTAAGTACTTCAAAGTTAGCTGGTATAATTTATCTAGAAGTGAGCAATCTAATGAAATTAGTATTTCTAGGGGTGGGGAACAAATGTTGTGCCAGCGACAACCACCGGATTACCAAGGGGAAACGGCATAGGGACACCGTGGGGGTCTAATGAACCGCGTTACAGGAGAGTTCGTGCACAGCAGCCTCTCAGACCTTAGCACCTAAAAGTGTAATACGCAGTTATTTTCTACAGCAGTCTATCCACCTTCACTTCATTTGCTTTTGCTACCCAGAATCAGATATTCTTCTTCCTGAATGAGCAAATCACTTAAAGCCTAGTAATACTGTTGGAGCACTAAAAGCTGCTTTTTTTCCCCCCTCGCCCATTGCCTTGCATTTCCCAGTGTCAGCCCCCACCACTGCATGCTCACAGCACCAGACCTTATCATGCCCTTCTGAATTTTCCAGTCATGGCCAGGTTGAAGTCACTTCTCTAGAATAAACCAACCACTCTGCTCTTTCCATTGCCAGTTCTTACATTTAAACTCTAACTCTAACCAGAAGCCTCGAGGTGCCTGCAGTTAACCTGCTCCTAGTGCAAAAATCCAACGATTTATCCAAGCACTTACTCTTTGGTACCGTGATCTACTGCGGACAGGGAAGGTGGGAGAAGCAAGGGTATTTGTCATGACTTTTAGGCTTTTAAGAAACCTAAAACTAAGCTAGAGTAGCAAAGGGTTGCTCTAGCTCACATCAGTTCTCTATTGGCCCTCCTACATCTCTTGGGAAGAGAGGTAACACAGGTCTGCATGTGCACGCACACACGGACAAACCTCCCTCAAGAACGGAGCTAGACGAGACCTGGAAAATGTTGACCAGGCCTCTCTCCCTGCTCCTTCCTTTTCCGCCCATTGTCAAACCCAAAACCTTTCAGGTTTTTCTTGGTAATAACGAAAGAAAACAGAACACATCCACAACATCAGTTGTTGACGCATGCTCCAGGATGTGGCAGACCTGCAAGTCAAGCTCAGGGTAGGAATTTGAACCAGGGGCATCACAGCACAGGAGAAACCTAGATGTCATGCCACCCAGTATTCTGAGCTTGTTTCTCCTCTTCGGTCAACCAGACTTTGCGGCCTGGACCTGGATGTGCTCACCAGAAAAGTCCAATGAAAATCAACCCTTCTCCACCTGGCAACTGTGGGTTCAACGAACCGCTGTTTTCCAGAGGAAACTCAATTGCTCAAAGGCAGAAGATCTACTCAAGATGCAGACCTGGAAGCCTTTGATCACCACCTCCAACTAGACTTTTGTCTACCTTGTGCTGCCCAAGTGATCAACATTGGCTGCAACCAAAGGAAGACGCCACGATATTTCTCTCCTCATTACAAGCATTATTTTTTAGTACCTTCTTGGGAGGACTTGATAAAAACCTTTTAAAACATCCAAATAAAGATCAGTTGTTTCTTCAACTCCTGCTGTTTTTCAACATGTTCAAAGATTCTGGTAGATTACCCAGAAAACAAGATTGATCATAGAATCGCAGAATGGTTTGGGTTGGAAGGCATCTTCAAAGACCACCTAGTCCAACCCCCTTTCTCTGCAGAAAGCATGTTGCTTTCAGCCTATCACTTACTGAAGAGTTACAGCACTTCAGTTTCTCCTTCTCAAACCGGAGCTCAGGGTTGCTGATCTGCAATTCCCAGTGCCCCGTCTAATACTTTAATTAAAAACATAATAATCTGACATTAGGATGTTATCTAGTCATGGAGAATACTAAGCTATTTTTTAACAGCCCTATTTTTGCTAGTAACTTTAGCATTTCAGTCTCAAGCTCTTTTAAAACTCCTAGGTACGCCTGTTGCTCTTCCACTTGAATTCACTACTTTGCTCCGGCATCTCTGCCTCAAACACTTGAGTTTCAGAGGGAGGCTCCTTATCTTTACCAACCAAAAGGACTAGGTGACGGATAGGTAGGCTCTCAAACATGCCCTGTGCTCCACAATGACATGGAGAACTCACTCAAGTAGTATGAAGTAGCGTAGAAAATTAACTGTGCGTTCAGTCCCGCACGCTCAGATTTTCTCCCCAGCCTTCTCTCTGATACACTTTAGACAGCATTTGCTCCCTAAGGCCCCCAGCTCTTCAGAGTCCCTCCTAAAACGCTTACTCTCCAGAGCACAGGTTACCTGCCATACAGCATGACACTTTCAGTATACTTTACAACAGTTGGGCTTCTGTCTTTTGATAGAGTCTTGCTGGACCCCAGAAGTCCCTTCCTTTGCAACTATTTTACCTCATAACTTTATAACTATTTTACTTCATAGCTTTATAACTATCTTACTTTATAACTTTATAACTATTTTACTTCATAACTTTATAACTATTTTACCTCATAACTTCGTAATTATTTTACTTCGTAACTTCGTAACTATTTTACTTCCCAACTGATTTCCACTTCAGCTCTGAAGCTCCTTCGTGACACAGCTCTGCCTAACCGGGATATCTGTAACTTTTCCAGGTATCTATGGGGCTAACCCTATGGGGCTGCCTTGACAAGTCCAAGGACTTCATTTCTCTGATCTTCTGCCCTGTAATATTTTATAACACAAGACTCATTTTTAGTCCAGCACCTTCCAGCCCTGAGGATGCTGAACTTGTAATTGTACTGTGGTCACTGCTATTTAACGACTCAATGGTAATTCTATCTCGAACCTGTTCTTACGTTTTAGTCCTAAATCGTGGCTAACTCGATACCAGGCCGCTACAAGAAATGACCTTTTAAGTAAATCAAGATGTTTATTCACCAAAATGTTAGCCAGCTCCTTCCCAACAATCCCACCAGGTAGCATGGACATAACTGAATTTACTTTTTCTTACAGATTTATGAAGACGCAGGAGCCTGGCTTTCTCCCAAGCCCCATGAAATCCATAATCACCTCCTTGTCTGGAATAGAAAATTTCCTGATACCTCTGTGTCATTAAAATATGGGATTTATATCCAACATAAATTTGGCTGTCTGGTTGTCACTACTCTAATTTCCTCTCAGATTTTACAGTAACTTTTTAGATCTAGCGTTCCTTCACACCTTTATGACCTAGCATGCATATTCAGTATACTGTGATGGCAGGTAATGCAGTATCTTACTGATTTTCATCACCCCCACCATGTTTCCATCAGACCAGCTATGCCAAAGTCTTTTTACACTGCTGAGCAGTCTACAACAATGATTTTTGTGTCACGTCTCCACCCTGCTACACAGATACTTGTTCTTGCTCGGACCACATGCCCATTTCTTATCCCAGTCTGCAGCCTGACAGCCGGTTGCTCCTCCTGTGTACACAACTCTGCTCTCGACCTCCTCGTACCCCGCACCAGAACGCCGCCCGTTGCCCTCCAGGAGAAACAGATGCACGTTTTTGTTCCCAACGCTCCTGTTCAGAGCCTTCACCCAAGCCCTGACAGCCTCAGCCTTCAACCGGCACTTTGTTCAGCCCCAAAACTCTGTCTGCTTTCTGTGCCACAGGTCTAGGGACGCTTCAGCTCCAGCGGAAACCAGCCCGAGCTGCAAAGTCATGACTCTTAGCTTCACCTACTTATCATACGCTTTCTATCATTTTCCCAGGCACGCATTAAGACTTTAGGAAGAGGTACTGCCATGTCCTAAATTCTGTCTTCCTCCCAGGCACCCAAATTTAGCCTCCCAAGTATCTCAGCTTCAAGGATGACAGCCTCAGGCTTGCCCCAAGCACTCTGATATCTTCCAGGATCTACTTGTCAACCGGCAACTCATCAGGTGGATCTCTTCATCATCGGGAGCAGAGCCTGTATTTCCCACCACCAAATCCTCTGCCATCCAAACCTTCCAGAGCTACTTCCACCAGCTTCTGGAGGCAGCTCCAGAACAGAGAACAACTCCTCAACCAAGGCTTTACTATTAAATTTTAAATCGCCCCTTTAATCCTGTCCAGTTGCAAGGCAAGTTTCCACAAACAAAAGGCAAGGCAGCCAGTGCTGAGGCGAGCACGGACCATGACCACCTGCGGATGATTTAATGCCATCTCTTCTCTACCAGCTCAGCAACTTTGGCCTCAAGAGAATTTCTGGAGCTTGGAATGTCTCCACTTGTTGCACTGTACAGTATTTTATCAGAAGATAATCACTCATACAGTGTGTCCTCTCTGCACTTGTGTGTGCAGTTCCTAGTGCAATTCAGCCAATGTTCTTCGATTCCCATAATTAAGCTAGGATTTTTGCATTATGCCCATATAAAGTCCATCTTTAAACTAAAAAGTCCATCTTTAAACTAAAACCAGACTGACTGTTAACAGATTCCCTTTTAAATTACTTTAAACCACCAATTAGAGACTTTCATTGGACAAGATAAGTTACATACGGCCTTGCAGAAGCCTGCAACGACTCATTTACCAGGATTTTTATTGACAGTTGCAGCTCAGAAGCCAACTTTTTTTTTTTAAAGATTGAATGAGCCTCTGAACGCAGCACTGTCAGAAGACCTATCCACAAACCAAAGCGTTTCCATGCATGAAAGCAGGGATGACAATTACATGAATTTGCAGTGCTTAGTTCAGAGTTATTAATGCCAGAAAACAATTCAAAGCCTTTAGTCCTTATTTTGCTCAGAGACCTGCCTGCTTGCCCTTCAGCAGCCCCTGGCAATGATGATCCTGCCGCTATTTATTACTTAAATAAAATAATCTTTTTCAAGGAATTTTGACCCCATTTATAACTCTGTACCTGACAAGACACTGGCTTCTTTTCTTCACCTCTGGTGCTGCTTACACAACGTTTTTCTTACGTCGACCTGCCCACACAGTTCTTGATAAGCCAATGGTACATTGCCAGCTCTCCTCAGCATCACTTGAGTGGGAGGTTTAAATACCAGATTTCACAAAATCCTTTATCCACGCTCCCTAGTCCCAGCATTTCTTGAAGCATTGACAGATCAGCAAACCTTCACAGTTCACCTAGAAGCGAAACAGCTGGACCTACTTCTGCTGGCCTGACGCGGAGGGGAAGAGCTGACCCTTGAAAACCCAGCGCCTACCTCTTGACCCCCAGGTGAGTCTGGAGGAGCCAGGACCAGCTGACACCAACGTGCTGATGCACACTCCCAAGGAGCTGCTGGTTTGAGCTCCTCTGTCCATACTAAATGCCCGAGCAACAGGCAAGTCCAGGAAAAGCAAGTTCCAAGCCTCAGGAGACCACGGGCAATAAAGCCAGCAGCCTGCATCGCACTCACAAACTATTTTGCAACCAGGACAGAGCACAGAGAAAGAAAACATATTCCCTAGTGAGACCCTACAGCAAGCCCAGCTTGGAGGAAAGACACTCAAATCAACGTGGCTAACCTTCAAATGACAGCGCTGCTCCGAGGTGTCCTACCCAGAAAAGCCCTGCCCAAGATGCACAAATGCTGTCCTGCACTGTGGCACACGACAGCACGCCTTTCTACCCAGAACGAGAAGAACAAAACCCACCCCAGGCTTTGACCGGGGCTGACATACCAGTGCGAGGGCATTGCAGACATGATGAGCACCCCGTGATTTGAGCTCAAGTCGCACATCAGGACATTCACCAGCAATGGAAAAAACCATCACTGCTCATTTTCTCCACCCTCAACTCCCTCACAGCAATATAAATTACCCAGCTATATATCTTATATAGACTTAGACTTCTCCAGCTGCCGCTTGAAGCCTGCGGCTTCCTCTCAGAGCCGGCAACATCAGCACAGCTGACGACAGAGAGGAGCTGAAAACACGTCAGTGGGGGTCAGCCCCGCAGCACAGACCCCGCAGCCTGTGTGTCCTTGTGTTCCAGCCCTGAAGGCCCCTGGGCCTGTGCTGGCCCATCCTACAGCAACTGCACGTCAGTCCAGCGGGATGATGAGATATCTCTGACACGCCTCGGAGCCCAGGCTCAGCTCCCAGACCTTCCTGCAAGCATGACTGCCACCCCACAGCGGAAACCACCGGCGTGCGTCAGTGAGACACGATCTCTTGCACCAAGACGGTCACCTGTGGGGGTTGCCGCATGGCAGCCATGTCCAGTACGAAATCCAAACCCATTGGAGTCAACATGGTCATGCGGATTCGGACGCTGTTTGCAAGCCACTTTTATGAGCAGCCCTCCACAGAAATCAATAAGCTGACTGGGACGACACTTCAATGGGTAGAAGTTTTCCCTGAAAAGCTGTCTAAATCTCTCCAAGGCACGCACTTTGGCTTCTCAGCGGCATGCAGCGGATCAGCTCCCACAGCAGCTGCCCCCCTCCGAGGTCTGGCTAGCCAAGAGGGGCCCATCCTTCCACGCTGCAGATGTAACTCCACACCTCTCACCTCTCCGATCTGCGACAGAAAGAATGAAGCTTTTCTTCGCTTCCTGCATATTTCAAGATAGTGTTTCAAGAAAAAAGCCCTTCTGCACCACAGCCAGGAAGGCTCAGCATGAATTCCCACTGCCAGCATCGCAGCCAGTCCTCTTTTTCACTTTGGTCTCCTGCGTGGCCTAAGCCTAAGGAAAGGTGTGTATTTTTGCAAAGCTAAGATCAAGATGGACAGCAAACCAACTGATGACCAGCAAAGCCAGGGAATTATCTGAGTTAAGACCGAGTTACCTGCTGGGGAGCTACGGAAGATGTCCACTCAAAGCAAGCGCTCTCCCAGCTGACAGCTGTCCCAGAAAGGAGCAGAAGTACGCCACGTGTTGTGAACCCAAGCCTCAAGACAACGAGGTGCAAAAATGGCCAGTCATCTACACAGGCGGTCTGCTGTTTTATCTAGGGCTATGTCTACACGAGCAATCAGCATGGCCACAGCCAAGTCCCACAGCAAAGGAGTCACTGTGCAGGACCCGACGGTCACGTTACCTGGGTTTCGGGGATTTTAGTCACCCACGAGCTCTAGCTTGGGCTAGATACCCACTGGTTGGTAAAGCTTGTATTTCGGCTTAGTTAAACCCAAACTGAATCAGGTCACGTGCTCTGAGACTGCTCCACAATAAAACCAAGGTGTGTTACGCAGGGACAGCAGAGCACTTCACTGCAGAAGCGCAAGCCTGACCCGAGGCGCGAAGCTACCGCAGACACTGCCGACGCCCCGGGGACGTTTGGTGCGGGCTCCCAGTCACCCAAAACAAGACGATACCCACACGCAGGCAATACCTACAGCCAGCCCGAGCAGGGCTCCATCTTGGCTGGACGTGGTGCCTTCCAGAGCAAAAGGCTCAGAACCAGATCCCCTCTCCTGGCGAAGGAGGACCAGCAGTAGTGATCCGCAGAGGGACAGTGAAGCATTGTTTGGGGACATTCAGCCGTTCGCTATGTCTTGTTTTAACAAATCAGTCAACACTCAAAAGACAGATAGCGGGGCCAGAAGTCCTCTATCTTTATCTTTTCTCACTTAATCTCCAGCTGACATTTTTCTGTGAAAACATGCTTCATTCCTCACTGTATGAATCCAACGCTCCCTCTTCTGCGATACTTTGCCTGAAACAGGCTACACAACTGCTTCCTACTTTTATAGAGGCAAGTGTGACATGCTCCGACTCTCCCAGAAAAAACGACTGCTCGTCCGGCTTCAGCCACGTCCAGACACTGAGGCGCAGAGATGGGACCAGACGGCTCCTGCGGCCCCGTGCACCCCCGGCATCGGCTGCCCAACACCCCTTGGCTGCCCAGGGTCTGCCAGAGCTGCTGCTATCTGGCTCACACGTGCTTCTCCGCAAGCGGCACCACGTACCCTCCACCCTCAACACCGGTTCAGACGCTGAAGCACTCAAACTGCGTCCAAGGCGCACCTCAGCCGCCTGCCTCTGCCAGCCCAGCCCTCCTGCCTTGCTCCGAATGCCTTTTCCCACCCTCCAGACTGACAACACCCCCTCTGCTGTGACTGCCAGGAGCTTCTCCCACAGGACAAAAGCTCTTCACCCGGCTTGGAACACGCCTGCGTCGACTGGCTCAGGAAACGTCTTGGTTAGCACCAACGGCACTGTACCTGCCTGCAGGAGGGCACGGTCAAAAATCAAACCCACTCATCCTTTCCCTTCAGCATTTCTCCAGCAGTAACTTTCAGGCCATCCAGATTGCAATAAAATACCCAGTATACCATTGGATGAGTGACTCTGTGAACCCCTAAAAATGGATGATTTGGCATTTACCTCTCTCCGCTATCTACAGCCGTCAGACCTGCACTGACAAGAAGCAAGGCAAAGCCCAATAAAGCCTCACAGCCCACCTGTACTTCGCAAGAAGCGGGATGCATTGTGGACCCCTCTGTAGGCTGCCTTTCCCCCAGCCTGTAGGGAAAACACAGTCGAAACTGAAATGCTTTGAAAAGATAAAGAGTAGAAAAGAAGGATAGGCAGGCTAAAAGAAACTCCCGGAGCGGAATCATAGAATGGTAGGGGTTGGAAGGGACCTCTAGAGATCATCTAGTCCAACCCCCCTGCTAAAGCAGGCTAGCCTAGAGCAGGTTGCACAGGAATGCATCTGGCGGGTTTTGAATATCTCCAGAGAAGGAGACTCCACAACCTCTCTGGGCAGCCTGTGCCAGTGCTCTGTCACCCTCACAGTAAAGAAGTTCCTCCTCATGTTCAGGTGGAACTGCCTGTGTTCCAGTTTGTGCCCATAAGACACAAGACCATCTGGTGTGAACGGTACGGGATAAGGGAGGCAGGACCACTGATGGGAGCAGAGCAGGCAGCCCGACTCTGTCAGAGGAACTTCAGCCGCCACAGGAGAGGAGCATCCTTCCTGTGACCCCTGGGCCATCACCCTCAGGAATTTTGACACGAGATCCCACTTAAGAAGGAAAAAAAAAAAAGCCACGAACTTCAGGTCCAAAGATTAGGCTCTGGTTAAAACAGGCTTTTTAAAAAGGCTGTAATTTTGAAAGTCCATCTAGATTAACGTTAACTACCTTCAAACTAAATATACGTGTATCTCTGCCACGTTCGCAACCCACGCGCAACATTTTGCGGTGCCAGGGAGCTAAATCGTGTGCGAGTGGAGTAAAAGGAACCACAGGCTTGAAAAAAAGCTCAGGGCTGAAATTATCTTCCATTGTTGCAAGTGGCACAGGAGATGGCAACAGCAGAAGGAATGAAGAATAAAAATGGAACTCGCTTGTTTACCTTGTCGGTTTTGTCAAAACATTTTGACAACACTTCACATGTAGCCCGCTTCTCTGTTCTGCTACCAAAAATTCAGATCCTTCCACCTATCTTCACGCTTTATAGAAGAGAGCCAAGAAGAGTAAAACTTTTAAGGTGAGAAGTGCACGTGCAAAATGTACAAAGGCCAACACGAGAACTTAAAACTACGTTGGACTCCTCTTCCAGGCAGCCCAAACACCACCATGAATAGTGACCCTTGAATCACACAAGCTGAGTTAACAAGGAGCAGGCAGCCAGCAGAGGAGGATAGTAAGAAAATAAAAGGAAAGTTTGGGCAAGCCTGACAAAAAGCAAAGCAAAAAAAAAAAAAAGAAAGGGAAAAAAAGAAAGGGAAAAAAAGAAAGGGAAAAAAAGAAAGGAAAAAAAAGAAAGGAAAAAAAAGAAAGGAAAAAAAGAAAGGAAAAAAAAGAAAGGAAAAAAGAAAGGAAAAAAGAAAGGAAAAAAAAGAAAGGAAAAAAAGAAAGAAAAAAAGAAAGGAAAAAAAAGAAAGGAAAAAAGAAAGGAAAAAAGAAAGGAAAAAAAAGAAAGGAAAAAAAGAAAGAAAAAAAGAAAGGAAAAAAAAGAAAGGAAAAAAGAAAGGAAAAAAGAAAGGAAAAAAAAGAAAGGAAAAAAAGAAAGAAAAAAAGAAAGGAAAAAAAAGAAAGGAAAAAAGAAAGGAAAAAAGAAAGGAAAAAAAAGAAAGGAAAAAAAGAAAGAAAAAAAGAAAGGAAAAAAAAGAAAGGAAAAAAGAAAGGAAAAAAGAAAGGAAAAAAAAGAAAGGAAAAAAAGAAAGAAAAAAAGAAAGGAAAAAAAAGAAAGGAAAAAAGAAAGGAAAAAAGAAAGGAAAAAAAAGAAAGGAAAAAAAGAAAGAAAAAAAGAAAGGAAAAAAAAGAAAGGAAAAAAGAAAGGAAAAAAGAAAGGAAAAAAAAGAAAGGAAAAAAAGAAAGAAAAAAAGAAAGGAAAAAAAAGAAAGGAAAAAAGAAAGGAAAAAAGAAAGGAAAAAAAAGAAAGGAAAAAAAGAAAGAAAAAAAGAAAGGAAAAAAAAGAAAGGAAAAAAGAAAGGAAAAAAGAAAGGAAAAAAAAGAAAGGAAAAAAAGAAAGAAAAAAAGAAAGGAAAAAAAAGAAAGGAAAAAAGAAAGGAAAAAAGAAAGGAAAAAAAAGAAAGGAAAAAAAGAAAGGAAAAAAGAAAGGAAAAAAAGAAAGGAAAAAAAGAAAGGAAAAAAGAAAAAAAAAGAAAGAAAAAAAAGAAAGAAAAAAAGAAAGGAAAAAAAAGGTGCAATTAAAAATAAAAAACTCTTGACAGTGTCGTTATAACAGAGAAGCTCTCCACCACTTCAGGCAGAGCCCTGCATCTAAAAAAGCAATCCAAGCCCGTAAGAAGAAGTGGGTTTCTGCATGAGCAAATTGCACAGTTGCGGAAGAATTTGCTTTTGCTGCTTTCTTTCCAACTCACCTAAGAGAGACTCGTTTTCTACCCGTTGGACTACCAAAACCCAGGAAATTGCTTGGTTCTAGTTACGCTTTGAGTTTTCGTGCTTGACGAGACCCCTCCAAAATGCAAACCTGTTTTAGCATTCTTGTACATTAATGTCAGGATTCTCCACTTCTAGCTCCCACAACTTCTGCCACAGACCAGTCAATCAGATTTGGTATATGCCCTGGAACGGGAAATGGGAGGTCTGAGTTTCAAGCAGACGAGCAAACAAAAAATAATGATGTCAGTGCTCTGCAAGGTGTTGGATCCAAACTCGGTGGATCTGCTGAAGTCTTCAATCCAAAACACTCAGTAATTTTACTTTTTTTTTTTTAAAAAAGAAAAGTTTAACCTGTTGAACTTAGAAAGTGGCAGACCTTTGAGGAAGGGAGACAAAAGCGTGCGGGTGCAAAAACATGACGTGCCATAGTTCACCACCTTAGAAGAAACCAAGAGTTTTGCTTTGTTTGCTTCTGTTTTTCTTAAGCGCCAGGGAAACACGCTTCCCAAAGGGCGGCTTTAGAGCTTACGGGCACCAAGGTGGAAGCATGAAGCAAAGACATGCCAAAAACGTCAGGTTTTCACAAACCCTTCTTGAAAAAGTGTACCGCGTTTTTAGTAAAAATGCACATCTACCAAATCTCCACTGACCACGGGCCACGTGCGTACGCAAAGTCGCATCAGTTTGCAGCATCAATGCTGACATTTTTGCCTTCTCCTTCCACCCACCTCCCCAATTTTTTTTTTTCCTTGGGAGACGTACAGCGCCACTGCATTAGAACGTACAAGAAATGAAAACAGTGAGTACGACTGATAGAGATCCATTGACTTTTTATTACAAATGTACTTGATCACTTGGCTTCAAAAAAGTTTAAATCAACCCCTATTTTCTGTACGCCAGTACAAAGTAAAATCTATTTTACAAATTAAATACCTAAAAATTTGACAAAAATATTAAATTTTGATGGAAAAAACAGTTATAAAAATCTTAAATCCCCTTTTTAAGAAGGTAAGAGATAACATCCCCTCCCAACCCCCACAGTCCTGTTATACAATATTAATAGTCATTTTTTTTAGAATAGGTAGGTATGTTATATCTTGCTGTTAGCATACAAGTCACTCTAATAGCTTTATCCGTATATACTCCAGTTAGTGCATGAATGCCATCTGATTGAATATAATCAACTATCTTTAACTGATCCCTAATTTACATTTCATAGCTTGCATAGTTTGAAGGGACAAAGGTTATACTACAGCTAATCGTAAAAAAAGGTGATTACAGTGCTATTTTTAAAGGCAACAAAGTAATTGCTCCCCCCCACCCGCCCAAAAAAAAAAAAAAGAAAAAGAAAAAGAAGTTATCGGTCGGCTCTGGGCAGGGGTTAAAATCACCGGCAGCTTTCTGCCTCGCTTGCCAGGACGGTCTCTGCCTCGCACCGCTGCCCGCGCCCCCTCTGCGCTAGACACCAGCCAAGTTACAGGTTGCGAACCGCTTCTCGGCGAGCGCTACACCGAGCGCATTTCAGCCCCTGCGAGGGATACGCGAGGAAGCGACACTGTCAAGTATTTTTTTTTTCCTTTTTCCTTTTTTTTAAATTGAATTTTTCCCCCAAAATAAAAAAGCTCTCCACTGCATACGGGTATGCCTGGAGGGAAGCTCAGCGTCCTGTCCGCACCCCACGGCTGAGCTGCTGACCGCCACCAGCGCTGCCCCGTGGCTCCCGCCTGGCCGAAGCCTTGACCTTCCCTGGCACCATGGGCACAGAGATGGGTCCGGCCGCGGCTCTCCTGCTCTGCAGTGGCTGGAGGCCTGCCTCTCGCAGCAGCGTCGCAAGCGGGACCACAAAGAAGAGACAGGAATCAACAGCGGCTCGTTCTGCGTCTTTTTTTTTTTTCTTCTTTTTTTTATTTAACTTCACGGAGACAGAGCAATTTAACCAAAAAAAAAAAAAGGACTTTGAATTTGGAGGACATTTCTCCGTTAGCACAAAACCACTTAAAGGGCGGTTGTATTTCATCGGTAAATTACTTGACAGTGTCCCTTTAACTTAAAAATAAAATAATGTCAGTATTGCAATGAATTTCAAGTTTTCTTGCATGTAGTCATTATAAAGTAGTTTTTATCATGCTCTTGGACCTATTCTACAAGACATTTAAAAGCATATCATCAAGGAAAATATAAGGCATACTTCTCAGGAATTAGAGATCTTGGCACATTTGAGCATACTGTCTTTTTTAAAAACAACACATATGGTCAAATATACCTTTCTTCTTCTAACATTAAACAGGGTTTTCTGTACTTTGTCTTAAATACTGAGATATTAGAGCCTTGGTAAAGTACCGAGCACCTCTGGGAAAAAAAAAATTTAAAAAGCAAAAAATAAATCAAAACAAAAACAAAACCAGAAGCGAAATCCCGCGAACCTTTACAATCATTTTAGTCTTTCATTATCGTCATTCATCAAGTCCTAGAACATACACGACGTGCGTTAAAAGGGGAAACCAGAACAAAAATCCGCCAACGAAACACGCAGAAGAAACCCAAAACGAGACAAAAACTGACCACAAGTTCTCGGACACTGTTCACCAAACTGCCAGCGGGCTGTTACAGGCTGTACTGGTTTGACTGGAACCGCGCGGCCCGTGCGCGTCTCGACTAAGCCGGATCCCAGGCAGGATCCGGGTGGCGCGGGTGAGGAAGACCACGGGGAGCAGCCTGCCTCCTTAGCGATGCTCCCAGGAGCCGCGAGGGTACGGAAGGACACTCTGCCGTGCTCTCATCGCCTCCCGCTACTTATTGCTGGGAACACAACGCGGCAGCGTGGAACTACGAGCGCTGGACGGCGTCCGTCGGCAGCGCGACAACTTTTGGGAGGGCAGCGAACAGCAGGACTGAGACAATCAATCAAGTAGCAAAAACCAAAGCAATTAATTTCCTAACTACATCTAGCAGCATGGAGAACGCAGTCCCGCACACATCACAGTTGAAGTACAATAATCGATGGAACTGCCCATCCAGACCCTCCGATTCAAAAGCAGGTTACCAGACAAATGTTTACATGCAATCGAGAACCATTTCAAATGTCACATTACGCGCTCCGAAAGCTTATTTTACTACTGGGAAATAGGAAAGTGCACATTAAAGCAATTTTAAACATTTCCAGTGATTGTTTAAAAGAAACAGAAACACCTCACTACCGGCATCTTGTCTTTTAACTTTCTGTGAACACTAACAGCAAACTTCTTTAAAGGGAAAGAACGCATGGTACAATGGGAACAGCTTGTTTTGACACTTACAGTACATGACAAGAAACAAAGATAAAAGGGAATTATAATTTCAAATGGGAATAAAAACACAGCAGGAACTAAAATTCTTTAAAACAAGCTTTTTTCTACTCCCCACCCCCCAACCCTTCCAAAACTCCATCCTTGACCATCAGTAAGGAAGCGCAGGCAGCTCCCGCGCGTGCAGGTGGTGCCTTCTGCGCGCAGCAGCTAGGTCTACCAGACGGCTAACTTTGCCAAGAGCGTTAAGAAAAAAACATTGCATCCCAAAAAAACTTCCGAGTGGAACAAGATCCTAGTTTCTCTGAAACGCTGTCTACTGAATTCCGGCCAAGAAAAGAAAAGAAAAGAAAAGGAAAAGAAAAGAAAAAGTTCCGTTTTCACTGTTTAAGGCATCTTTTTTTTTATAACGTTTTCTCTTCACTCATAATGATGATAGTCATGCAGCAGTTTAATGATAAAAATATATTAATATTTTACTATACAGCAGCAAGAAGTTAGTCAATTAAAAGCACACCAACTTTTTGTAAAAGAAAAAAAAACCCAAAACAACAAAAACAACCTGTGAAAGTCTATTATTCTTCTTATTATTATTACAGACAATTTCAATTTGAGAACACACCTGGACAGATTAGCGTTCTGACAAATCTACGTCTCCCTACCCTAGGCTTCGACCAGGGCCCGCGAGCGCGCACACCGGCGAGGAGGCTGGGACGGGGAGGGAAGGGCACAGCTAGGCTTGCCAGGTATGTAGCCAGTAACAACTAGCACCACAGCTACATGGAAATCCGTTACAGACACACACCAGCTTGGCTGTCACTTTATAACGAAACTCCGAACCCCATGGCTCAGTAGGATCACTCTGCAACTGCGTCGCACTGGTTTCTAACAGGCCTAACAGAAGTTACACGGCACTGGCAGGGATCAAAGCATAGGTCCGGACCTCTCATGAGCTTAGGAGATAGTGCTAGCGCCAGCGGCGACACGGAAAGACTCGCTACCTGCTGTCCAAAACCAGGTTGACTGGAAACCGCTGCACATCAGGTTAAGTACTTTAAGTACACAGAATAAAAAAAATATATTATGAACAATACAAGTACATCTCATATACACAATAATGACAATACGCCTACTCAGCTGTAAACCAAACAGGTGCAGAAAAAAAATATTACGGGAGGAAATTCTTTACTTTTCTTTTTTTTTCTCTCTCTCTCTTTTTTTTTCCTTTTCCTCTTTTCTTTTTTTTTTTTTTTTTACTATTTGAATAACTTTGGTTCAAACGTAAAAATCACAAGTTAGCAAATTTCATTTAAATGCCTTTTTTAATAATTTTTCTTCATGTTCACAGAAGTTTCACTGACCATTTTTATATGTTTAAGGTCCAGATGCAATGCATATTGTATAAAAGAGAGCACTTATTGTTTACCTTGCATGAATTAAACCTACGTACCTTTTAACTCTACAAACTTCTGCATAACATTTAGACAAAGCTCAGACACACAGCATGCCTAGCCCTCATATATATATACACATCTCTAATCACAGGTATATAGGGTGTCAAATATACTATAGTAACCCCCATGTAAGGTTCGAAATTTGGTAACAAAATGAGAAGAAAAAACTAAAAATATTATTTTACGTGTTCTAAAATATCTCTTTTTTTCTTTTTGTGCTAAAGTCAAATGTTAGCTTGACATGAAAAGGACTTTTTTTTTTTATATAATTCAGCAATATTATAATCTTGACCATTTTTGCAAACACTTTTAATAATAATAGCTTAAACGTGTACAAAAGTTCTCGGTTAATTAGGGAAATAAACACTCAGTTCTTTATATTTTTAATCAAGTAGGAAACACAGTTCATATATAATGTTATTACTTTTTCTGACTTTTTTTTGTGTGTGTTTTGTTTTGTTTTTTGTTTTGTTTTAGCAGCTGCTTACTGTTTGATACGGTGGGTAAAGTGGAGGAACATCCAGCGATGGGTGGCGGGTCGGAGGCGCTGCTGCCGGGCGGCGGGGGGCGCCGGGCGGGCGGCGCGGCCGGGGG
>VZSC01011786.1:312918-332121 GCA_013398225.1 Steatornis caripensis
AGGAAACCGAACGGGCGAGCGCGGAGGAGCGGGGTCCGCCGGCTCCCGGTGCCGGGATAACGCGGAGCATCGGGGTATGGGCAGAGGGGCTTCCCGCGTGGGAGCACGGCGCGGGGCGGGGGGGCTGTGCGTTTATTCGGGGCTGCTAATGACGTTAATTAACGCATCCCCGGCGCGGCGGGGTGCCGGCAGCGGCGCGCGCTCGAAGGGGCGGGTGCCGGCGGGCAGAGCTGCCCTCCGAGCATCCCCGGCGCAGGTGACCCGTTTGCTTTTTGTTAAACTGCTGCTTTTTCTGGTGGATTTTCTAGGAGGTGCCCTCGCTTCTAGTCCTTGTTACCAAACCCTGAACCTCAAGTCCCACAACCCGAGCCACCTCCAGCAAGAATGCTTCCTCCCGGTGCTGTGGGCCAGGAGGCGAAGCAGCAGCCTGGGGTTGGCCCAAGGTCCCTTCCCTGCCTGCTGCTTCCAGGACAGCGAGCGCTGGCTCGCGTGGAGGGCATCAACGCTACCTCGAGCATCCCAGAAAACCTGCAGGCGTGGGACGCAAAGCTATGAGGCAGAATTCGTGGTGGCCTGTGCGACGCGTTCTGTGCTGGAGAAAATAACGTATGTGTTCATCGAGGAGAAAGAGATTAAATTGCTAAGACATCTGCATGTCTTAGATGCTGCTTAGATATCATGGGAGGAAGCCCCAGCCTGTCCTGCCGTTACAATTAAAGCCTTTGTTATTAGTGACTCCGTGGGTAACAACAACAAAAAAAAAAGAGAGGGGAAACCAGTTTGCTTTTAGTACAGAAGCTATGTTTCGGAGCTGCGGTGAGCTGCAGCTTGCATGCTGTCAGCAGCTGTATGTCTGCTTGCAGAAGTGCCCTGAACGCCTGGGATGCGCGGTGCTGTGTGGATGCTACGTTTGATTTTCAGCCCGCCCCAATGCGGGACCTCTCCCGGTAGGTCCCCGGTGTGGGAACCGAGCGGCCAGGCCAGCACTGCTGCGCCGCATCCCCATGGCAGGCTGAGGGCTGACGCATCTAACGATGACACCTCTTGCTGACACTGGCATGCATCCGTATAGAGTCTAAACCACTGCTTCATTCATGCGGGAGAGCTGGTAAATATGTAACTGCGGAGGAAATGCATTTGGTGAAAGCCTGGTGCCCAGGAAGCACATGGCGGATCTGTCTCTGACCATGGTGGGGTGAGAATTGCTGGTGGTGATGATGCCAATCGACTGCAGCCAGCAGCAGAGGTTATTTTTTCTCCTCAACGCAGGCCAGCGTTATTGCTTTCGGAGTGGATGCACTTCAGGTGGATGCTGGTGATGCTGGGAACGGACCTGCCAACACTTCTCCTTTGGTGGGGCGGTGTTGGTGGGACCCTGCTTGCCCAGCGTGGTTCTGTGTGGCAAGTCACAGCAACTACATAATACTCTGGTTCTGAGTCTGAATTAGGCTTGAATACAGGCATTTGCTTATTTAAGTCAACAGAAAAAAGCAAAACCTGTGTTTTTTCTTCCCAATAGGTAATCTTTTTCACTAGGAGCTCTACCATAGCAGCTCTTCCCGGGCGGCTGGCTGTGGCTGCGCCGCAGGGACCCGCATCGGTCTGCCTGGCCCTAAAACAAGGTAACGTGACCGAGGCAAGCCTGCAATGACTGCTTGAACAAAGCGAGGTGCAAAACAGGATGAACAAAGGCGATGGGCAAATGCAGGAGCCGGGGGAATCTCTTCATACCTTGTCCAGGTACTGATCGTCAAAGACTGGACAGGGATCTTGCAGGGACCTCCTGAGTCCCGCACTGCGCTCCCTTGCTGTTGTAGTCATATCATGGCCCATATGCTTATCAGGCTTCGTGCTGGCTTCTTGTATGGCTTCTGCTGAAACCCGTTCCAGACCTCTTTGCTCTGAAAATCGGAAATCTTTTCATCCTCAGCCTGAATATGTCAACGGCTTCTTTACAGCTCCACAACTTTCAGCTCGGAGCTTTCGTGAAGTTTTCTCATGTTTTGTCCCCTTCCATGTGTCTGTCAGTAGCAATTATATCCCCTTCAGACCCTGTTCTGGTAGTCTAAATAAGACCAAGTTTTGCTAGTTTCCTCTTGTAAGATAAATCCTTGCTTTGACTGTTATAGTCGTCCTTTATCACACCAGTATAACTTCCTTTGAAAGACAGAGGAGAAGGTTTTCAGAATCATGGCTGGGATTTCAGGCTTAAGATCAATGGGACTTTTGTTTTAAAATCTGATTCAGAGGGCTTTTAAGAACATATCTGATCATTACAGTGAGCATCACAAAGTTTGGAGCCCAAGCCTGTTATTCAGCTAGAAAACAACAACTCTGCTAACTCCAAGAACTTGCACGAACATCTATAATTGCAGGAGGGAATCTAAGAGCCATTCAAACAGCAGATAAGATTCGTAACAAAAATGGCTGAGATGCAGTTGTTGTTGTGCAAGTCAAAGAAAAGGCTGTCACACATGGAAGATGTTGCCAAGAAAGATGCATTCGGGTTGCCGAGCCATTCTTCTCCCATCCTCTGTCCGAATTCTCCTGCGGTCTTCCCGGATCTATTCAGCCTGAGTTGGGCGATCCACTGGATTAGGGAGTGACTGAGTTTAGACTTGCCGTTGGACACAGCTTTTTGCCAGGATGTGTCACATCTTTGCCTTGGTCCAGTCCTTGTTCAGCCCTCCCACCGTGGAAAAGGGAGCGTATTCTGGCTCAGGATATTTTCTGAGCCATGATGGGACTTGGAGCAATAAGGCAGTCAAAGCAAAGTTGCCATTACCACCTCTTGGAGCCGGAGCAATTAGAAGGCAGTTACAGCTGCGTGGGGATGTCTGAAGTTGTGCAAAGGCTTAGAGCAGCCCCCGGACTGGAGCCTGTAACAGGATGGTGAAAGCTTCCTTTGCTTTCCATCTGGGTCTTCTTCAGAGCGTGCCTTTGGAGAGAGGAGTTCAGCACGGCTTGTGGACTGTCTGCGAGGCGCTGGTTGCCCCGTCAACAAGCCCCACCGTGCGCAGCGAACAAGAAACTAGCACACCACATATGTAAGTCATTTATGAAGATGGGAACGATGAACTGTACACACAATAGAGTTGCTATTAGGTCTGTCGATCCTAATTAAAAAAGTACTTCTCAATGAAAATTATTTATAAAAAGAAATCACAGTGACCCTAAATCAAATTATTTGTGAATGGTTTTTAGTCTCCCAGATCAGTTAAAACTCCTGTGTTAGTCACTGGACGTCATCCAAACTACATGCTGAATGAATAACATGTCTGCCAAATTTCTCTTTTTTTTTTTACCCTCGCCCAGTTTGGCACAGGACAGTTAAAGTAATTTTTCTAAATATCTTTCAGAACATCAAGCAGCTGTAAAATAACAATGGAAGAGCTTGGCCACGGTTAACTACAGCCCTCCAGTTGTAACTGCTTCCCTCAAAAAAAGTCACTCCAGTCCCTTTGATGATCTGTTTTGGGTGAGCACCGAGGCAGGGTTTCCTCCATGGGAGTACGGGTTGTGGGGTGGGGGGTGTCACTCTGCCTGCGATGCCACCCCACCAGGGAACCTGGCTTCCAGGTGTTGAGGAGCGGGGCACAGCTTGATCCATGCTGTCCCTGGGTACAAGGTTTGTGTCTTCCTCACCACCTGCTAGAGACTGACATCCTGAGGACATATCAGCCATTCCTTGTCCGCAACTGCAGTTCCCATGGCGAGCGGTAAAGATGCCTCTTTTGCCGGCTCTTCAAAAAAAAAAAAAAAAGAGGAAAAAAAGGGAACTGGTGACTACACAATGGCAGAACGAGTTCTTGCTTCTTCTGTCTGCAAAGATAAAGTGCTAATTCTTCTAAGCACCATGTGAAGTCCCATCCAAGTGAATTAAGTTTGGGATTGTTTTCATGACGACTTGTTCCAGTTATGCAGTGTTGCTTTCTCTTCTCCCTTGACTAGGCCTGCAAGTCTCCGTGCTACCCTTTTCTCAGTGAGTTGGCTTCCCCCTCATCAGTTCTTTCTCTTTCTGACTGTGGAGGACTCTGCAGTGTCGTCACCTGCAGAGAGGGAGGATCCTTGCCAGTTCTTGGTTCCCAATGGAGTTAGAGGGAAGGATGGTTCTTCAGCTCCCCATATAATTCTGTAAGCGCTGGCTGCTGTTCTGTTGAAAACTAGCAAGAAATGGGGCCACCAAATTCTAATCTTACTGGTTTACAGTTACTACGATTACGGCTCTCTGCTCCCTGCCTCCTCAGGCAGAGAAGGATTAAAGCACAGTATCACGTACAGTAGTTAGCAAAGGTTATGCAGCCCCTAAATGTGACCGTGCCCTGGTCCAACACCAGCAGGCCTATCTCCAGACGGACCAGTGCTACGTTCACCTGGCTTTACAACAGCCTGCCTCCCGGTATCCGGCCCCCTTGTTTGCCTCTCGTCAAAGCAGTGCAATGCGTGGCTGGCCCTCCTGCCTCCCTTCCCGCCTCCCATGCCTGCGGCATTGGCTGGAAAGGTACTCTGTCCCCAGGGGTGCCCAGGAGGATGGGCACAGCGGGCTTGGTGAGACAGCTGGCTCTGGCTCCTGGTTCACCAGCTGGCTTGTCCTTTTGTCAGGGTGAGGGCACTCCTGCGCTTTTTGCCGTACAATTCTTGTTGTTCTCATACTACCTTGCTGGTCTGGCTGCCCGGATGGTCCTGAGGTGCTGTTCCGACAACCATGACCCCAGGGCCTTGACCTGTACAGCTGTGCAGCAAGCCAATTGACAGCCTCTCTGGCCTTGCTCTTCTTTCTGGGCTTAAAGACGTGCTGGTGTTTGTGGGCTGTGAATCCATCCCCTCGAGGCACTTTTCTGGAAAGTGTGCTTAAGAAAGCACTGGCAAGCATCGTCTGCAGCACTTCTGGGTTTCCCAGCCCTGCCTGGTAGAGATGCATCCCACTCGTGTGCCACAATACCTGATTTCTCCTGCCATTAATTTACAGCCTCCAAAAGCTGCTGGTCACACCACGTGGGGTCACTACCATGTTCAAGAGCAATCCCACCATTGCGGGTTCCCACAGAAGAATGGGGTAGAAGAAGGCAGCGCTCTCCACACAGTGTGGAGAGGAGCCTTCGCTCTAGAGACTTACAGGTGTGAATGTGCCTCGGTCCAGACAAACCACTGTGCCTCCTGCAGGCTGGGGCAGCTTTCTGGCCTTTTGTAACATCTGATTTCTGAGGTTAAGACCCCCTGATACAGCTTCTTGCAGGCTGGTGATTGGTTTCCACTACTTTAAACACCATTTTCCTTAAAAAGCATGTGAGGATGTCAGCAATTCGCAAATCATGGACTAGATCTTTTACAATCGTTTGAAATGTCCTTGGTGTGTTCGTGGCTCCAAATAGCCTTCGGCAGTGTTCAGACAACCTGTAAAGAGCTACGCAAATCCGTCATCTCACCCATTGTTTCTCACCACTTTAATCTCTGGATGGTACCCAGATGCCAGTCCAAAGCTACTGATGTTTTGGGGTTTCTTTCCTCCAGTTTTTCTGCCTGCAGTGTTGTCTCACTGGGAGCGTCGGGCTTTAACTTGGGACATGTGTGGAGGAAGTTTCCTGTAGTCAGTGCATGTCCCCAAGGCCTTGCTCTGCTGCTGGCCCAGGGCAGCTGGGGATGCCAAGGTGACTCACTATTTTGTGCAAATGGCTTGTGGTTGAGCTTGTCTTTCAGCCTCCTGCTTGGGCAAGTGGAATTTGACAGGGGGTTGCCCTGTGGATACTTCTCCCTGGATTAACCATGGTCTGGTGCTAGTGAAAACATTTCTTCAGGCTCTTTGTTGCTGAGCCTGTTGGATGCTTTAAGACAGATTTTTGAGTCTGGTGGATGCTTTGAGACAACTGGCACTGGAAGACTGATGTAGCTCTGCCACAGCTCCTGCTCAGAGCTGCCATGATTCATTGTGGCCAGGGAGGTGTGAGGAAGGCATTGCCCTCTTCAAAGCTTCTTCTGAAGGTTAGTCACTGTTCTTCCAGCACCAAAACTGCAAGGGAGATGCGTGTCTTGTCCTGGAAGAAGATCAGTTGTGAGGTTTCCCTGCCATTGGGAGCCCAGGGCATGCCAGGAAATGGCTTTCCCAGGTGAGGTTGTGAGTTTGGGTGAGGACAGCCAGGATGACCTGGCAGCCCTTGAAAGACTGATGCTGTCCCCGTCTCTCGTGTCCTTTCCTTTTCCCCTCAGTAGGGGTCTGCACACCTTCTTGGAGGGAGGGTTAGGGACAGAGGAGGGCTAGTGGGAACCTTCTGCCTTCCTCAGGTGCCGCTCCAGGGTGGAAAACCAAGTGGTTTTTGCAGGGTCAGGTAAGCTGCTGAAGGGGCAGAGCTGGCTGAGCAGTCCATTGTCTGCAAGGAAAAGGTGAAACAGCAGCCAGAGCTGCAGGGGACAGCGGCCAGAGGTGCCTGTCCGGACGGTGTGGCAATTCAGGCACTGGCAGAGGAGAGCTGGGGAGCTGCATGGCAGATCTGGTTGGGGGACAACAGCCATGGGGGACTGCTGGGTGCCTTTGGGCAAGCGCAGTGCTGGGGACCTGGGTGCAGAGTGGAGCCGAGAAGCTCGGGGATGGTGCTGGTAGGAGCGAGCTCCAACTCCCTTGCCTTGGGGTGTAGGGTCTCCTTCTGGCTCCCAGACTTGTTGCCCCAAAACACCAGGAGGAGTTACCATCTCCCTCATTTTCCTGGTGTTCCCTTTCCAAAGAGGAGAAGTACCTGCTTTCTTCTTCATCAGAGCAGGCAGACAGTCCTTGTCTGAGGTGTGGATCAGCCTCTGAGCCCCAACAGGGAATTGCCGGCTTGCAGGGCGCTAGCCAGAGTTGCGGTTTCTCTCCCAGTTTGCTTCACTGGAGGCTTCCTCGGGTGGCGCTGGCCCACACACGGTGCCTTTCCCCACACAGAGCCCTGTGGCCAGGCTGTGCTGTGGAGCTGAGGGAAGGCCAGGGCTGCCGGAGATGCCTGGCCTGGAGCCCCGCAGGAAGGAGCTCATTTCTGCCCCCGGAGCAATGCCTGACTGGTGCCATGGACTGCTAGCTACTTCCTCTTAGTTGTGATAGCAGAGGAGAAAGAGAAATCACTGGGCAAGAAGTGAAGCAGTAGTCTGTCTCTTGGCAACTCTCAGCCCTGGTGCCCAATGGCTTCTGCATTTCTTGCGTTAAGCTGCCTTCCAAGAAGACTTGCGCAGCTCCTGGAGCTGGGTCTGAGTTTTCACGCTAGCCCTGTCCTTGGTCTTGCTCTTTCTGAGATAGGGGATGTGTCCAGTGAGCTTGACCTTTCTCCAGAAGGCTGGGCCCTCAAGTGGACATGGACCTCTGGGCACCCTGCAGCCCTCTGGGCTGAGCACAGATTCAGACAGGGCACTCGCTGCTCCCCCTGCTGCTAGCGTAGCTCCTGTTGATGCTGTTTGGCAGTCATCAGGAGAGGAACTTGGTTGGATCCACTGAGAAGCAAACCCTCGGTTGCGTGTAAACAAGCCTATTTACGCAGATGCCCCTCTGCCTGGCATGTGGCTTGGAGAATGTGGGAGCTTTTGTCCAGAAGAATTTATAGCTTGTAACTTCTAAACTACTTGTTATGCAATCATCTACATGATCTACAATCTATCTCATTATCGGCTGTTCACATCAACTGGCCATGGTGGCAAACAAAGCGCTTTTGGGGGACATGAAGGGATGGTCCCTACGTGTGATTTGATGGAGCGAGGAGAGCAGGAATTGCCTGGAGCCAATGCGAAATGCGCCTGACACAGCGAGAAGACCTCTTCCCTCCCCAGAGACCATTAGAGTGGTTTCAACCTTTCACAGCGTGTCTAGATAGACGGGCTGGCTTGTTTCTATGATGTACAACTGAGGATATTGCTTATGGGAATATTTTGGGAACTCATTAAAAAGAGAATTATAGACCAGCTCTGGCATGATCGAGATAAAGCGGTACATAAGCGTGCAGGAAACACGAACGTCCTCTCAATAATTATATTTGATTAATTGCTTTACAGCTGCTCTGTAAATACCATGTGGTACAGGTGGGAAGATGCAGTGCTCTGATCCCGCAAGGTTTGCATGGAGCAGGTAAGAGACTGCGGTGTGGGGAGCACCTGGGTTGTGTCAGAGAGGAAAAGAGTTTACAAAACAGGAGCATTTGCAAACTGGCTTTGCCAGAGAGTTGTGGGATAGTCTGCAGCCAGCACAGCAGCCACAGCCCTTGTTCTGCCAAAACCAGCGCTGGGGGGTGGAAAGGGAAGGGGCTGCAGCATGTGCGAGGGCAACGTTGTTCCGTGCCGGGGGGTAAGGTGAGGCGGGAGAGAGGGTTGTTTCTGCATCTCAATAAGAAAAGCCTGATAACAAATGGATTAATAAAATAGATGCTTTAATAAGGCAGAATAAAAAGAAGGATATATAATAGCTTGAAGGACCAAAAAGGAGGAACTTCTCTCCAGGGACGGGATACGTGCACCGTCATGGGAAAAACCATCCTGGGTCCTTCTGATGCTGCACAAACACAGGGTGCCCAGCATCAGAAGGGGTGTAAGATTTACTTGCTATTGATATTTCTTTTTTTACTCTGCCTTATTAAAACACCTGCTTTATCAAGCCATTTGCTGTTGGGCCTGTCTCACTGAGATCAGAGGGAGCCTGCACTACCTTCCCCCCCCAACTGCTCAGCCCACACCTGCCTTGGGAAGAAGCAGGTATCGTCCCAAGCAAGGGGGTGTGTGAGGGGCTTGGCGGGGGACTCGCGAAGGACCGCTCCCCCCAGGTTGGGGCCATGGCTCCCTGCGGCTCTGGCTCCTGCCGAGTCTCTGGCTGTCCACAGCCTGGGGAGGCCGGAGGGAGGTGCAGGAGCCCTGCTCTGGAGGGGCTCTGGGAGCCTCAGGTCCTGACTGCTTCCCCGCATGGAGAAATCATGACCCCTGCAACGGGAACAGGCAGGGATTAAGTCCTGCCTGTTGTGTCACAGGCAGCCAGCATCTTCCCCCTCAGTCAGGGATTGTGACACAGCCTTGCCAGACTGGTTAGAGCTCCTATATCCCAGAGTCACAGGGTCCTAGAAGGGGTAGTGGGCTGGGAGCCCTGGGGTGCTCCTGGCCAGTGCCTGCTTGCACAATGACTTGGCAGCACTAGGTCAGGATTACCATGGCCTCGTTGCACTTAGCCTCGCTGACCCCCAACGATGGAGGAGCCCTGCCCCCATGCTGTGTTCGCTCCTGGGAATGCACCACCTCGTGGGAAAGAAAAATAATCTGGATGATCTCAGCATCCCAAACTGCACCGTGGGGCCATTGCCCCTTGTTGCACACCCCACCAAGGACAGTTTGTCTCTGCTCCCTTTGTACCTGCCCTCCGGGTAGTTTTTGGCTGCCATTAATTCAGCCCTCAGCCTCCTCTCAGCCAGACTAAAAGAGACCACCTCCCTTCATCCCTCCTTAGTCCTGGCGCCCCTGACCCAAACAAGCATGTATGCGTGGTCCCTTGTTATCATCATTTCATGAGAGGACAGAGCAGGCAGTAACAGTACCCCCTGGGCTAGGTAAGCGGTGCCGACATCTGTACCCCATCACTCCTGTACAGAGCAGAGACTCCCACTGAAACCTCTGTCTTGGCAGAGCTGGCCTGGCAGCCTTCCCAGATGATGAATTTTGGATGAGAAAATACAAACTGTTGTCCCTGACTTTGCAGGATAAATCTCAATGCAGATGCATGTGGTGCTGCTGCGTGTGTCCTCAGCTGCAGCCAGGACATGCACGGCAAAGGGCTGAGGAGGGAGCTACAGACCGGGAAAGACGCGTGGCCATGGCTCCACACGTACGTTGGGGAAAGTCGTGAAACGCCTGTGGAGGGAGGATCTGGCGCGCGTACGTGCGTGCCCAGGGAGCAAGATGCAGCAGAAGAGCTGCCTTGCTCTGTTTGTAACCTCCCACTGCTGTTGAACAGACTTTGCAGGGAGGAGAGGGAGCTGAAAATGGAGCTGAAAATTGAAACTTGAGGCTCAGATGCTTGGAGGGTCTTAGGAGCCTGATTCAACCCATCACTCCCCAGGGAAGCAGGAGATCGTGTGCCTCCTGGGCCCGGCGTTTTGCTCTCAAGCTCAGCACAGAGTGAGACTTCCACGTTCCGCCTTGGAGCAAAAATAATTTGCATTAACTCATTGAGAAAAGGAGACATAAGTGCACAATTAAACTGCAAAGTACAGGATTACAGTGGGATACAAAACAAAGAAAGAGGGAGGAGAAGGAAAACAAACTTGGTCTTTATTTTTTAATTTGCATCCCTGTAACTGGCTGAAGGAGTGCTGGGTGAAGACAGTGGCAGGGTCATGGTGTGCCCTTGTGCCTGGGCATCGCAGCAGGGAGGTTGCATTCAAGACCTTACTACCTAAAAGCCTGGTGCCCTCGGTGGGCTGGTCCCACGGGGGTCCAGCCTTGCTCCCCTGTAGGTGCAGGACCAGAGGCTGATGTGCAGGGAACCATGGAAACCTGTCCTGCAGGGAGGAGATGTGTCTGGGGAGCTAGCAGAGGAGGCGGCCAACAATTCATAGGGCAGGGAGAGAGTCTAAGGACCTGTCTGCGCCAGGGGATGTGGGATCACTTAGCTTTATCCACGGGCATGGGTAAAGATTCCAGGGTGATGCTTAGTGAAAAAGCAAAGGCAGCAGATAACTAAGGGTGGATGTGCTTGCAGGACCTGTCTCGGGACAGAGCCTTCATCCCCACACCCATCTCCTTGACGTTGCACCAACCAAACTGCACGCCGGGCTGCAAGAGCAGAGCTCGGACGTGCTGGGGAGGACCCAGGATGTCTGGCAGCCCTCCTCCGGCAACGGCTCTGCTCCTTCCATGCAGTCACAGCATGAGCCTAGGCCCAGGCTGTGGGTGTTGTCCTGCCCTGGGTGTTGTCTTTGGGGGGTGTTGGATTTTCCTGGGAAAGTGCGTGCTGACGGGGAGTCACGAGGGGAGCATCCAGGTCCCATCTCCAGGCTTTCCTGCCCCTTACATGCAGCAGCCCGTGCACAGCCCACCCCTCTGCTGATCCCAGCCCTCACTGTAAAGGGCAAGGTGAGGGGTGAGGCTCCAGCAGCCCTTGTGTCCTCCTGGCTGCCTGCCGAAACTGCAAATTAAACAGGCAGTTTCATCAAGTGATTTTTCTGACGTGGAAATCTTTCCATAAGGAACTGGTCCCAAATCCACCAACTCATTTCACATTTATTTTAAATCTAAGCTTTATATTGTCTGATTTTCTTCAGGGCTTGATTGTCTTCTCAGTAAAAGCACTGTTGTTCTGGTTTGTGAGACCTGTAAGGTCTCTGCACCTCTCAGTGCAGGGCTTAGATGCTGCCACCTCAGCTCCTGGGCTTTCCTATTTGTTTGAATCCATTAAACAAGTTATCATTTCTGTAATATCCAGGGCATTCTCCAGCCAGGAGGTGCCTGCAAGTATTAACTTGTTGCTGCAGAAATGGTCTCCTGAATCTCAGAAGTCATTTGGAGAAGGACTCTTGTCTAAACAGTGTCAGACAATATTTAAACAGGGAATCAAGGGCAAAGCTAGACGAGGAGCCTTGTCTGTCTCTATTATTGTGGTGACACCTCAAGTCCTCCTTCTCTGTGTTTCCTACGCATGTAATAAGACATATACCTGCTCAGCATATTTTTACATCAAAATACATGCAACAGGCAAAATTGGGAGGGGGAAACATTTTCTGGAGTCTGCGGACAGGCCTCAGCACTCAGGCAGAGGATCTGAGCCGCCCCGTTCACCTCAGTGACACACGTATTTTGCAACGCAGAAAGCTGTTGCAGTCATGAAAGCACTTCCATCGGCTTTTCACTGGATGCACGTACCACTCCAGTTTCAAACTTGCTGGCACTGCCCCATGGCCATCGCCCTCGTTTGTTGCATCTCTTAGCCAGCACCCCAGTCTCTGCAGTGCGCTGCCCATCCAAAGCTCTGGGGTGTCCTGAAGCGGGGAGGAGAGGTGCCGAGTATGGACATTTATAACGTGAAACCTCTGCACTGACTGGATGAACTGCCACCTTGAATTCATCAGAAGCCTCCCTCGTCGTGCTTGGCTGGTGCGATGGTAGCACAGAGTTTCTGCTCTGTTGTGAGACGCAGTTGCCATGAAGGATTTGGGGTGTCATTATGAGCTTAAAGTGTAGTAGCAAATGAAGTTGCCACCCGTGCTGAGCCTGGCTGCTCCCACGGCAGTGTCAAGGTGGCCCTTTGTGCATGTTGTTTTGTCTCTGGCAGGAGCTTGGTGCAAAAGATTTTTCACCAGTGTTGTGATACACTGCTTGTTGGTAAAAAATTGGTGGTTTCAGGTTGAGCAAAACCCAGGTGTAACACTCCCCCCTCAGCTGATGTTGTTATTTGTCAATGAAAAATAGGGGTGGGGGTAGAGGTGCTCCAAGGAGAACTGGCGGGGCTGTACCTGGAGAGTTTCTCTTGTCAATACATGGTGCTGCTTCAGAGAGAGGGTTCCCTGCTGCCACACAGCCCTCCAGGCTGCTTCTTCTGCTTTCACAGCAAACATTTAAACAACTGTTGTTTGAAATGCCACCTCCAAAAGCAGGGGCGGAACTGGTTTTGAATCCATGAGAAACAAGCTTGCAGCAGATGACCCGAAGCCCCCTCACCACGTAAAACGCTAAAGCTTGGCACAGACGTTATCACTGTGACGGCACCCGTTTCTCAGTTTTGCATCCATGCCCTCTAGAGATGCATCATTCACTCTTTAGGCAAGCAGCATCACTAGAGAAGGCGAAACTGTATCGATGCTGTTATGACCAGCACTGGTTTTCATCTTTGCCATGGTATGTCATCGGTTTGTCTGGCAATAGCTGGCTGCGTCAACTGTTGCATTTTTCACGGTCATTTGGAGATGTTGCTGTTCATTTTTCTTCTTCGCAATACTTCTTTATTGTTCTTTCAAGTAGAGGCGCTCCTGGCTCAGGACATGCATGCAGCAACAAATAATTGGTATGGACTTTATCTAAGAAGGGGACTCGGAGGGGCACAGACATGCCTGATGCACCAGCACAACTGCAGTAGTTAGTTAATACACAGAGGGGTGTAAGGAGGTTGTGCGGGGAGAAGGGAAGAGAGAGAGAAAAATCAGAGCGGCTGGCAGAGAAATTCAGTCCCAGGGAGAGTATTTGGGGTGGAGGGGTCTGTCACTGGTGGCCTGGAGGCTGGGGGCTGCGGTGCCTAGGAGCTGAAGGTACACCCTTGTGCAGCAATCGTCATCTGCGCCGGTGCTATTTTGCACCCACGCGTCATCTTTCTGGTGACACATCGCAGCGCCTGGCCAACGTCATCCTGCTGGGGGACAAGAAGTGTTGCCTCGCAGCTTTCTGCTGGTGTCCATGTCTGCCGGTCTCGTGAGAGGAGCCCCCTGGCCTGGGCAGGGTGGACAGTGGTGACAGAGCAATTGCTCTTCAGTGGCAGGCTCCTCTCTGTCTCCTCCACCCCGAGTGGTGTGAAACCCTCCCAAAGCTGGAGCTGCCTGATAAATGTATGGGATGCAGATGTACGTATCTAAGAAACAGAGCGTGTGAGAGGCACAGTGAGCCAAGGCTGTATAGGCATGCCATCAGAATGATCAATGTGCAAAATTTGGGTACTAAGGCATGGACTGAAACATCTGATTGGAAGGCTGGGAGGAAAAAGGGAAGGCTGAATTGTTTACATTTTGTTTTCATTCATCATTCCTCCTCGTGTGGGTGGACAAGGAGTGAATGAGTTTCTCAGGGAGGGCAGCAAATAAAAGAGGCACACATTTCCTCGAAAGATGAGTGGCTTTTTTTCTTCCTTGCACCTAGGTTAATGTGCCACAGAGGGGCTGGAGGGAACCCCGATAGCTTTTCCTCCATGTGAAAGAAACCACTTAGCTCTTGATTTTTCTTGCCTTCAATTGCCATGTGCCAAGAGAGAAAAGGTTTTTCAGGATGGGTTTCATCTTCACCTATGGTGAAGTACTGGTTTCTCTCCCAACAGCAAACGTGCCCAAGCTCTTTCCTTGTACTGCTGAGCATCTCACAGAAAGACTGTATGACAATGCTCTGCCAGCTCGGGGAAGGAGGGGAAGCTGCGTCAGGCCTCCATGCCGTGATGGTCTCTTTCTGGGAGAGGCAGCACTGGTGCCTACAGCTACGCCCCTCGGTTCTGCCTTCTCCTGCTCACTGCTCTGCAAGGTGACATTAATAGGGAGGAGACATGGGAACACCACGGGGCAGGGGTAGGCTGAGGAAACCACTGAGACCATGACAGCACTGCTGGTGGAGAACTGAGGTGGGTCTTAGTTTCCTTTGCTGCAGCCATGCTGCTTGTTGGAGCCTTTGACCGGCTGGTGGAATTGCAGACTTTGGAGGGATCTCTCCATCCCAGTCCTTACCTACCTGGAAGGACTGCCAAGTATGGTTTATTTTGACCATGGTCTTGCTTAGACAATCTCCAGATTGGAGTCTCAAATTGGGTGCTGGGCTTTCCTCTTTCCATAGAATTTCTGAGTTCATCATTTATCATCTGCCTTTCTCATTTCACCCAAGACTGTGGCAGTGTGCTGCTGGTGCCGGGAGTCTGGTGTGTCCTGGCGAAGGGCTGGCTCCTGCCCTGCGTGGCAGGTACTGATGCGCTCCGTGGGCTGTGCACCCCCTGTTGCTGGACAGCCCCAAGCTACACAAGCCAAATCCTTGCAGAGAAGACATTGAGGTGGGGAAAGAAATGCCTGCATTGGATTTGTTGGTGTTCAGGCATGTTTCTAAGCCTTTGTAAAACACCTGGCTGTCACAGGGAAGAAATGTCCCACAGGGAAGGAAAACTATATCCCTTTGTTATGAGTGGGTGTCTCCTGAGCCTGCCATCTTCACATCAGCAGGGCTCCAGGGTCACTGCAGGGGACCAGGATAGACCTGGTGCTGGGGAGGGCTGGGGGAGATGAAGGGATATGCTTGCGATGCATGCATGCTTCTGAGGCTCGCCCAAAGCGGGGAAGAGCCTAGCACAGCCCGATTCTTGATAACACCAGCCCATCCAGAATACCCTGGGGTGGAAAGGCTCTCTTCCTCGTTACACCAAAAGCCCCGTTTCTTTGACAGGACTTACTCACGCTGGATCTGCAGGAACATGTCTTCAACTAGCATGGAGGAGGCTGAGGCAACCTGTGGAAGATGCTGAAGATCTGCAACCTGCCTGCCTGTGCTGTTGAGTGTCAACGTCTCTCCTCGCAGAAGAGCTGCAAGTGGGGAGGGACACTGGGACGCTGCCCTTTGTGGCTTCTGTCACGAGGCAGGGCTCTTCATGCCGGGAGCTCCTTTGGCAGATGGAAAGAGAGACCTGAGAAGCACTTTGTTTTGCGGGCATCTCAGAGAAATTGCAGGAGCAAGATTAAGAGATGAATGAAAAAACAGCCCCGCACAGCAGTTGTCTGAGGGGTGAAGGCCTCTGACAGTGTTGCTGAGCTCTTGGGGTCCTCCAGGCAGGGTGGAATCTGGGCTGAGCTCAGATGCTCCACCTCACTTTCAGGGAGGCAAAGACGATGGGTTTTTGCAGCAGGGAGGTAGGGGAGAGACAGGCTTTGGAGCAATTACAGCAGCCAGGGGATGAAACAATTGTTTTCTGAAATAACAGCTATTCATGAGGGATCCCAGCGTGTGCCTGAACACAGAAAGAGCTGACTTTGCTGGCTGGCAAAGGGAAAATATGGAAGATGAAGAAGTAAAATCCCAGAAGGGAAGAGGTGTGGATGGGTCGGAGACACAAACGTTCAAGAGCAGTTGCACTGAGATAGTTTGGTGCACAAAGGTTGATGACAAACACAAAGCGTCTTTACTGAAAGGCACAGTGGGTTTTGCAGAAGAGAGAAGAAACTGGGAAGTATTTAAATTTGCCACGGTTTTGACCATCCTGAAACAGGGTGAAAATTTCAAAATATTTGTCAGCCTTGAGACTAAGCAAGGATGATATCAGCTAATGACCATGGTGACGAACCTGGATAAAACTCTTTCTGAGACAAAATGAGTAGGGATGCGAAAGCAGACACGGTGAAATGGGGATACGGTTGCCTACCCTGAGGAACACACATGGGAGCTGCAGAAAATGCATCTAGAAGCAAAGGGTGAGATTTAAAAAATACTCTTTGGCAAACTGGGGTTGCAGCCCAAAGGTTTTCATCCATCTCTTCTTGCAGATAAAACCGGTGCAAGTCCCTGACCTACAACAAGGCACAACCCTTGAGCCACAGCACACCTGCTCTTCTGAGCTCTTTCTAGAAAGCTTTGAAAAGAGCATTGTGGCCAGGAGACCACGTGGTGATGCACGGCACGGCCCAGAAGCAGGGAAAGACCCTGCATAGATCACTGCCTAAGCCACCAGGCAATGTGAAGCCTCGGGGGAGATGTTAGAAAAGGATGCTCAGTTTCACCAGTCCGTGGGCAGGCTAGAAGTAAGCTATCACTCTAACTGTGCGCTTCCCTATCAACAAAACCACACCACCTCCTGCCTGGCTTTGCTGCCCTCAGTGGATAACGGTCAGCTTTGTCCCTGCACGCTTTGGGCCATCTCCCTGCACATCCCCAGCATCCCCCTGGGAGGAATGACCTCCAGCCCTGGGGTATGAATTAGGACCTTCTCCCTCCAGCTGTCGCTTTGGGACCTGTAGCGAACTGAGGCGTGGCTTGCAGGTGAGGATCAGCCATCTGACACCAGCACATTGAAGGAGTCTTTTGGCTCCTTGCTGGTCTTTGCCCAAGTAAACAGAACCTCTCACAGAGCCCACAAAACCTGCTGTATGGCTAGGGTGCAGTGAGCAGGGTGAGGGAAGGGATCCCTCCCCTCTACATGGCATTTGGAAATCCCAGCTGGAGGTTGGGTTGAGATTGGGACTTTCCAGCACTAGAAAGACATCGACAGCCTGGAATGAGAACAGCAGAGGTGGGCAGCTGGAGATCAGGGGTTATAAGAAGAGTCTCAGCAGGCTGGCTTTGGAGGAGATCTTGGTGCTGCTGGCAGCCACCTGGGAGTGGTGCTAGAGGGACAAAGCCTCTCAGATGGAGAGGCAACAGGCACAAGCTGGATTGCAGGGAGTTTCCATCAGAGATAAAGAAAAGCTTTCTTCACCATGAAGGTGGTCAAAGCTGGAACAGATTCACTGGGGAGGTTCAAGCCTGAACTAGGCGTGAAATGGAGCGACCTACCCTAGCTGGCCCTGCTGTGAGACCTCCTGAGGTCCCTGCCAACCTCAGTTATCCTGTTATTCCATGAACGAGGGTCAAATCTTCGCGACGCAATTGAAGACAGATATTTTTTAAAGTATGTGATTTAGGCTCCATTCTCTCAAAACCAGTGTTCGGATTTGGCTGATGTCTGCACCCAGGGCCTTGCCTTATTCATTTCATATGTCAAAATGCCCAAGGACCTCCAGAAAAGAACAATTTTGTATTTATGTGGGAGAAGCAGCAGGGAAGGGGGGAAGGGATTTAGTCCTAGATCGTTACCCAAATGATAGAAACGCAAGTGTCTCTGGCGATGAACACTAGTTGTCTTCACAACAGCTCGGCTGAACAGCAGGAAAAATACTGCCAAAAGGAGACATGGCCAGTGCTCTTTTAGGAGGCCAAGTGTTCTGGGCTCCAAAATACCCCAGAGACAGAGAAAAACTTCCCTTTTCAAAATTGCCCCAGAGGCCTCACAGGTATCTTGTGCTGAATTTCTCCCAGCGGTTGAACCACTGTGGTCCCACTGGGGTTTCAATCTGCAAACAGGGAGAAGACAAGGATTAGCAACTCAAATGCCCAGGCATTAAACCGTCTTTTCTGGTGAGGGGCAGGGTAGAGTGGGAGGGCTCCAGATCAAGTCGTGCTGTCAGGTATCTCCTTCATTCTCTGGCAGAATCTGCGTTGCTGTCTGAAAGAAATATTAGCGAAAGGGGAATTTCCAGAGATTTGTGTCAAAAGCAGAGAGAAGTCAGGTTTTCCTACTCCTCCAAGCACCCCTGAATCCAAAATACTGTCCTTCCCTCCGCCGTGGGAAACCCTTCTTGTCCCTTCTGCCTCTGCCTGTGTTCCTCTGCGGTTTCACGCGGTCACCAAACAGGGGAAAAGAGAAAGCTTTCAGAAACATCTGAAATAGAAAGCCCTGCTTCTGATGCAGCACGGTCCTGCAATGTCAGAGCTATTCAGAGAGCTGTTCGCTTCCCCGGAGAGGAGGAAAAGCAGCTGTCCTGGCTGGCAGCGTGGAGCGGTGGATGCTTCATGGCTGCAGAGCTCTGTGTGTGTGTGTGTGTGTGTGTGTGCTGGGGCTGTGCCATCGTGTGCCAGCGTTGGGACAACACTGGCTCCCACCCCGGGCAGCAGAGCCAGGGCAACACGAGGAAACGTAGTGCTTGGTGCCTGTGCTGGACACGGCAGTTCTGCTCCCTTCCCATTTTTCCTGATGATTCTGGCTGCACCACGTTAAATGGAGAGCAAACCCCAATCCTGCCATCTGTGCTCCTCTGCTCTCACCGATGTGCTCAAAGACCTGGCTCTTGTTTGGGGTGCGCTAAGGAATTCCCTTGAGCTTTAAAGGCCACCGGCGGGGGAGGCCGCAGCCCCACTGCAGCGCAGGCAGGGCTGTGCGTCCCTGCTACAGAGTGCGCCCCAACCCCATTGCCTCAGACAAAGCTGAGCCAAGCCTTCCTGCCTCAGGGTCACCTCCATCGCGATGGGACCTCGGCCGCTCCCCTTCAATGCAGAACCTAGTGCAACAGCAGATATGAAATCCTCTGCTGCTAATTCAGTGTCTCAGACCCCTTCCACACTGTAGCATCTGGGCAGCGAGGCTTTGGGAGTACAGATGCTTCAGGATCAGCCTTGAAAATACACGTAAATAAGCCACTTTTTGGAGATTAAACTGACTCCTCCTGGAAGGGGGGAGACTGCAGGGGAAGAGCACTTGTTTATTAGAAAGAGGCAGCAGGGATCAGGGCATGAAAGGAGGCTTTGTCTCCTCGGCTATTACCTTACTCCATTTGTCTCTGTTAATGCCGTTTCTTCAGGTGTGTGGGGAGTATCGGGCACAAATCTCCCAGCTCCAAAAAAGCATCGAGAAAAGAGGAGCCCCCTGCTCCCGGGCCCTGCACATCGCAGAAGCCCCGTGCCACCTGCGGCCGTCCCCAAATGCATGCATCTTTGGTGGCAGCTTTTTTTTTTTTTTTT
>VZSC01011786.1:332674-394550 GCA_013398225.1 Steatornis caripensis
GGGGCTGCCTGACGCGTTCCTCTCCGCGGGTGCGTTTGCTGATGCGGAGAGGGGCCCTTTCCCGGGGGGGCTGCGGGGCCTGGGGCAGGTGCTGGCTCTCCAGGTGTGCCCTAAGTGCCGGGAAGTTTTGCCTCCATCAAAATAACGGCCTCGCGCGGTGAAGTTGCCTTTCTTTTGTTCGTTCAGTGCATTTAGATGCCTCCCATCAATGCCCTCGCGCTGTTCTCCGTACGTGTGTGCTGATCCTCCACCACCTTTGTAAACGCGGTTATGAAATGACTTCAACGGGGAAGCGCCTGCCGGAGCGTTACTCCTTTTGTGCCTGGATTTTCCTTGCTGTCCTCCAGCAGGAAGAATACCTGCGATGGGCTGGGCGATGGGGGACCGGGCGAGGACAATGACTGCATTTTCCCAGGGTTAGCATCTGAGCTTACAAAAATGCGAGGCCGGCCCTTTGTCCGGCTTCAACGCTCGGATACGGTGTCACAAAATCCGGAGAAGGCCAGCGTTAACCCAGAGAGCTCCGAGCGCCACGGCGTGCCATCAGAAACGGGTTTGAATCGCTCGTGTTTGGTAGGTCACGAGGATATGCAGGGCATATCTCCAGGGAATCCAGGTTCCACGCTCGGTGACGGCGTGTCATACTTCCTCATCAGGTTAATCGGCCTCTTGCCTCATTAAAAGCCTTGTCCAGCTACACTTAGCTCTGTAACGAACACGCGTGCTGCGTTGTTGTTGTTGTGGTGGTGTTAACTAGGTGTTTCTGGGGCAAACACTTTGCCATTCGGGATTGCTGACCCCCGATGTTGAGAGCCAGACCTGTCTCGTCTCTTAGTTATCCAAAAGATAAATATAGAAGATTGCGTTTCCTGGGAGAAAGGTGGGACCTTGCGTATCGTAATACGTTGTTGAGGAAAATGGGCTAGGACCGCATACGAGAAAACTAATTTGGGAGACGCTAATTTCATGTGCATCTGTATGTGGGCCATGGTGGACACAGAGGATTTAGAGAAACAGACGTTGCAGAGTTAAAAGGAAGGTAAATGGGGGAATTTCTCGGGACTGTGATCTCATCATGAGGTGAAAGAACAGCAAAAGGTGCGCGGCTTTTATTTTTTTTTAAAGCAGGAAGGATTCCAAACTTGCGCATCTCCGAGCAGCAGGGTGTGACTTTAAGAGGAACGGAGGCTGCTCTGTTGCTTCTTGGATCAGACCCAAATTGTTAACGTGTAGGCTGATGTAACAACAAGTTAAGGGACGACATTCTGCCTGTGACACCTTCTCGGAGCCGACGCTTTTGTTTCTGTGGTTTTGGTGGTCTGAACAGGCTCCCTGGCTGAGGGACTCTGCAGGTTGTCGGGAGTGTTGTCTCAGCAGAGCTCTACGGAGATCGCGAAAGCAAAAGAAAAGCTGGTGGTTGGGACCTGTCGTAGCTGTGGTTTGGTTCAGTGATGAAGATTAAACGGGAGCCTCAGCCTGCTGAACTTGTGGTTCCCCAAGCACTTCATGCTCTTGGTTCAGCTGGGAGGTTACTTCTGAAGGTGACATTCCTGGCAGGATCTTCTGATTCGGAGCACCCAAGCTGCTGGAAAGGTGCGTGGACTGGGAAACCAGGCCACGCTCTGCCTTCTTGTTCTTGGCTTGTGCTGGGAGGGGAGATCCAGAGGGGTGCGGGGCTATTTCCAATTCTTGCTGCAGACAGGGGCTGTGGACAACTCCAGAGCTGGCAGGGGGTGAAGTGTTCAGGCATGACGTGCGCTCTGAGGGGCAGCCAGGCTGCAGCCTTCTGAGGGATATCACGGAGCCAGAGGGACAGACTCTGGGGCCGCTTCTGAGCGGGTGGAGGGGGACCTCATGGCTCTGGTCGCTCCAATGCCCCCTGCTCCCAAAGACAGAGGCCTCGCAGGACCATCTTCTCCCTGCTCTGGCTCCTTGCCTGGCTCTGTTTTCTAGTGATTCATCCCCACAGGCTAAGATGCTGTGCATCCTCTGCTCTCGCTGCTTGCCGAGGTTCAGGATGGGTTGCAGGATTAGGCCTGCGGTCAGAGCATCTCTGTCTTTCTCCTAGGAACAGTCCTGGCTGTTTGCACATCTTGCTCAGAGGAGTGGGTGGTGAGGCTCTGCACGGGACCCAGGCTCTGGCCCGGCAGAGCCAGGAAGGCTGGAGAAGAGGGAAGAGTAGCATGGAGTGCAGGAGGCAGGATGGGAAAACCGGTCTGTGCAGCTGGCTTGTGTGCAGGGTCTCACTGCAGTGCTTCATGTCTGCCCCCCGCTGTGCTGAGATCCAGGTGGGGGGGTTCTCACGTTGGCCATCGCACTGCTGGGCAGGCTCTGGAGGCTGGAACTTCCCTGCTTGCAATCCCCAGAGGTCTGCAGCCTCTGCATCCCTGCCCAGCCATGGGTTTGCGTCCCCCTGGCACACAGGGAGCAGCTGGACGCTGGGCGCAGGATCCTGTGGGTCTCACCACCCACTTGCCCTGCTTAAAACCTCTTCTGATTTTGGGAGTATTATTGTTTTTTCCATACTGTTATATAATGATTCCTGTTACTGCTTCTCCGCCTGTCTCTTTTCTTTACATCTTTTAGATACTTATTTTTGGTTGATCTCTTATCTCTTTTGTGCCTACATGCACAGATCAAGGAGGAAGAAATAGGTGCAAGATGCGGTGCTGGCTCTCACTGGTGGGGTGGCTGCGTGGCGTGGTATCCCTGCTGGGACCACTGCTGATTTCAGTCCCGAAAGGGGGTTGTGGTCCTGACCGTCCTGGCCTTTAAGGGTCGCTCGTGTCACCAGCTACTTTCCACTCTATACGAGTCCGTGCTTCCTGTGCGCAAGATGTATCTGCAGATATTTTGTATACAGGAGGGGCTCTGGCTGGTGGGGATTTAACCTTCTGGGCTCTGATTTCTGCTTTCACAGAGGAACAAATGTCTTCCTGCCTCCATATGCTGGAAGTTGCAAAGTAGCTTTAATTAGAGCTTGTACATCTCCAGGAGCACCTCACCAAAAACGCTGCAGAGTTCCACGATGAAGTATGCGACTTGCCTGTAGGATTAGCTAGCTTAGTCTGGGCAAGTAATCTGGTGGTGGCAGATCCCCGGGAGGATTTGCAGGCAGAGAACCTGTTGTTGCAGCAGGTACTTCTTGTGAGAGGAGGGCTTTTTTTTTTTATCTTCCAGTCAGAAGGTGCCTTGGTCTCGGTGGGCATCAGGAACATCCTGGGGCTGTGGCATTGGACTCGGTGGCCGCATGATGCTGGGAGCTGTTTTATCTGTTGATTCTGGGAGCCAGGTTGGTTATGGCTGGCCTGCGAGGAGAGCAGGGAGGGCTGATTTTGAAGTGCCCGCAGGAAAATACAGCCCTCTGGATTACAGTGTAGGTGTTGCTGCCTGAAATAGCACTGGCAGCTTTGGACCAGCAGCTCATGCAAAAATATCCCTCTCTCCTATCCTGCAAATCACTGGGCTTGCCCCAAGCCGGGCAGGAGCAGGGGAAGGGTGCACGTGGGCTCCAGCGCCCGATGCTGGTGCTCTCCCTTCATCCTAGGACAGCTGTGGAGCAGGGAGCAGCAAAGCTGGATTTTCTCACGCACCACCCTGCTAATTAGAGCTGTCTGAAACTATTTCTCACCACCTTCAGAAAATCACACTTCCTTAGGTTCGCAGAAGAGTGAAAACTTGCTTCCTTCTTGCCTCGAGTTTCTGCAGATGGAGAACGGTCACTTTGCTGCAGAAAGCTTTTACTCCTTGCAAGGACGGCGCATTCCTGAGTGCCCTCTGCTCCTGGTTAGCTGGCACGCAGGATGTGGCCTGGGACTGGACCCGGGGTAGCTGGGTCCCCGTGGCTGGGTCAGCTTGTCATCTCCTGGCCGAGCCAGCTGTGACAGGGCACTGGCAGCTGAAACTTTGCTCAGCCAGTGCTGCAGGTCCAAGTGACTTTAGCTGTACCTGAAACCACGGAGGTTGTCCACTCCCAGGCATGTGCCACGTGTGGAGCAAAGCCTGACTAATTTCTCAGTCCCCCTTTCAAAAGCGTTTGACTAAATAAAGCATCTCCCCAAGGATCTCTACGAGTAAGAGGAGACTGAAAAGGCTCCTGTGTGATCCTAGCAGGGCTGGTTTCTATATCTAGGGCCTCTCCGTGCACAGTCCCTGGACACCAGCTGCTGCTCGGTGGCTGTCTTTGTGCTCTGCTAGCTAGCAATCCCTAGATGTGGGCCCTGAAGCATAACGCCCTTTCTAAATCACAGGCAACACCTTGACTTGGGTTTGGATCTGAATCAGAAACTGGTGCATGCTTGGGAGCACAGAGGCAAATAACTCCCATCGTCAGGCAAAAAGGGAGCCATGTTCCGCTGCAGCTGAGCTCCCCACTTGATTTGGGCTGTGGTCTCCAGGGCCTTGAGCCTCAAAGTGTTCGGCACACCCCAAAATCTACTGCAAAGTCCTGCAAGGGATCAGTTTTGGTACTGTACTGCTGGGGTGCGGGTGCCTCTTCCAGCAGGATCGGATGGGGGTGCCAGTTCCTGTGAGCAGCGTGGCATGGCTCCATGAGGAGCGGCTGCTGCTTTGCCAGGTTTAGGGCATTGGATGCTGGTGCTGGAGCACGCCTCGTCTCCGTTTCCCCTCCTGAGTCATTGCGTGACACCGCTGAGTGCAGAGGAGAGCTGTGCCATCCTGGAGCAGCGCGTAGGCTTCCCCCCGTGAGCTGTGCCGGCCTTTGGCAGTCAAGGGCGCAGACACAGCGAGAAGGGCGGAGGTGAGTGGCGTGCTCGGCCAGGAGGAGCTACAGGAGCTCGATCTGTGGCGGGCAGCAGGTTTGCAAGGCTGCGAGCCTGTGGGCGACTCTGGTCGTCTGAGAAATTCTCACTGCAGAGGAGCCTGAACGATGAAGCGCTGGGAAGTGATAAAGTGCCTCCGCTAAGCTGGGAGGCACTGGGGCCGTCTGGCAGCTGCTGTCAGTCCTCCTGTGCCCGCTCGGTGCTGGGTGCGGCAGCGTGGTCAGTGCTGGTCATGCTGGTGGAGAGCTGGGCTGGGTGTAGGAAAGACGTCAGTAAATCCCGCTTCCCTCTCTGCTCTCCCCGCTGATCAGAGGAGGCTGCCAGGATGTGAGCACGCACCCTCCCAAACTGCTGGACCGCTCTTTCATGTCCAAATGGTGCCGTTTGAACGAGAAGGCTCTGCATGGCTCCCTGGTGAGGTGTCCTCTGCGCTGTGCCGTGCTCTGTCCGGTGCAGATGGTGGAGGACGCCTGCCCTCAGCAGGAGCTCGGGCGGACGTGTGTGCGGTGAGGGGAGGCTCCGGAGGAAGCTCATCTCCCTGGCAACTTTGGCAGGCAGGCATCTGCTCGCCTACTGAATTGGGTGTGCAGCAGTTGAACCCCGAAAGAGTGCCAGCACCTCTCAGCACTTGCCTTCTGAGGTTGAGGGGAGATGGAGAGGTCTGCCAACCGCCAGAAATTTTGGGGACAGAGAACTGAGTCTGCAAGGGTAGGCTAAAGATCAAAAGGCAGATGAATCACTGTGCTGCTCTTTCTCTGCTGAATGACTGTGCTCCAGTGCTTGGCTGCTGCAGCTTGGTGCCGGGCTGTGTGCTGCAAAGCCTGGCCAGAAGGGTCAGTGAAAACTGCTTTCATTTAATCCCCACAGTCCAGCTCCATCCTGGATAAGAGGGTGACCAGTCTGGAGGAGGAAAACATGAAGTTCCCCAGAACACAGGGTACTAGACAGGAGCAGATTATTTGCAGCTTGAATGAAAATAATTTGTATAACTCCAGGCTGGGAAGCCTAGGATGTGGTCAGGTAGGGGGAGGATCAGCTCTGTGCTCAGAGGATTTGGGGATAAGTTTTGTATGGAAGTCGCAGCAGACAGCATTTAAGCTGTTCAGGGTGGGGGGAGAGTTCATATTAAGGAAGAAAAAGGAAACGAGAAAATAAGAGATTCAGTGGGTCGGAGTGGGACAGCAGATGCTGCCTTGGAGACCCAGGGCACTGGTGTTCAGCTGAGCAGGGCTCTGTGCATATTAGGGTCAGCCAGCTCTTGCTGAGTTTGTAGCCATGTCTTGGCATTGCTAGTTGATTGCCGGTGGCAGGGAATCCCCCCTGGTCTTCTTGTCTTTCCTGTCTCGGGGTCTTACCCCAAGCAATTGTTCGCTTAAGGTATCTCTGCAGTCCAAGCCATGACCAAAGGGTGACCTCCTAGAAGTGTTTCCCAGTACGAATCGAGGATTGGAACTGGGCTGGGCCTCATGGTGGTGGTGTGGGCCACCACGTTCCCAGCTGGTGTGGTAACTTGAGGACGGAGCTGGGTGGGCTGAACGGAAGAAGTTGTGTGCAGAAAAGAGGCCAGAAGATGGCAACAATCCTGCAAACCAGAGGTGTCTGCCCCTCTGCAAGGCATTATCCCCTTGTCCCTGGTAGCCTGGTCTGGACCTGAGAGAGAGCTATCAGCAGAGCATTTGGACAGTAGGTTGGGCAGACGCCCATCAGGAATGACCCTGGTACGGGTGACCTCCTTGCAGGCAGGCAGGATAGCCTGCTCAGAGGACCTGAGACTAGGGGCTGGGTAGGTGCTCGGGTCCATTCCCACTCTGTTGTCTGATGTAGCCCAGGGACAAGGCGCTTCTGCTCACAGCATCGCTCCCTGGCCAGGGCAGTCCTCAAGGTCTCACGGCTGGGGTTGGCAGCCGCAGTGGTTCTCACTGGTCCCCCCACCTGCCCAGTGTCCCGTTGTCTGCAGCAGGGCAGTGGCATCCTTTCCTGTATTCCTGTCACTTACTGTTTGCTGGCCCATGGAGGGCAACCGAGTTCATCCATGCAGGCTGGAGTGCGTGTCCTGGTTTTGCAGGAGTGCCTCATAGTTGGTGACATCCTGGAGGAGAGCTCACTGCTGTCGTTTCTGGGCACAGCATCTCTCTGGGATGGAACACATGCATTTGATGAGTGGCGATGTGTCATCCTTGTGACAGAGCACCCAGCTCCCACCCCGCTGACCCCTTCTCTAACCNCTCTTTCATGTCCAAATGGTGCCGTTTGAACGAGAAGGCTCTGCATGGCTCCCTGGTGAGGTGTCCTCTGCGCTGTGCCGTGCTCTGTCCGGTGCAGATGGTGGAGGACGCCTGCCCTCAGCAGGAGCTCGGGCGGACGTGTGTGCGGTGAGGGGAGGCTCCGGAGGAAGCTCATCTCCCTGGCAACTTTGGCAGGCAGGCATCTGCTCGCCTACTGAATTGGGTGTGCAGCAGTTGAACCCCGAAAGAGTGCCAGCACCTCTCAGCACTTGCCTTCTGAGGTTGAGGGGAGATGGAGAGGTCTGCCAACCGCCAGAAATTTTGGGGACAGAGAACTGAGTCTGCAAGGGTAGGCTAAAGATCAAAAGGCAGATGAATCACTGTGCTGCTCTTTCTCTGCTGAATGACTGTGCTCCAGTGCTTGGCTGCTGCAGCTTGGTGCCGGGCTGTGTGCTGCAAAGCCTGGCCAGAAGGGTCAGTGAAAACTGCTTTCATTTAATCCCCACAGTCCAGCTCCATCCTGGATAAGAGGGTGACCAGTCTGGAGGAGGAAAACATGAAGTTCCCCAGAACACAGGGTACTAGACAGGAGCAGATTATTTGCAGCTTGAATGAAAATAATTTGTATAACTCCAGGCTGGGAAGCCTAGGATGTGGTCAGGTAGGGGGAGGATCAGCTCTGTGCTCAGAGGATTTGGGGATAAGTTTTGTATGGAAGTCGCAGCAGACAGCATTTAAGCTGTTCAGGGTGGGGGGAGAGTTCATATTAAGGAAGAAAAAGGAAACGAGAAAATAAGAGATTCAGTGGGTCGGAGTGGGACAGCAGATGCTGCCTTGGAGACCCAGGGCACTGGTGTTCAGCTGAGCAGGGCTCTGTGCATATTAGGGTCAGCCAGCTCTTGCTGAGTTTGTAGCCATGTCTTGGCATTGCTAGTTGATTGCCGGTGGCAGGGAATCCCCCCTGGTCTTCTTGTCTTTCCTGTCTCGGGGTCTTACCCCAAGCAATTGTTCGCTTAAGGTATCTCTGCAGTCCAAGCCATGACCAAAGGGTGACCTCCTAGAAGTGTTTCCCAGTACGAATCGAGGATTGGAACTGGGCTGGGCCTCATGGTGGTGGTGTGGGCCACCACGTTCCCAGCTGGTGTGGTAACTTGAGGACGGAGCTGGGTGGGCTGAACGGAAGAAGTTGTGTGCAGAAAAGAGGCCAGAAGATGGCAACAATCCTGCAAACCAGAGGTGTCTGCCCCTCTGCAAGGCATTATCCCCTTGTCCCTGGTAGCCTGGTCTGGACCTGAGAGAGAGCTATCAGCAGAGCATTTGGACAGTAGGTTGGGCAGACGCCCATCAGGAATGACCCTGGTACGGGTGACCTCCTTGCAGGCAGGCAGGATAGCCTGCTCAGAGGACCTGAGACTAGGGGCTGGGTAGGTGCTCGGGTCCATTCCCACTCTGTTGTCTGATGTAGCCCAGGGACAAGGCGCTTCTGCTCACAGCATCGCTCCCTGGCCAGGGCAGTCCTCAAGGTCTCACGGCTGGGGTTGGCAGCCGCAGTGGTTCTCACTGGTCCCCCCACCTGCCCAGTGTCCCGTTGTCTGCAGCAGGGCAGTGGCATCCTTTCCTGTATTCCTGTCACTTACTGTTTGCTGGCCCATGGAGGGCAACCGAGTTCATCCATGCAGGCTGGAGTGCGTGTCCTGGTTTTGCAGGAGTGCCTCATAGTTGGTGACATCCTGGAGGAGAGCTCACTGCTGTCGTTTCTGGGCACAGCATCTCTCTGGGATGGAACACATGCATTTGATGAGTGGCGATGTGTCATCCTTGTGACAGAGCACCCAGCTCCCACCCCGCTGACCCCTTCTCTAACCCCATCCTGGTGTGAGGGGACTGTCATTTACTCTCTTGATGATGAGGACTCTGGGAAAGCCTTCCCAAGGGATTCAGGTGCTAGAAACGAGCCTGTGGGATCTGCAGGTGGGAGCGGTGCCCCAGGGTTGATGGAGAGCAGGTTTTGGACCTGATGGTTTTCTAGGGCAGGTCTGGATGGGCAGTGCTGTGCCTGATGGCTTGTGGAAACGCTGAGGAGGATGGGAAGGCTTTGCAGAGCCTGTGGTAGGACGTGCTGTACTATTTTAGCGGGAGAGCTAGTCAGGTCCTGCCAGTTCGGGGTTGGAAGGCAAGTATTTGCATTCATTGTAATCAATCACTGCTCATCCCCTTTTTGTAATGGCTCGGTAATGATGAAGCACTGTTCAGGATCCTCTCGGTGGTCTTGGGGCAGGCAGATGGCTTGGCAGGAGCGTGGGGACTGGAATTAGCTCTGCTGTCTGGGCTGTCTCAAAGTTGGCAGCAGCTCTGGCTGCTGCACTCACCGCAGCCTGTCCCTGTCGGACCCTGGCTCCCTGCTGCTGCACCGTCCGCTTCAGCTGTTGGAGGTGGGCTGCCCTTGGGTCAAGCCAAGGTGAGGTCCGGATCAGGGACGACCTCTACCGTCGGCTTCTATCGATGTAATGTGGCCTTTCCCAGCATGCAGAGGTGTGTGGCTGTGTGGAGGACAATTAGCAACACATTCATTAGCCCTGGCACTAAGTGGGCTGTCAGGATGCCTTGCTTGGAGGTTGGGTCTTCCCCATGGATCCGCAGGACGTTATTAACAGCGATGATGGGGATGGGTGCCTCTGGCCCTTGTCTGGACCCCCTGCTCTGGGTGTTGCTCTCCTTCTCACCTCCACCCCTCTGGTCTTCCTCAGCCACCCTTCTGCGTGGCTTGGTGCAGAGGAGAGGATGAGCGGCGTCTTGAGCAGCTGAGACTCCCCTAGGCTGCTTTGAGCCTCGAGCCAGGCTGGCAGGTGCTGCCGGGAGTCCACCTGGAGTCATCATCATCCCTAGGACGATCCCCTGCCATGTGGGATGTCAGCTGCCGTCTCCCTTTATCGTCGCTGGGAGAAGGAGCTGTCTTCCCATCCCGGCTGCCAGGTTGTCTGTCGTGCTGCTAGCCCTGAGCTCTGTGGGGAGCTGCCTTGTGAGGCTGGTGTGACCTAGGGAACATCAGAGCCTCTTCTCACAGGGCCGAGGGACACGTGCTGCCTGCCCAGGCTTGGGTGGACCTCCCGTGGCGAGGTGCTACCTGCTGGCTCTGAGAAGACATGGAGACCCTTTCTTATAGCGCTGGAGAGCCTGAGTCCCACAGACACATCCCCAAATGCGCAGAGCTGAGGCAGCGAAAAGTGGCTGGAGGAGCTTCCCTGCCAGGTCCTTCCTGCAGCTCCTGGCTTAGCTCGGCACGCTCCGTATATGTGGCAGGAGGAGGCAGTGTCCATTTCAGCATCCACACACCCAGCCCAGCTCCTCCAGCCTCTGGTGCTCTGGGCCCCAGGGCAATGGGTCAGACATCAAGTGAGTGTCCCACCACCCCAACGCTGCCCTGATCTTGAACACTTCCAGAGAGATGCCTTGGTGTCAGGAAATGGGGATGCAGTTGAGGTGGAGGCCCGTGGTACAGAGGGATCGTTGTTCTCTGGCACACTTTCTTCCTAGGTTGGTGATTTAAGCTGGTCTTCCTGGCGTGGGGGACAGAAGAGGCTGGGTCTGTAGGGCAGCTGTTGTTTCTTGGATGTTTAGGCACACCAGCAACTGCAGGCCATGGCAGATGCTGTAGGAGCCCCAGACCTGACGACGCTCTAGAGCCGAAATGGGCTCACAGGCAAGGAGGGGAATACCTAGAGGAGGCGAGGTGTTCTGGCGGGTTTGGGAGGATCAGATACAGTGAGATGCTGGGAAAGGCCCTGAGGTTTTTGGGCACTGGGTAGGATATAGCGGTAGATGTAGGAAGGTTTGAATGGAAATTAGGAATTCTTCTGTACCTACAGGAACTAGGGTGATGGGAAGCAGCGGGCATATGGTCACCCAAAGAAAGTCCCTTTTGTCACAGTGCCTTGCTGCAGGCTGCTGCTGGAGCCACAGGGAAGACGGGCCACACAGGCTCCCAGGGGCCGTGCCCGTGTCTACAGCACGGTTGGGGTGCAGCTGCTGATTCTGCATTTCTTCGAACGCCTCGTTGCCAGAAGGGGTGGGCTACAGCGGGGAGAGGCACAGTACAGGGCTGAAGCAGTGCTTTGTTTTAGCCCCAGGAGGGGTGTTCTCTGCACGGAGGCAGTGAACAGGGAGGCAGCAGCACATTTCTCCATTTATTGATCAGTAGTAATTCCCCGGCGGAGCCTGATCTCCAGCGCCTGGACCACGCTCCAGAGGAGGAGCTTTGTGCAGTATCGTCTAGCCCGTTTCTAGCGTACGGGCGTTCTGCGTGGGGGGTGCGGCACAGAAAGCCAGCTGGATGGGTTCGTCTCAGCCCCGTGCCTGTGAAGCTGGGTGCACGCACTGCAGAGAGGTGCGTTTGTGTGGCTTCGTGCTCTGGAGGGAAACGATGCAGGCGAGGGGGCTGTGCTTGGAGATTTGGTTCGTTTCCCATCTGTGCGGCCCATCGTAGGAAACCTGCTCAGCATCCCCACACCGGGATTCCCTGCCTGGCAAGCGGGGACGACGCTGCTTTGCACACTCTGCTAGGGAGCAGGCAAAAACTGGTGGTGTGCTGGGTTCCTATCAGTGCTGTTAATGAGCAGAAATGGTACTGAAACCCTGCCCTCCCTCCAGGGCCTTTCACTGATGGGCCTCAGAGCAGTCCATCCGCCAGGGCGCAGGGCTGTCTCTGCTGCCAGCTGCGCCTCCCTGGAGGCAGCGGACCCTGCTGAGAAGGAGGCAGACCCTGCAGCAGTACCTCGTACCGCTGGGAGGATCTGAGTGGGCATTCAGGGGTGGAGGAGCCCTGCCTTGCTCCTGGAATGGTTCTGCAAGGCACCTGCCTGGTACCGGACCGCAGCATGTTGGCTCTCCTTGGGTGGCCATCTAGTTCCGGACATTTCCCAGCCAAGCTCAGCTCACAACAAAGGTGTCAGATCCACAAAGACACAAACTCGCGGTCCCCAGACCTGCCTCTGATCTGCAACGGCATGCTCCGTCTGCGTAGGGGAGCTGTGACGTGTGAAGAGATAATTTCTTTCAGTCCATTGCGTGGTGACATGCAGGCTTCTGGCATCCAGGCTGTTTTTGTGGTGCTCAGAACTAGCTGGGAGTGCTGGCAGTGAGGATGGATCCCTGAGGGCACTTGATGCTGCATGATGGTGTGGAGAGAGGATTTTCCAAGCTGTTAGAGGGCTGAGCAGCTTTGTGGTGCATGCTGTGATGGAGGGTGAGGCAGGCTGAGTGGCTGGTCTGCTGATGCTTGCAAACTTCTGCAAATCTGTAGCTGCTGCATGCAGCTGAGAGTTTCCCCGTGTGTTTTGTGGCTTGAAATGACCCTGAGAGTTGCCATCAGGGCCCATTCCCCAGCCCTCTGGCATGCTACATGTCGGTAAATGTTACCGGGAGACAATCCAAACGCAGACAGGCAGGGTTTTGTGTGCATGTTTACTTCTGCAGACTCTTCCTGGTGAGAGGAAAGACAACTGCACTCTCCGCCTGTGCTGAGACAGCTAATCTGGGAGCCCTCCTGCCTCAGGTCGCAGACGGTTTCAGGCCTCTCCTTCCTTCCCGAGCACAGCAGGCTGAGGCGCCTTCTGCTCCGTGTCAGAGTAAAAGCACGGAGACCGGAGCAGTCGCACCAGGACAGCGCAGGTGCAAGGAAGTGGAGGAAATCCTGCCCATGGTGTTGATACACCTGTAGAAAAAACAGCTGAATTTGCCAAGAAAGCGCATGCCGTCTCTGTAATCGGACTGGTAACTGTGCATGGCCATTGCAGGAAGGGGGTTCCGGATGGTTCTTTGAGCAAGGAGAGAAAATTCCTTTCTGTGGTGAACTTTGAAACGGACTGATGGCTGATGAGACCAGCAAGCCTCATAGCTAGTTGTAAAGCATCCAGGAGAGGAGCTGGTAACTCCCAAATCATAAGTATGTGAAGAGGGTTCTGGCTTCAGAAGGGCACGTAGGCACATTGGAAGGTGACATTAGGGAACCATGACCTTTAGAAACTTTCCTGCTGCGAGGGTGGATATGGTTTTCCTGCAGCAGCGGTGCCAAGGCAGCCCTGGGTGGCTGCAGGACCACAGCGGCCTGTTGCCCGTGTCGGGTGCTGGCCAGCTGCGCTGGCGGCAAGCGTGCTGGTCTGGGCTGCCTTCGCCAGCAGGAGCTTGTGGGGCCGGAGGTGGCTCCTTGAGTTAGGGTGCTGGGCAGATCTCTAGCTAGAGAGAGAGGTCTTGCTCTGTGCTTTGCCCTTGACACACGGGGAGATGTGCGGCTGCGCGTGCTCTGGTGTAGGCCGAGCTGTGGGAGAGGTCACTTCGTCCCTGCCTCTGCGCAGATACCCGCAGGGCTCGTGTCTGGGATGAGGGATACTGAAGCCTTGCGGGTAGGGCTGATCTCCATCTGGGATCTTTCCTTGTATTGCACAAGATTTACTGAAAGCATTGCGTGAACCTGCTGGGATGGCAGGCGTGGCAGAATTTCCTTTCCCATCATCTCTTTTGTAATTCAGTGCTCTTTCCTATCACTCTGCCTTCAGGGAATTTCCCACCCCTTGCATTTGCTGGGTGATCAGGCTGTGTCCCAGAACCAGGAGAGACACGGTAGCCCTTTCCTCCTCTGGGCAGGGAATAAAGTCCTTGGCGCTTCACCTCCTGGGCCCGTGGGGTGCCAGGCTATATCTGACCCGAAGCACAGCGCAGACGAGCTCTGCCAAGCCTCAAGCTCTGCCAAGCCTCTGCTTCTGGCCCAAAGAGGCTGCAGAGTCCAAGTTGTCTCACTTGAGTAGCTATTAAGCGGGCTGGTCCAGGGGCCTTTCCAGAGATCCCGGCAGTGCGGTCAAAGCTGGTAGCAGAGCTGCTGTGTCTGTCTCCTTTGGGCCGAGGGTGTGAGGAGCGGGGCCGGTGATGCCCCATCAGGCAGCAGCTCCTGCCACCTCTGCTGCCTGCTGTTGCCAGAGGTGAAATCTTGTGCCACAGCATGGGTTCCCAGATGCTGCACACCGGCAGCCAGGTTCAAGGAGGGCAGAGTGGTCGTGATGAAGGGCAGTGCTTGCATGGGAGGATCACGCACTGAGCTCCTCCTCTTAAAAACTAAGGTCAGCAACCTGCCAGGCAAATAACATTCCCAGGAGATTTATCAGATCTAGGAAGCAATGAGTGTAGAGCCTGTGGGAAACATACCCATGTCCCTGGGACAGAAACCTGCCCAGCGGTGGGTCTTGGAGGTCTTTGCTGTAACAGACACACACTTCCCAGCAGGTGAGGTTAACAACAGGATTTTATGTGGAGCAGTTTTATGCTGGGCTAATTAATCTTTTGTTGGAGGGTGGAGGAATGGCATATGTGGGGGTAATCTCCTGGCTGCAGCATCTGAGGGAAGCCCCTTCCTTGAAGTCTTACTTTCAAGGCCAGTGTTCTTCAAAATAATGTGGGTTTTTTCTCCTTCTCTGTGTAGTGGATGACACGGGAAACCCTTCTGCAAGGAAATAAATTCTGCCTGTCACAGTGGCTTTCCCTTGGCAGTGTTGAATTTCCTTCCATGCTGCTGTTGTCTTTCTCTTTTCCCCCTTCCTCTCTTCTCCCTCCCACACACACTCTTCTCCATCGTACATCCTCAGCTTTCAGAGCGATAATTGCAGTTGAGCTAAGAAAACCCTAACATGTTTTTAACGATGTCTTTTGTTCCTTTTTCTGCAGTGTTCTCTGAGGCTGCACCCTGTTTGAAAACTTGAAGGTGACCTTTTTTTCCATTCGGACCTATTTTTTGAGGGAATTTCCTGGAAATTCGGTATTTGGATGAGAAGTGGGAATATGAAGTTGTCTGGTGCCACTAAATATTCAGGACACACAGGCTGGCCCTGCCTGCTGGCAAAGACTCTCAGCATCCCTTCTAGGTCTCCCTCTTGCGGGAGTTTGGTGGTGGGACATAGGCATTTTTGCAGGAAGTTGGGTAATTTTCGAGGTGAAAAGTCAGAAAAGTCTGAGATTGCCTAGAGGAAGACCATTGTGTCCAACCTGATCACCTTCTGTGACACGACTGGCTTGGTAGACAAGGGGAGAGCAGTGGACATTGTCTACCTGGGCTTCAGGAAGGCCTTTCACACTGCCTCCCACGAGATACTCATAGACAAGCTGTTCATGTGTGGACTGGGTGAGCAGACAGTTAGGTGGATTGACAACTGGCTGACTGGCTGGGTCCAGAGGGTAGAGATCAGTGGAACAAAGTCTAGCTGGAGGGCAGTAATTAGCAGTATACCCCAGAGGCCAATACTGGGTCCGGTCCCGTTTAACATCTTCATTAATGATGTGGATGATTGGGCAGAGTGTTCCCTCAGCGTGTTTGCAGCTGACACCCAACCCGGAGGAGTGGCTGATACGCCAGAGGGTCATGCTGCCGTCCAGAGGGATCTCGTCAGTCTGGAGAAATGGGCTGACAGGAACCGCATCAGGTTCAACATGCAGAAGTGCAAAGTGCTGCACTTGGGGAGGAACAACACCAGGCACCGGTATTTGCTGGGGTCTACCCAGCTAGAAAGCAGCTTGGCCAAAAAAGTGCTGGGGTCCTGGTGGACACAAAGTTGACCACGAGCCAGCAATGTGCCCTTGAGGCAGAGAAGACTAACAGTATCCTAGTCTACATTAGACAAAGTATTGCCAGCAGGTTGAGAGAGGTGATCCTTCCCCTCTGCTCAGCACTGGTGAGGACACATCTGGAGTGCTGGGTCCAGTGCTGGGCTCCGCAGTGCAAGAGAGATATGGACAGACTGGAGAGAGTCCAGTGAAAAGCCACAAAGATGGTGAAGGGAATGGAGTGTCTCTCATGAGGAAAGGCTGGAAGAGCTGGGACTGTCCAGCCTGGGGAAGAGAAGGCTCGGAGGGACCTTGTCGATGTGTATAAATATGTGAAGGGAAGGTGCAAAGAGGATGGAGCCAGGCTCTTCTCAGTGGTGTCCAGTGACCGGACAAGAGACAATGGGCACAAACTGAAATACAGGAGGTTCCCCCTGAACACCAGGAAACACTTTTTCACTGTGAGGGTGCCTGAGCACTGGCACAGGTTGCCCAGGGAGGTTGTGGAGTCTCCATCCTTGGTGGTGTTCAAAAGCCGCTTAGACATGGTCCTNTTGCAGGAAGTTGGGTAATTTTCGAGGTGAAAAGTCAGAAAAGTCTGAGATTGCCTAGAGGAAGACCATTGTGTCCAACCTGATCACCTTCTGTGACACGACTGGCTTGGTAGACAAGGGGAGAGCAGTGGACATTGTCTACCTGGGCTTCAGGAAGGCCTTTCACACTGCCTCCCACGAGATACTCATAGACAAGCTGTTGATGTGTGGACTGGGTGAGCAGACAGTTAGGTGGATTGACAACTGGCTGACTGGCTGGGTCCAGAGGGTAGAGATCAGTGGAACAAAGTCTAGCTGGAGGGCAGTAATTAGCAGTATACCCCAGAGGCCAATACTGGGTCCGGTCCCGTTTAACATCTTCATTAATGATGTGGATGATTGGGCAGAGTGTTCCCTCAGCGTGTTTGCAGCTGACACCCAACCCGGAGGAGTGGCTGATACGCCAGAGGGTCATGCTGCCGTCCAGAGGGATCTCGTCAGTCTGGAGAAATGGGCTGACAGGAACCGCATCAGGTTCAACATGCAGAAGTGCAAAGTGCTGCACTTGGGGAGGAACAACACCAGGCACCGGTATTTGCTGGGGTCTACCCAGCTAGAAAGCAGCTTGGCCAAAAAAGTGCTGGGGTCCTGGTGGACACAAAGTTGACCACGAGCCAGCAATGTGCCCTTGAGGCAGAGAAGACTAACAGTATCCTAGTCTACATTAGACAAAGTATTGCCAGCAGGTTGAGAGAGGTGATCCTTCCCCTCTGCTCAGCACTGGTGAGGACACATCTGGAGTGCTGGGTCCAGTGCTGGGCTCCGCAGTGCAAGAGAGATATGGACAGACTGGAGAGAGTCCAGTGAAAAGCCACAAAGATGGTGAAGGGAATGGAGTGTCTCTCATGAGGAAAGGCTGGAAGAGCTGGGACTGTCCAGCCTGGGGAAGAGAAGGCTCGGAGGGACCTTGTCGATGTGTATAAATATGTGAAGGGAAGGTGCAAAGAGGATGGAGCCAGGCTCTTCTCAGTGGTGTCCAGTGACCGGACAAGAGACAATGGGCACAAACTGAAATACAGGAGGTTCCCCCTGAACACCAGGAAACACTTTTTCACTGTGAGGGTGCCTGAGCACTGGCACAGGTTGCCCAGGGAGGTTGTGGAGTCTCCATCCTTGGTGGTGTTCAAAAGCCGCTTAGACATGGTCCTGGGCAACCTGTTTTGGGTGGCCCTGGTTGAGCAGGGAGGTTGGACCAGGGAGGTTGACTTGCAGAGATCCCCCCAACCTCCACCACTCTGTGATTGTTTGTGGAACGCCCAGGGTCTCTTGCCCATGTGGTTCTCGCTTGCCTGTAACTGAAGGCCTACAGACAGCTGGAGGCTTCGTGGATACGTGGGTCCCCCTGGTTTGTCCAGGGCTGTGAGTTAGTGTCTGCATAACAGAGTGCCACAGACCCTTGGCCGAGGAGGCAGCTGGGGCTAGCACTCCAGCTGAGTGTCTCCCCCCTCCCTCCTGGTGTATTCAGTGGAAATTTCCCCATAAAAGAGGAGCAACGGAGTCAGGCAGGCTTTCCTGCACAGATCAGTGACACAGAAATGACAGGACCGAGGTGGCAGAGAATGGCTGCCGGGAAGGCTCCTGGGGGGATGGACTTTTTGCCTTTCTCCTTGCAGCTTGGGGAGCGAGCACCCTACTTGTGGTGGGACTGCGAGCACAGTGATGCTTGTGCCGGTGCACCATGTCCTGGGGCAAGCAGGGGAGTGGGCTCCAGCAGCCTGCCTGGGGCTTCTGGTCCAGCCGATGGCCGAAAGCTGCTGTTCAGACCTCTGCAGGCAGCTGCTGGACCAAAGAGGTTTGTGCGGACGAGCTGTGCCTGCCCCAGCCCTGCTGACCTCTGCTGCGAGCCTGTGACCTGTTTTCCCAGCTGTTCCTTCGGCCCAAGCCATGGCCCATGGGTTGTCTGTGCGGTGCCCCACGCTGCGTGGTGGCCAAAGCAGCCCCTTTCCAGCCCCACGTACCGAGTACGCTGCAGACTGCTACCAGACCAGCAAACCCACTCTGGCCGATGCCCGTCCCACACTCGGCAGCTGAGTCTGGCTTGGCAAAGGGTGCAAGATAACTGGTTCAGAGGGAAGTAGGACAGGGAGCAGTGGAAGGGAAGAGGCCATGCCAAGCAGGCGGCTATGGTTGCCTTGGTATGCGAGGGCTGCCCTCCACCTGCCACTGACCCTTCTGTGCCTCAGCTTGTGCAGTGTGGGCTTCCTGGGGCTGCTGGCAGTGGTAGCGCTGGGGTTGCTGGCAGTGGTAGCGCTGGGGCTGCTGCTGTGGCTTTGCTTTCCTCGCAGTGGAAATTGGTCAGAGTCCTTGGAGAAGCCTTCAGAGTCACATTGGTATCACTCTCTTGGTAGCTGAGCCAGCTCAGTGCTGGGGGGCGGGGTGTACTCAAAGGAAAAAATATCCTGGGGACACGCTGGTAAACAGGGAAGCCACCATCAGGTAGAGCCGTACAATGTTGGGTGGCCTTTTTTCTCCCTCGAGCAGCCCTGCTCGGATGGGAGCGGAGGACCCTCGATGCTGAGATACTGCACTGTGACACTCAGCAGCATGCGTGCTGTGTGTCAGAGGCTTTATGCTGCATGCGCGGGTGTTTATGGCAGGGAAATGAGGCAACTCTGCCACTACCTGTTCCTAAAACCTTTGTAGTTCCACCTGGCTGCTTACCCAGTTGGCAGAGAGGAGGGAACTGTGCCTCCTGCCCATGGATGCAGGGATATTTCCCTTCCCTCCCCCTGCAATCAGATGCTTGCAGAGCAAAGCTTGCGGCAAGCCAAGCATCACTTGCACTCCATCAGACATGGGTGTCTATAAAAAGCCTCTCTGGGGTTGCGATTGGGTGGGTTGGCTGTGCCACGTGGTCTCTCGTAAGGCCTGTGTTGCTGAGCAAGTGGCATCCCACTTATTTTTGGCACTAATAGTCTTTAGTTAATACATAAATTCAGGCTTAAATTCTGGATGGAAAATAAATCCCAAGTGGAGGCTCTGCTAATAAGGCGACAGACGCTTCGGGGAGCCTGGGACACCTGTCAGCAGAGTGGTCGTGGCTGCTGAGATCTGAGAGCAGCAACATGTGCAGGCACAAGTCCTTAAAAGTTGTCCGACTGAATTACAGAAGCATTAGACAGGTGGCTGAGGTGAGCTCTGACTGTCACTGCCGGAGCTGAACTCATTACAGCAAATGCCCCAGTGAGATCCCCAGTTCCATGCTGGCATGGTGAGAAAAGGGGGTTGAAGCATCAGTTTAGGTCTGACCACTGCAAAACACCCTCCTCTGACAGTCTGCCAAGAGGCAAGGCTTGGTCCAAGGTCCTCTGTTCTGCTTCTTTCTTGCTGACCTACTGCCAGTCAGCCCAGCATGCTTCTCCATGTTCATCCCGGGGAACGTTCACCCCAGCTTTGGGTGTGTTGAGGGCTGCATCCGAGTGGCTGTGTCCTTCCAGCAGCGTACATGCCTGTGAGATCCTGCCCAGGGAACCCTGGCCGTGGTGGCCAAGCCATGGGGAGTGTGAGGCCCCGGAGCTCTGACCTTAGGCTTTGCTCCGTGGGTTGGTGCTGTCACCCGAAGGAGGGTCTGGCTTGGAGAGCAGATCACAGCAGCCCGTCGGAGTGTTTCGTGGCAGCTTGCTCCCCAGCGCTGAGCTGTGGGTCTCTGTGAGCGTAGCAGAATGGAAGGTCTCTCAAGCCTGAATTCACCATGCATGCGATGGCTTTGAGGGTCAAGGCTGGAGCTGACTCATTTCCATGCCCCAGCAGGCAGGCTGCTTAGCAGTAGCACCGTTACCTGGTGGCTTACTCACCCTGGTGCTTTGCAGTGATGCCTGTGGCTCTGGCTCTGGAGCCCAGCAGCGGGACAAACCCCAAGGCATGTCCCTCACATGACCGTGCTGGAGCCATTTGGTGCCTGTGTGCCAGACTGACGGGCCAAGAAGGATGTACTCGCTCCCNGACCTTGTCGATGTGTATAAATATGTGAAGGGAAGGTGCAAAGAGGATGGAGCCAGGCTCTTCTCAGTGGTGTCCAGTGACCGGACAAGAGACAATGGGCACAAACTGAAATACAGGAGGTTCCCCCTGAACACCAGGAAACACTTTTTCACTGTGAGGGTGCCTGAGCACTGGCACAGGTTGCCCAGGGAGGTTGTGGAGTCTCCATCCTTGGTGGTGTTCAAAAGCCGCTTAGACATGGTCCTGGGCAACCTGTTTTGGGTGGCCCTGGTTGAGCAGGGAGGTTGGACCAGGGAGGTTGACTTGCAGAGATCCCCCCAACCTCCACCACTCTGTGATTGTTTGTGGAACGCCCAGGGTCTCTTGCCCATGTGGTTCTCGCTTGCCTGTAACTGAAGGCCTACAGACAGCTGGAGGCTTCGTGGATACGTGGGTCCCCCTGGTTTGTCCAGGGCTGTGAGTTAGTGTCTGCATAACAGAGTGCCACAGACCCTTGGCCGAGGAGGCAGCTGGGGCTAGCACTCCAGCTGAGTGTCTCCCCCCTCCCTCCTGGTGTATTCAGTGGAAATTTCCCCATAAAAGAGGAGCAACGGAGTCAGGCAGGCTTTCCTGCACAGATCAGTGACACAGAAATGACAGGACCGAGGTGGCAGAGAATGGCTGCCGGGAAGGCTCCTGGGGGGATGGACTTTTTGCCTTTCTCCTTGCAGCTTGGGGAGCGAGCACCCTACTTGTGGTGGGACTGCGAGCACAGTGATGCTTGTGCCGGTGCACCATGTCCTGGGGCAAGCAGGGGAGTGGGCTCCAGCAGCCTGCCTGGGGCTTCTGGTCCAGCCGATGGCCGAAAGCTGCTGTTCAGACCTCTGCAGGCAGCTGCTGGACCAAAGAGGTTTGTGCGGACGAGCTGTGCCTGCCCCAGCCCTGCTGACCTCTGCTGCGAGCCTGTGACCTGTTTTCCCAGCTGTTCCTTCGGCCCAAGCCATGGCCCATGGGTTGTCTGTGCGGTGCCCCACGCTGCGTGGTGGCCAAAGCAGCCCCTTTCCAGCCCCACGTACCGAGTACGCTGCAGACTGCTACCAGACCAGCAAACCCACTCTGGCCGATGCCCGTCCCACACTCGGCAGCTGAGTCTGGCTTGGCAAAGGGTGCAAGATAACTGGTTCAGAGGGAAGTAGGACAGGGAGCAGTGGAAGGGAAGAGGCCATGCCAAGCAGGCGGCTATGGTTGCCTTGGTATGCGAGGGCTGCCCTCCACCTGCCACTGACCCTTCTGTGCCTCAGCTTGTGCAGTGTGGGCTTCCTGGGGCTGCTGGCAGTGGTAGCGCTGGGGTTGCTGGCAGTGGTAGCGCTGGGGCTGCTGCTGTGGCTTTGCTTTCCTCGCAGTGGAAATTGGTCAGAGTCCTTGGAGAAGCCTTCAGAGTCACATTGGTATCACTCTCTTGGTAGCTGAGCCAGCTCAGTGCTGGGGGGCGGGGTGTACTCAAAGGAAAAAATATCCTGGGGACACGCTGGTAAACAGGGAAGCCACCATCAGGTAGAGCCGTACAATGTTGGGTGGCCTTTTTTCTCCCTCGAGCAGCCCTGCTCGGATGGGAGCGGAGGACCCTCGATGCTGAGATACTGCACTGTGACACTCAGCAGCATGCGTGCTGTGTGTCAGAGGCTTTATGCTGCATGCGCGGGTGTTTATGGCAGGGAAATGAGGCAACTCTGCCACTACCTGTTCCTAAAACCTTTGTAGTTCCACCTGGCTGCTTACCCAGTTGGCAGAGAGGAGGGAACTGTGCCTCCTGCCCATGGATGCAGGGATATTTCCCTTCCCTCCCCCTGCAATCAGATGCTTGCAGAGCAAAGCTTGCGGCAAGCCAAGCATCACTTGCACTCCATCAGACATGGGTGTCTATAAAAAGCCTCTCTGGGGTTGCGATTGGGTGGGTTGGCTGTGCCACGTGGTCTCTCGTAAGGCCTGTGTTGCTGAGCAAGTGGCATCCCACTTATTTTTGGCACTAATAGTCTTTAGTTAATACATAAATTCAGGCTTAAATTCTGGATGGAAAATAAATCCCAAGTGGAGGCTCTGCTAATAAGGCGACAGACGCTTCGGGGAGCCTGGGACACCTGTCAGCAGAGTGGTCGTGGCTGCTGAGATCTGAGAGCAGCAACATGTGCAGGCACAAGTCCTTAAAAGTTGTCCGACTGAATTACAGAAGCATTAGACAGGTGGCTGAGGTGAGCTCTGACTGTCACTGCCGGAGCTGAACTCATTACAGCAAATGCCCCAGTGAGATCCCCAGTTCCATGCTGGCATGGTGAGAAAAGGGGGTTGAAGCATCAGTTTAGGTCTGACCACTGCAAAACACCCTCCTCTGACAGTCTGCCAAGAGGCAAGGCTTGGTCCAAGGTCCTCTGTTCTGCTTCTTTCTTGCTGACCTACTGCCAGTCAGCCCAGCATGCTTCTCCATGTTCATCCCGGGGAACGTTCACCCCAGCTTTGGGTGTGTTGAGGGCTGCATCCGAGTGGCTGTGTCCTTCCAGCAGCGTACATGCCTGTGAGATCCTGCCCAGGGAACCCTGGCCGTGGTGGCCAAGCCATGGGGAGTGTGAGGCCCCGGAGCTCTGACCTTAGGCTTTGCTCCGTGGGTTGGTGCTGTCACCCGAAGGAGGGTCTGGCTTGGAGAGCAGATCACAGCAGCCCGTCGGAGTGTTTCGTGGCAGCTTGCTCCCCAGCGCTGAGCTGTGGGTCTCTGTGAGCGTAGCAGAATGGAAGGTCTCTCAAGCCTGAATTCACCATGCATGCGATGGCTTTGAGGGTCAAGGCTGGAGCTGACTCATTTCCATGCCCCAGCAGGCAGGCTGCTTAGCAGTAGCACCGTTACCTGGTGGCTTACTCACCCTGGTGCTTTGCAGTGATGCCTGTGGCTCTGGCTCTGGAGCCCAGCAGCGGGACAAACCCCAAGGCATGTCCCTCACATGACCGTGCTGGAGCCATTTGGTGCCTGTGTGCCAGACTGACGGGCCAAGAAGGATGTACTCGCTCCCATGTCCAGCTGCTTTCTGAGCTCCTCTCTTTTATCTGGCTGCTGTGAGATGAAATCCAAAATACGTTCGATGCTTTTTGAGAAACACCTTGTACTTATGAAGAAGCAGCTTTCTAGGGATGTTTCCAGGGGGGTACTGTGCCGGAAATGAAAGCCACTGATAGTCTGCCAGCATGCCCCACTCCTGCCCTTCCCCGCCCTGTCTCTTCCCTTGGAGCTTGGGGTGCAGCGTGCGTCCCACTGAAAAGGCAAGGTGTCCTGATGACCAGGCTGCAAACCCCATGGCTAAGGGACGGCTCAGGCCCTGCTTGCCACCTCCAGACAGGGTCCTCATTGGGTTTTCATGAATTTCAACTCTTTCCAGAGTTGAAAAGGGACTGGAGGTTAACCAGGGTTTAGAAGAACACTGGGTCATCCTTGTGTCTCTCGCTGGCCTGCCTCACCTTGTGCACAAAGTCAGCCCCTGCGCGTTCAACATACTAATGCATTGTCAGGCAGCAGGCAGAATTTTAAAGTCATTTAGGGCTCAGATTGATCTTTCTGGGGAGATTCAGGTCTCTCAGTTGTAGTCAGGACTAATGGTACAGCACTGACCTCATGAAGTAGGGGGAGTCTGAGGTCATTTCTTTGCCCACATTCCTTGCTGTGGATTTCCACCGGACCCTGCTTCTTTCCTCTGCAGTTTCCATCTGAAAGACTTGCAAGGAAAGGCTCAATTATTTTGTTTTTGTGGGCAATGCTTTGCAGTCACATTGTTTTGCCATGTTCTTGGTGCAGGGGCAGGGGGGCTCATTCTGGAGCCCCTTGGGGCTGCATTTCTTGCAGTAGGGAAAGCCCTGGCTAGTGTTACCTGCGGGCATCCGTGATTCACAGCGTGAGGCGGTGAAGGCCCAGCTACAGCCTGTGGGCAAGCTGTAGCAACCTTGAGGCTTTATGGGGGAGCTGTAGGTGGATGCAGCTATTCCTCTCCTCTCCGATTGTCCACATCTGTGTTCTCGTCTGGGACCTGCCTCGGGGACACATCATGCTGCAGTGAAGCTGCAGCATAAGACGAGGTGGGGGTGGCCCCGGGATGCTCCTCTCTTGGAGCAGGGGCCTTGGGGAAGTGAGTGTGCGTATGGCTGTGTGTTTGTGCCAGAGGCTGCCTTTGGAGACAGAAATGATCAGTGCTGGAGACTGAGGGGGGTGGGGGGCAAAGAAATCTCAGCATCTTCCTACCCAGTAGCCCGCAAAAAACCTCTTGGGATTGGTCGTTGCTAAGCGCAGGGCTGGCCAATGAGTAAAGAGTGGTACAGGCATGGGCCGGGACATCCTGGCTGGGACGTGCAGTTGGTTTGGTGCCTGCGTCCGCGATGGACAAACCGTGGCAAGGGAGAGCAGCACACGGAACGAGCATGAACGGTGGTGAGGCCTGGCTGCCTGAGGCAGAGCTGCGTTGATTTGGCTCAGCCTCGCCAGGGGCTGCATCCCTTAGCTCCTTGTTCCCCAGCCACTCGATTCCCTGCTGTCTTTCTGGCCCCTTTGTACTTCAGGTGCCTCCGTCCACTGCCCTCGTGTACCTTGAGCCCTTGTTTCGCACGCTGCCTGTGCTCGCCAGGGAAGCGGCGTGTCCTTCTCTGTTCTGCACCAGGCGAGGGTGAGGTGTGAGCGAGTCAGTTCCCACAGGAAAAGCCCAACAACGACTGTCTCATAAATTAGCTGTTTCAGTAAGACAGAATAAGGAGTATATATAGTGAATAAATCTTATGTCCCTTCAGATGCTGGGCGCCCCGCGTTTGTGCAGCGTCTGGCAGACCCCGGACAGATTTCTCCCATGGCTCAGAGCAGAGCCCATCCACGGAGAGAAGCTCTTCCTTTTGATCCTTTGAGCCATTGTGTAGTTTTCTTACAAGAAGACAACTCTATTCCTAAAGGCTGTCTGCATGAGAACTCCCTGCTGCGCAGTTAGATAAAGGCAAGGCTGCGCAGGTGGTGTAGTTGCTGGGACCGAGTGGGAGCTGCCCACGGGCTCCTCCGGCGCCATGAGCTGGCAGAGCCTGCGGTGCAGCCACGGATGCTGTGTGGCACAGCCCAGCATCGTGCGCGCTCTACATCCAGCATAGCCCAGCAGCGCACGGGCGTGGGCGTACCCAGGTTATAGGTGCATCGCTAACTCCTCGGTGCACAGTGGTCTCCTGGTCAGTATCCATACACTCCAGCTGCTGAAGCACTCCTGAAATACAAGGCACCTTCCTCCAAATATCCCTGGTCACCCTACTGGTGCAGCTGGGTGCTCCAGGCTCCAGCCCAGTGTGATGCTGTGCTTGCCCATCACCAAACCTGAGGCTCCCCATGTAGCTCAGACTCATCCTGGCCTCAGCCTCAGCATGTGCTCTGCTTCCAGCATAGCCCCAGAGGTCCCAAACCTTCCTGCGCTAGTAAGTGAGAAAGGGAGCTGGTCTGGCATCTTATCTGTTCTCATCAGTCTGATTTTGCTGTCACCAAAACTTGGGCTGTGTCTGTGAATCTCCAAGTCCCAGAGTCACAGGATTGCAAGGGATGGCTGCAATTACCACTATGCATTTAAAGATGTTCTTTGGTGCTGTTGCCCCATCAGTGGAGAACGTGTGCTCCTGTGGTCCTGCCAGAGATAGTGAGGGAGGAGTACAGCAGCATTCTGGAGGTGGGAGAGATTTGGAGATGGTCAAGGGGGTTGGGGATTACTGCATGAGGAAATTGTTACTTCTGAATGGTTGGAGCATAAGGGGCTGGAGCGAGCTCTCATCGCCTCCCATATAAGCAATATCAAGTCTCCTTGGTTGGAGCAGCCTCTCCTGCTGCTTGCTCCTTTCCCCCAGCGGAAAGGATGAGCCCCCAGATCTGCCTGCAGACGCTGCATTGCAGCTTGGAGCCAGCGCATGATAGCACTGGGACTGTTGGGTTGCTTTCAGCCCCCTTGGTGAGAGGCAAATGGGGACTGGGAGCAGCTGGGTGCTGGTGTGTGGGTCTGGAAGACATCAAGATGAGTCGTTTTGGCTCCCAAAGCAAGGGAGCACGGTGGCTGGGATGGGGTGAGAGATGAGCAACGGAGGGGAGAAGAGCTGATGTGGTTGGGAGAGAGCAGATGAGGCTGGTGCTATGGCAGCCCCATAGTGGTCCCACTCCCAGCTTGTGATGGGTTCGGATTAGCCATGAAATCAGGGCAGGGGCGCAGGGATATGTGGAGAGGCTTGTGCACAGGCAGGGCCAGCCCTGCTCTGCCTTCACCATGCTGGCAGTCCGCACTCCACGGGGCTGCTCTAATCCCCACTGGGCAACACAGGGAGGGAGCTGCGCTTTGGTGGAGACAAGGAATGATTTAGAGGGAATTAGAAGGGATTTATGATGGTGGAGGAAATGACAGTAAGTGTGGCTGGCCTGGCTCGAGTCAGGGGCGCTGGGCTGTACAGAGGCGCTCGCTGCCTGGGCAGGCACCTGAGGAGGAGTTGCTATGATGGTGATGGAGCTGCTCACAAGGGTTTCTCCTAAAGCCCCAGTTCCCAGAGCTCTGGGACTGCACGCAAATCTTGGTTTCCTTATAGAAGTTTTATGGAGACTGAGACAAGTCTGAGAGTATGAACAAACAAAGCTCATCCCACCCAGAGATGGGTGAAAATGTCCCAGCATTTATTTAGTATGTTTCCTGCGTGCTTGAAATCTACCTCCCAGCTTGAGGGGGTCAAGCTCTCAGTTCTACACTATTTTGCGTTAGCAACAAGGAGAATCCCAGAAGTTTCCCGGTTTGCTCATCTGACCTAAGGTTTCTCCAAGTTAAATCTTGCTTCCAGTTGTCAGACCATGGTATGGTTGCTTTGGGGACTGGCGTCCACCATTGGTAACTCAGAGTCTGTTGTCCCAAGGCTTCCTTGTGCAGCATCGTCCCTCCTGGCTGGCCGACTGGCTCCTCAGTGCCGGCGGAGTGTGATGAGGCAGCGTGCGAGATGAACAGGCTGCGCTCCACCGCGCTGAGAACCCCTAGGTTCTCACAGACATTGTCTGTTCCTCTTGATTGCCCGGACAGGAGGCCAAGGTTGATGGACAGAGATGGTGCTGATCCCAACTGCTCTGGTTGCTAATGGTTATGGAAACAATCCTGCTGGCCTGGGCAGGTCCTTGGCTGTCATCACCAGCTGTGTGTCTGCACCAGCAGCTGGGGCGAGTTGTTGAAGCAGTTTCACTTCATAGCTCCGAGGAAGCCAGGACGCGGCAGCATCTGGCAAAACACGGGCAGGCTTCTCCAAAGGAGCCAAGGACCTGGCGGGTGGGTGGGAAGCTGACAACTTCTCCAGCTGCCCTCAGCCCGCTTTCACCTTCCAGGGGAAATGAACTCCCAGCCTGTCACTGAGATGTTTCTGAGCTCCCTGTGGTGTCTGGCAGGACTCACCCACTCAGAAATCGCAGGGCTTGTTGGTCTTGGCAGGCAGGGATTTGGGATGCAGCTGGACTGTACCGGGGGGCTTTCGCCCCAGCTGTGTAATGCAGAGGCAGAAGCCATGGGGTGGGTGTCTCACATCCCAGCTGCTGAGCAGCAGTGCACTGGCATGGTTTCCCTCGTGCACAATAAGGAGTAGAGCAGGGAAGGCTGGAAACTTGTCAGGTGGAAAATGTCTCATTGCTGCTGTCCCCAGGAGGGTCTGCAGTGAACGCTCTGGCAAGGTGCTGGCCGGACCTCTGCCTGAAGATGGTCCTGTGCTCTGCTCGTAGCACTGAGGATGTCTCTGCTCTGCTTCACGCTGCTTTTCAGGCAGTATCTTTGCAAGGAGATTGCAAGACAGGAGGGAAGAGGACAGGGGCAGCACGTGCGAGGAAGCAGCAGAGAGAGGAGTATAGGAGAGCTAGTGGAGACATGGTGGGGGAAAGACATGTGAACCCTTTGATTATTTCATTTATGGTAATGATTCCCCCTGATTCCACAGAAGGGTCAGACAGGCAGTCTGAGTCTTGGAGTGGCTCACCTCAAGGTCGTGACACAAAGAATCCCTTGGAGGAAGGGCTGCAGCCAGTGCAGTGTTAATGTGCTTCTGGGCATCTTTTGATGAGCCCAGTGCAAAGGGGCCTTTGCTTCCTCATGCAGTCTCCACCCAAGACTTGTGTCTAGCACAGACAGCCTCTGACAAAGCTCCAACGTGACAGAGCAATTTGTCAGTGGCCTTGTCAGATGCTGAGGCCTCGTTCCACTGAGTAAGGCTTTTACACTGCGACGTGCATTCAGATACCCATTTAACTGCCAGCTCCAGCCGGCTGTTGTTTTCCTGTTGTTGGACAGGGTGAGGGATGGGCTGGCTTGCATTTCATTGGGTCTACTTAATTATTTAATGCTTTATTTGCTGGAGATAAAACAAACTGAGGCAGAATTGGGCTGCTCGTATAGGCTGGTCTGGTTTCGCTTGCACGCAAGCTCTCATGTGTGTCTGTAGCATGTGTGGTTCACAGTACTGCGGGACAGTGGGGAAAACCTGGCTCTCCAGTCCCACCAGGTGCTGGACATCTCCTGCCATGGCTCATCACAAAATCCCGTGGCTATATCGATACAACGTAGTTCTCTGGCACAGACACCAACATGCCGCCTGTGTCCATGCCTTTGAGCACAACCACTGAAACAGGGCGGCTGCCTATAGCAAAGGGTTCTGTCGTGCCAGCTCTTGAACTGTGACAAGGAGTTGTTTTGTCCCAGGTGAAACAGCGTCAAGGAGTCTGCAACAGCCTGGGAGTGCAGGTGCTCATGTTATCCTCGTGCAGTTTAATATACTGGTCTTGCTATATCTTAGCGTCTGGTTTTCAAGAGATCACAGCTAATAGCAGCAGCAAGATTCCCGTGGTGCTCAGCGATGTAAACACTGAGCCTTAGGACTTGGATGAGCATTTGTTTAGTGGTCACTCCGCTGTCTTGTGGTGCTTGTAACCCAGCAAAACCCCCAAGCCCCAAAGGTATTTTATTGGGAAGGCAGGGGCAGCCCATAGTGGGATGGCTGTCTCAGAAGGAGCATTCATTCATCAAACTGTGCCCTTCTAATCTCGTCATAGGAGATGATGGGTGCTGGGAAGGAGAGATAGCCTTTCCCAGCACAAGTCTTCTGGGCTTCCTGGGAGACGTGTGGGAAGGCTGTGGAAGCCTCAGACTAGGGCTGCTCTCTGCCCTTCATGGCACAAGGCTGCTTTCATGACACGGCTTCTCCGTGGTGAGGGCCTTCAGAGTCCTTCCCATCCAGAGGGTCTGGAGGGAGGGAGAGTATCCCTGGGAGGGACCAAGCTCTGCCAGTGGGCTCTGCAGAAGGAGCTGTTTGCTGTGGCCAAGGCAGAGCAGGGGCCTAAAGCTGACTTTGGTGATGCTACAACTGCCCCTGGGCAGGAGCTGGCTCTCCATTGCATTCAACACGCTCTTCGGAGCTCACAACTGGAACATGCTGTCCTAGAAAACTGTATGTGTTAGTCCCAGAGTCTCCAAGGCCCTCTCTCCCGTGTAGCGACATCCAGTCACGGGAAAGTGGGACAGAAGAGACCTGGTGACAGCTCTGATGTGGTGCCAACTCAGCTGGGGAGGAAACGACGAGGTCTGCCAGCTCCCATACAGTTGCTGGTCTGAGCCTGACGTGGCTTTTCCCCATGGGCCTGGAAAAATGTGGAGAGGAAACCAAGGTGGAGAGGATGAAGGCTGGTATCTCAAGCTGGGCCAAATGACTTTTTTTCTATGCCTAAAAAATTTTCAGATCTTAATTAAGGACAGATTAAGTGATTAGCAACACCTGTGTCTTAATTAAGGTTAATAGGCAGCACCTGTTACTAACGGTGGGCCACTATGGTCTTCAGAAATTATCCATATCAACTCTAACCTGCTTAGGGCGAAGCTTGTTCTTGCCACAGCATTATGGAGAAATCTGCCTGAGATGAGCTGTTCAGCCATAACACGACTACCAGTTTGTGTTGAAAGGGTCTCTCGGATTAAAATCATACCTGGAAATAAAAATGTGTTCCCTTGCATTTGTTTCTGATAACACAGCTGATGAAGTGAAGTCAGGGGGCATTTAGAAATCAAGCACACTTGTCCTTGTTTTTATTCCACCCCGTGGTACTCCCTCATCTCCCCAGTTCGGAGGAGGTGAGGGAAGCTGTCAGTTCTGGTGCTGCTCCGCTGGTTCCCTGCTGGTTCCTGGCTCCGGTGTAGCCGTCTCTCCCTGTTGGAGCTGTCTCGCCCCTGCAGAGCCTGGCCGGGCATGCTGGTGCGGGACCTCCTCAGGCCCCAGTTGCATCTAAGAAACCGCTGTGGGACACGGGAGCAGCCTGGGAACAAGTCTGTGGCCTCCTACATGTCCTATTCTTATTCCGCAAGCTGAAACACTCAGGATAACTTCCAGTTGTGGTAAAAATATGCATCCCTAACTCCTGTGATTATTAAAGGATTGTGTAAGTTTTACAAATGCATGGGAAATAGAAGCAGCCCTTCTGCAATTTGGATGGTGTATTTGTGCACGGTACTGTTCATTTCATCACTTCTAGCTCAACTCTACTTCAGCAGAGCCAACACCAAGAAACCAATGCTTTTTTTTTTTTTTCCCCACAGGAAATGGCTGGACACACAGCTGTCTGCTTTGTGGTCGTGCCTATGTAGACACTCGTGCAGACCCCGTAAACATATATATTTTAGTAATCATAAGCAGTGTCTTTGGGGAAAGCTGCTGCTGACGCTTTCCCTTCTAAAACCACGTTTTCTGCTCCTTGTGTGATTCTGAAGAATTTCCCATAGGATTGTTTCCCAGGGACGGGGAAGCCAATGACAGGCAGCTATCACTGTGCAGCATTGTCAAGAGCTTGCTGCAACTTCCAGTTGTTTTCTTGCACACCTGCCATGCAAAGGGGTCGGTGCTTGTCTTGATCTCCAGGCTGCAGAGATATCCCACGCAGGGATGCTCATGAGTGGCTCAATAAAAGATGGTGTTCAAATAAGCTGTAACAGCAGTGGATCTGGACCCAGGCCTGGAGGCTTGCAAGGGCTCTGCGATAGCAGACCAGTTCTGTAGCCCTCCTGATCCCCACGTTCACCCGGATGCATGGAGGCTCCTTATGCTTTCTGCTGTTTCGAGATGAGGAACCCTGTAAAAGCTAGCTATATCCTCTTACATGAACACCAGTGCTGGAAATTGCAAGCAATCATGGAGGACTCAGAATGACCAGCTGAGGGAAGTGAAAAGCTGTGCCCTGGGACGAGGACATGCAAGGGACAAAGGGCTGGAGGGACCTGAAAAGGCAGCGCCTCTTACAAGGGATTGCCCCTCACCTCCCTGGAAGCAGTCCTGCGAGAGGTGCTGGGAGATTTTGGATGGCATTCAAGATATCCCGGCAGGTGTGGAAGGGGATCTGGAGGGCTCCAGTCCAACCTCCCACTCACAGCTGCACTCATGGTGCAAGGCGCATCATCAAATGTAACTCAGGAGATCCTGGAGCAGATCCCAGGATGGGGGGATTGATGAAGACATTCACGTTGGTAGCCATGGTTGTAGTGTTTGTGCAAAGTCATTTGTATAACCTGAGGATTTGGTCTGTTAAATCAGGGGAGACTTTGGGCAGGGAGTAATAGCAGGTTCTGATCTGGGCGAAGCGCTTCCCAGCTGAACTTTGGCCCTGGGGCCCAAAGGTAGAAACTGCCAGGCAGGCAGGAAGTGTCTTGGGGTGTGGGATGGTGATGGTGCTAATGAGGCTGTTGCGTGGGACGCCCTACCTTCCCCGCTAGGATGGAAGAGGTTTTGGAGATACGTGTGGCTGGGGGTCCTGCGTGCCTAATTTCTGCATCTCAACAGCAGCTTTAACACCTAAGCTGGAGTAAGGCTGCTGAACCCCTGCTAGGTCCACGTGAGAAGCCACACTGCTTATCTCCAGCACCCTAACGGGAGTGTAAATCCAGGGCCCTAGCAGACTTGCACGCTTTGCAGGCACAATCCCTCAGCGGTGCCTCTTGTAGGGCATCTGCTGAGTCTTTCACAGAGGCCTTGAAGGAGGGGGATGAAAAGGTCTCCGCTATCTGGAACTGTTTGGTCAGATCCTGGTGCCCAGTTCCAGACGTGTCCTGGGCAATGGGCTCCATCCTCCTTTCCCCTGCCGGCTTGCAGTCTGTCCTGGCCAGAGTTCCCTGGCTCTGGCTGCTCAGCACAGTCAGGAATTGCCTGGGTGGCAGGCCGCTGGACGCGGCAGCCTAGCCTGCCCTTTGCCTGCATGGAGTTGCCAGACACTGAGCAGATGGTTTCATCCACGCTCAGACAAGGCTCTGTCTACAGGGCTGACATGGGAGGCAGAAGAGAAGTGTAAACAGCTACACATTCCCTCTGTCGTTGCCTGCTTTCCCACTGCTGTACTGTGTCCAGTTAAGACTTCTGAGGAATAAAAGAGGGGTCAATGTATGTGGCTGAGCACATGAAGACCCTTGATCCTCGTCCAGGTTTGTGGAGGCCAAGCACCAGCAGAGGAAGAAGAGGACTCAGCAGCTGTGTATAATGGGGACTCTTTTTGCAGGGGTTGCCAGTTACACACTGACCATGGTGTTCGCCAGCTCCCGAGGGAGGAAGCAATCTGTGTCATCTCACAGCGGGCTTCCTTAAATCTCAGCCTGATTAAGCGATGGCAATATGGGCTGCCCGATATGAAAGAGCCTTCCCCGAAAAGGGCTGATTGTTAGTGCAGAAATAGCCTGTTTAATTGTTTGCATTGTCCTGCAGTCAGAGGCTGGTAGCAGATGAAATCACCAGATCCTGACTCCAGTTGGGTAGGCATCTGGAGATGGATAGTGTCCATCAGCTACCGGTGTGGTTTGGGTACAGACCGAGTCTGTTGGCAACACGTCTGGGAAAGCTGCATTGGAACACTCTGGGTTTTTTTTTTTCAACCTCAAGATGTCGGAGGGATTTGGGGAATATCCACTCAGCTTTTGACCTCTTGTCTGTCCTTGAAAAAGCAGTATTTGTGCTTTCCACGGTCAGGCTGTGCGCTAATACAGCCATGGAGTGCACAGAGAGATGCTGAGGCTCGCAAGGTGCATTACTGTAGAAAGAGGAGATGGTGTGGTAGGTCCTTGGAACAGTTTCTCCTGGATTTATGATGTGCTAGATTTTAGACACAGTTACGAATGTGGCCAGTGGTTTTCCATCAGCGCATTTGCTGAGAGCTGTATCAGAGTCGGTCTGGAAAGGGAGTTTGATACTCAGACATCTGATGAAAAATTGCTGTGTGTAGTTACGTCAGAGTTATTTATTCATTGCATAGAGATAAAAGCTTTTTTGATAGAGTGCAGTCATCGTAGCTTGTGGCTGTTGTTTTTCTTGGTTTCTTGTGTATTTTAGGGGTCTAATTAATTATAGGGAGTGACTGATGCTTAGAAAAAATACAGTTCAAGCTGAGCTGCAGTTTTCTTGATGTTTCTTTGCCTTCATACCCCGAAAGCAGTGAGCTGGGGTCTACCTTGGTTGCAGGTCCTCAGTATTCAACAGGCAAGAATAAAATAGTGTTAACTGCAAGTTGTCTGAGGTAGTGTGTTTGTGCTGATATACAGGCAAGTATTGGTGCTTCTGTGATTTGCGGAGCAGAGGGGTATTGAGGTAGTGCCAGCATTTATCCTTTTTGGCTGGTGGTCACAATGTAGAAGACATAAATTAAGAGTTGTCTGCTGGGATCCTCTGGAGACGTGACATGTTCGTGGCATGTTTGTTTGGAGGACGTCAGCCTCGGGTTTTGCTGCTCTGCTGCCCATCTGGACACGGTCTGCTCTTTGTCTGCAGGTTCCCAGTACTGCAGAGAGGAAGGTGGGACAGCCTGGCACACTGCTTGTTTCAGTGTGCCGGTCTGAAGTAACATTAAACTTTGAGATATTTACATGCAACATCTCTTTGGAAACCTTTCAAGGAGGCCTTGCCATCCTTTGTGATGAGATACGGTAGGAATTGCTCACTCCCTGTTGAAAGGCAGGAGTGAGAATGCATTGTAACCTCTTGAGCAGTGCTGTTAGACATCACAGGGCAACTACAACCTCTCGCTCAGGACGTGGGCTGAGGAGCAGTTTGCAAGCAGCTGGGGGAGCTGTCTGGGGTGGGATCACTCTATACTCAGCTTGTTTCTTGTGGCCTTTACCAAGTCACCTGCCACTGCTGGGGAAGAGCGCTAGTCTTGGCAGACTGTTGCTCTGACCCAATACAACTTGTACCAGGGGCCAGGTACAGATGCCTGAGCTTCCTGCCGTGGTGGGAGCAGAGCTTCAGCATCTGCTACCAAGGCAGTTTGTTCTATAAGCAGTCCCTGACTCCCATGCCACATGATGAAGAGTGGCTGAAGTCCACAGTGCTTGGTGATGACCACTTCCACACTGTGTAATCTTTGGCCAAGGTATTTTCAGGGCCCCTCGTAGTGCTCACTGGCTCTGAGACACCATCAGTAATTGTTGGGGTTTCAGCAGCCCCAGATTCCTGTAACCTCAAAGAGGTATGGCAGCCCAAGCATGATCCATCATGTGCAGTGATCTGTCACCTAGGAGAGGCTGAACGTATCTCCTCCAAGCTACAGCCCATGTGCAGAACGCGGTACCTGCAGTGTGGATGGACAGTCGGAGACTGGGACCTGGGAGCAACACACAGAGCAAAGCTGTTGGGCAGTGCAAGCATACCCAGAGGGAGCTTAGCAATGCCTCAGTACCCTCCAAAGACATTCGTTTGAGCCCTGCTTCCTGTCCATCCCAGCTGTTCCTCTTGCCTCCCTGAGGAGCATTGCCCTGGACTGCTTGGGCAAGTAGGTCTGAGGAGACCTCAGTTTCCATGGAGGGGTCTAGTCTCGGACCCGAAACTGATTTTGATGTAGGGTCTAGGATCTAGAGCCACTGTCTGGCAGGGGAGAAGCTCCTTCTCCTCTGGAGTCGTGTTGGGGTTACCTGTTTCATTCCCCAAGACTCTTAAAGCCAGATGGCAGATGTTAATACCTTTCCTGGGATTTAGATGATGACGTGTCATGCTGAGGGACACTTGCCTATACAGATGCCAGCTGTCACATTCAAGCATGGTGGGACCAGCCCTTCGGGTGTTTTGCAGAGGGAAGCAGAGCTTGCCTGAGCGTGCGGCACTGAAGGCAGCTGCTACTTGGCCTGGAGGTAGTTTAAAGCCACTCTGGCCTCATGTTGTATTTCTCATCGTTCTCTCTGCCTTGGGGACAGGCCATGCACCAGCAGGGGCTTGATTGCTGTGATCATTGGGCCTCTTCAGAATCTGATGGGTCTGACTATCCCTGGGCTCTTCTAGGATCCGATAATCCCACCCCCAAACACACCTTTTTCCAGTCTTCTCCCCTTTTCTAGTAACAGTGTTGGTAGCCCTGCTATGTTCGTGTCTCTCCCGGTCTCCTCCTTCCTTCCCCACAACGTACTGACCATCCTCCCCTGCGCCGAGCCTAGCTCCCCTCACTGCCTGCCCAAATCTCTCTGCAGCTCATTACCACCAGTGTGTCCTGACAGGTTGGCAACATTTGCGAAATGAAAATGTCTTCTACCACATTTTTCAGTTTTGCCACCAAATTTTGACAGAGCCGAGAGCTTGGAGCTGCTTCTGCTGCCCTGCATGTTCTCGGTGACCTGGAAGGGACCTAGCCAAGTCTCTCCTTAGCAGTGCCCAAGCTATTCTTTCTCTCATGTGAGTGCCCGTAAAATAATGATCTGGTCCTAAGCAGCTGGAGAAGTTCAGCTTTGAGACTGACCTTTGCCGCCACCTCTTCCCTTTCTTTCAGACCGTGCTGCTCTGGGAGGAGAAGGCAGCTCTTGGAGGACACTTGTCATGAGGCAATCTGTTGGACCACCACAGCTCACTTGAGCACTCTGATCCCAAATTCTGCTCTTTTTAAAATAGGCAGTAGGCTGGCAGCTGGGGCGTGTGAGAGCAGAGGAGGTGAGTTCATTGGAAGAGGGCAGCCTTCAGTTCAAGTCCTTGGGGGCCAGCTGGTGTTTCACTGGGATCCTGCAGGGGTTTTGCTGTAGGTGAGAAGGGGCTGTCCTAGGGAGCAGGGGCTCAGGAGAGCGTGAGCCCGCGGGGATGTCATTTGCCTTTCTGGACATACCTGAGCTGCTCATCTTGTGTCTTGGCTTTGTACTGGGGTCAAGTTCTGAGAGATGGGCCCAACTCATTAGCTTGCCTAGGCCCTGGATTGTACCGGTAGCCTTCTTAATGCCAGGAGTTTTTGTTAGCTCCTTCCCTCCTGTTGCCTTGAACTCTGTGGCCATCTCTTTTTGAGTGTATTTCCTCTCTACCCATTTCTAGACTTGTCTAGTGTATTACTGCAGAAGTGTTTGGGATCCAGCCTGAGTTCATCACCACGATGGGCCTGATTTTCTAGCGTCACCCTTTGCCTTGATTTCAGGGTGGATCATGAGGATAATAGAGCATCTTGCAGCTGATTTAATTTTTGCAGGGATTTGAGTTCCCTGGAAAAACTCCCTGGAGAGACTCTCAGCTTAATGATTAAGGCCAACAAAAATCTGCTAGCTGATCCTCTGAGCAAAGAGGGGCTGTGTTTGATCAGGGGGTGAACCTGGGGCATCTACTGGAAACTGATAGGTTTTGGGGCCTTACTTGGTCTGTTTTCACTGTCTGGGCTGTACTACACTGGGCAGAGCTGCTGGGTGACACACCGGTATTCATCAGGGTGCCTTTATCTGGAGAAGGCTCCATCTGTTCCACAAGGTGTCATGGTTTTCTCTTTAATATCCTGGGGATTGTTTTCAGGCTGAGGATGTGTGAGGAAGGGACTGAGGACGTAGATGGAATGGAAGAAAATGCCAAGTGATTAAACGGCTGTAGATGAGTGGGGATACAGCTTAAAAGATTGGCAGTCGACTGCTGGGTGGGGAGATGGAAGGAAAGATTGCATTCACGTGCACCAGGATTACAAACCCACTCACCCTCCCCACTGCCCCCCACCATGTTAAATTGCATTTGTTACTTGTTTTTATCCTTCCCATGTCTAAATTTTCGCACAGCTCTGTACTGCACCTTTATGGTCCCATCTGCTGTTTCCATCTTCCAGAACCTCTGGTCTGTTTTTTGGGGGAGAAAGCCTATAAAATCAACTCGTGCAGTCACAGAAGCTGTTCGCTGTGCCAGTGTTTTCTTTGGCTGATGTGTCTGCGATGCGTTCGTGTACACGCATGACTGTATGTGTCAGAGTTAATGCACAGATGAGGGATAATTCGCAGGTAGCTGTGCAGGTAAAGAATGGATCAAGCATCAGTGTGTGCCTCAGAAGACGTAATACTTTTTGGGGGCTTTATTGAAACATCTGCTTGCAAGAGTGGCTCTGATGCGTTCTGGACGCTGCAGCTCATGGGCAGAAGCTATGGACCTCTGTCCAGGTCTCTGTGTAGGACGGAAACCCAGTGACTTGACGGGACTGTGCTTGATGTGATCAGAAAACTGCAGCTGGAGTAAATTCCTCTGTGCCTCCCGTGGCACTGCTTTGTACCATCTCCAGGGCCCAGGAGGAGCCAGTGCGGGAGCAGAGCTGGCAGGACGTGCTGGGCTGCTGCAGGGCAGCGTGTGGGGCTGGGGTGGCTGCTGGCGGCAGGCAGGTCTGGCGGGGGGTGGGAGAGGCTGGCCTGGCTTGGGGAGGTCTGCTGCGCCCAGCAGCACCCAGGGCTCGGGGATGGGTGGCCCTGAGCGTTTCCTGTCCCCCACTAGGTGGCACTGGGAGCCCTGCTATGGTGTCCCCGTCCCCTCCCGGCACACAGCCTGGCCTGCCCCTGCACCCCTCCGCTGCCAGGACGGTGCGGAGGGCCTGTGCGTTGCACGCCAGTCCTTTTCCACTGGGAGCTGGCACGACATTTGGGAGCTGGTGTCTCACACGCAGTGCCCGTCATCCTAGGAACTAGTGCTTCGCACGTGTTATGCCAGAAACCTGTGCCTCACACACTGACCCGGCCACACTAGGAGTAGTTGCACTGCATGTGTCTCACTGGGAATTGGTGCCCTGCGAGCGTCCCGGTGGGAGTCAGTGCATTGCGCCTCTCACTGGGAGCTGCTGCATCATGTGTGTCGCACTGGGAGCCCCTGCATCACCAGCAGGCCTTGCCCTCCTCGGGCTTGGTGCGTTAAGTGTGTGCTAATGGGAGCCGGCGCAGCACGCGCTCTCTGGTGAGGGTCCGTGTGCCACACATTGGCGCTGCCTTGCTGGGATTCAGTGTGTTTTGCACGTGTTCTGCTGAGAGCTGGTACCTTGCACACTGGCTCTGCCCCACTAGGAGTTGTTGTGTTGCCTGTGTCCTGCTGGGAATTGGTGTGTCAGGTGTGTCCCGCCGAGTCTTGGCACTGCGTGCATCCTGCTGGGAATCAGTCAGTCCCTTGTGTCCTACTGGGAGCTGGTACAACTTATGGGGCTCCGCGCCACTGGGAGCCAGTGTCCTGCTGGGGGTCAGTTCATCACATGCATCCTGCTGGCAGTCAGGGCATCAGCTGGGAGTGGGTGCTTCGCACGTTAGCCTTGTCTGGCTGGAGGTCAGTACGTTACATGTGTCCTGCTGGGAGCTACTGGGTCCCATGTGTCCCTCTAGAAGCATGTGCGTTGCCTTGCAGCCCTGCCCTGCTAGAAGCCAGTGCAGAGCATGCTGACTGTTCCTCTTGAGAACTCAGTGAGTCTCCCACATCCTGTTGGGAGCTGATGCATCACGAGTGTGGTTGGACTCTGTCTCTTGCTCTCCTGCTCTGCCTCAGTAGGAGTCAGCGTGTCACATGCTGGCCCTGCCACTACAGCAGCCAGCACATTGCACACAGTGTTCCCTCCTCTCCGCGCTGCTCTGTTGCACAGCAGCCCATTCCCCCAGTTTGGTCTCCTCTCACCCAGTCCAGCAGATGCGATCTGTTCCCATGGCGAGGATCAAGGACACCCGGCCACAGCTTGCTCTGCTGAAGACTTCCTGTCTGTGGTGGATACAGGGATGCCATGGCACTGTGATTATTTTAACTAATTTATTTTAAATATCTGTAGTGCTGAGAATTGAATGGCATTAAATAAGCACACCCAGCAACCTCGCCATCCTCTGCTGCTGTTCCCAGGAGCAGTAGCAGGTGACAGATGTCTCTCCATGCCTGTCTCGGTGCCAGCGTTGCTGTCTGTCTGTCTCTTTCCCACCCACTGTGCCCTGTCCTCTGCGACCTGCCCTGACTGCCTTGCTGTCTCAGTGCTGTCTGCCGCATCCCGGGTGGCTGGAGCTTCCCCAGCCTTTGGGGATCCTCTTTGCCTCCACTGCTGGGCCCAGCACCCTGCCCTGTGGAAGCCGTGGTGGCGGGTGAGGGAATGGCTGTCAGCGGCACAGCTGGGCTCAGAGCTGCCAGTCTGCCTTGTCAGCTCAGAGCGGGGGTGCACAGAGAAGCAGGGGTCTCGGCCACGTGGTAAGGAGGGTTTGCCTCAGTGGGACAGACCCTCTCCACTCAGGGTCACTTGCAGCACTAAGTGGGTTTCGTGATAGCTGCTGCTTCCCACGTATGCGCGTTTCCAACACAAGACACGCAGACACCCTGCCCTTCTCCTACAGCTGCTCAGGCTCCATGGTTTCCCTTGGGCTCCATGACCGTCCCTCAGGCCCCATGCCCTTCCCTCAGGCTCCATGGATTCCCTTGGTCCTCGTGGCTTCTCTCAGGCTCCATGCCCTTTCCTCATGTTCCATGCCCATCGTTCAAGTCTCAAGTCCTTCCCTCAGGTTCCATACCCTTCCCTCATGCTCCATGCCCTTCCTCGGGCACCATGGCTTCCCTCAGGGCTGTGGGGCCTTCACACTGGTTCCCATTGCCGCCTCCCCATTGCTGTGGTCTGTGTCCCTGAGGGAGCCTTCACACTCCCGTGTCTGCTCACTCCGCACCTCTAAATCCTCACTTTTCCCTGTGTCCAGGCCTCTGCTACTCTTGTTGCCTTTCTGATTATCGCGCCTGTCCCCCAGCACCCTGGCTGGTGGCTGTTTTTCTGGGGGATGTGGGAATAAGGCAGCCGTCATGCAAGCGGCATTGAAGAGAGATGCTTGGGGGAAGGACAATGCCATGGGGACTGAGGGAGAGTTCAACCAGTCTGTGGTTCTGGGATTCCTTGGTATAAGTCAGATAATGTGAATTGAAGCATCCAGCATGGCCGAGTTGGTGACAGCTGGCAGCAGTTATGTGATGCTTCCCTCCTTCGCCCTCTCCCTGGGCAGCCATGGTGTAAGATAGGGACCCAAGCCCTGTTAGTATGCCTCTCCCCCTTCACAGCAGCTTTCTTAGGCTCCCTGCAAACTCAGGAAGAGATGTCAGTGCTTTGGGGCCATTCCTAAACTTTCTGGAGCTGGAGGGAGAGAAAAAGGAAGAGAAAAATCTCATTTTTATCCTACTGGTCCTTGTCATTTGACTGCAGTTGGATGTGGCTGTGTGATGGGGCTGATGGGACAGAGGGGACAGTGGTCCCTCCCAGGGGTCCTGGCAAGCCTCTCCGATAAAGTCCAAGCATATGTCTTTGCCATACAGGCATGTGCAGGGGCTGCAGAGCCGGTCCTGGAGCACAGAGTCATCCAGGGCCAGGCCCTTGCGTGTGGCTGATCATGGGCTGGGGAATGCCAACATACTGCCTGCATTGTGCCTTGACAGTGGGTTGCTGTGTGACTGTCATCCCAGTGCCTCCATCTTCCTCTCTGTGAGTCGCCGCCGGCCTGGCGTCTGGTATGAGTGGGAGCAGAGGGCAAGCGTGTTACTGTTTCCCATGCAGGGGAAAGTCGGTCTCGTGCTTCAGGTCGGTGTTTGCAAGGACGTGATACAGAGCTGGTGAAAGGGACTGGCAAGATGCACAGGTAGTTAGGTACATGCGTATGTACCGGCCAGCCCTTGAAGGGGCTGACAGACTTTGCTTCTCCACACATGGCTGGGTTCCCGGGCCCGGGGAGTTTGGTAACTCGGCAGGTTTTTTGCTTGCAATAGGAGACCCAGGTAAACGAGGAAACTGGGTGTTGTGGTTTCACCTCGGTAGGCAGCTCAGCGCCACCAGCCGCTCGCTCACTCCCTCACAGTGGGATGGGGGAGAGAATCGGAAGGGTAAAAGCACGATAACTCATGGGTTGAGGCAAAGACAGAGCAATAGGTAAAGCAAAAGCTGTGTGTAAAAGCAAAGCAAAATAAGGTATTTGTTCACTCCTTCCCATGGGCAGGCAGGTGTTCAGCCATTGCCAGGAAAGCAGGGCTCCATCACGCGTAATGGTGACTTGGGAAAACAAACGGCATCACTGCAAATGTCACCCCTCCCTTCGTTGCCAGGAAAGCAGGGCTCCATCACACGTAACGGTGACTTGGGAAAACAAATGCCAGAGCTGCAAATGCCACCCCTCCCTTCTTCTCCCCTCAGCTTGTATTGCTCAGCATGACGCCATACGGTATGAGAGATCCCTTTGGTCAGCTGGGGTCAGCCATCCCAGCTAGGTCCCCTCCCAACTTCTTGTGCATTCCTGGCCTGTTTGCTGGCAGGGCAGTGTGAGAAACAGAAAATGCCTTGACACTGTGTAAGTACTGTTCAGCAATAAATAAACCAAAACTATTTTAATCACAAATTCAAAAATAGCATCATACAAGCTACTATGGAGAGAGTTAATTCTATCCCAGCCAAACCAGTACACTGAGGAATTTCAAAAAACAAATGACCCCTCTCCTCTTCAGCTATATGTTTATGTTTCTTCCTGATTGGAAAACAAGTATGAAGGACTTGTGCAGAGCTGTTATGCTGCCTGCATCAGGATGTGCGGAAGTGAGGTGGTTGTAGTCTCTCGGTGTACATGCTACTCCTCTTCAGCTGGAGCCTTGGGTCTTCATCCGTGCTATTTGATGGTCTGGAATTAGTAGAAAGGCAATGGTTATGTTAACTTCGACCTCCCTTCATTTGTTTTCTTTGGCCAGCGCAGTTTGCTTTTATCCGTGAAGCTGTAATATCCATTTTTGTTTCCAGCTTACAGTGACTAGACCTGGATTTAACAACCTTCTGCTGTCCCTGGAATGAATGTGGGAGCGGGAATGCTGGTTTGGGCTTGACTGTTCTCTGTTGCATAGCTGCTTTTAATTCCTGAACTTGCTTTTATTTGATCAACGAGTGCCAATCGCAGAGCGCACACATGATGACCCTGCTCAGGTGACTGCGGCCGCCCAGTGCTTTTACGTGGAGGTCACTCTCAGCTCAGACTAGATTTTAACTGAGGACTGGTGAAGCTCTGCAGATCCTGTTAGCAGCCTCCTGGAGCTTGGTGAGACCTGTGCTTGCAGAGCGGCAGCATCAGAGAGAGCAACTAAGGTAGGTTTGGATATGCCAAAGGCGTGAGAGAAAGACTGTAAATGCCAGAATGGGTCCTGTGTAAAAACGTTGCCTGCTGTGCCTAAAAACAACTCTTGCAGTGGTGCTGTGAGTTGCGGCCAGACTGCTTAAATGTGCCCAGGTTGTCACTAGAGGGAGCAGCACGTGATTTTTTTTTCCTTAATACTAAAAAAATGACATGATGCACAGACCCAGCTGGTGGAGCGGTTTGGCAGGAGGGATGTAGGAGAGATGCTGCAGTCTCTTTGGTTGCATAAACATAGGTGTTTCTCTAGCTGCAAGGGAATCTCTTGTCCTGCTCAGCCAGCGAGGTCTGGGAGCTGGAGAGAGAGGAGCTAAGCACCTTGAAAAAGCAAACCCGTTTGCTAAGCAGGAATCACTTCCTTGACTCTCCTTTTGGCTCTTTGAAGTGCAAAGTTTTGAAGGCAGCCAGGGCCCCACCAAGTGCAGGCACTGTATGCTCTGTGGGGAGGATGGCTGGAACGGGAGAGATGTTGCGTTTCGTTGGCTTTGCTGCTACTGCGAATTAACTGGGCTTGCACTGCCTCTAAGGGGCCTGGTTGGACACGCGCAGAGACCTGCTGGAGATGTTCGTCAAGAGCTCTCTGTTACCCAGGTTCTGGTACCATTGCTGCTTGCGTGACTGTACTGGGTAGTGCTAAGTTGCATCTCTGTGCCATGCTGTGCTGCAGTGGACACATTCAGAGGTACCCCTCCAGGCCTAGAATCTAAACACAAGATGAGGACCAAGGGAATAGTGGCAATGCAAGGAAACAAAGAGACCGTAATGGTATGCTGCCTTGCCTTCAATTGGATAATTCCCCTGTGACTAGTTGGTGGGCAATGGATTACTCAGTGGGAGAAAAGGGGTCTGGAGTCAGTCCTGTGAACTTCATTCCCTCGTTTGTAAAATGATGTTGCGAACATCTGGCTCACACATGGAGCATGACACTTGGCTCACAGAGGCATATAAATGTTTTCAGATCCTTGAATGGCTGTTGCTGAAATGCGAAAGATCATCATTAATGAAGTCTGCAATAACACTGATGGAGCATTTGTGTTTGCTGCAATTTGTAAACATGTTCTAACACTTGTTAACGAATGCTATTGTGGGTTGCAATGCAACCAAGGAACACTTGAGGATAAACATGACCAAGTGGTGGTTCCTGGTTTGTGCTACTATTTATCACTGCAGGTGTTGAAACATGCCATGTTGTGCAGCAAGGTTTTAAATGGGTAAAAGGGGAGACTTCGCTACCGCTAAGCTTCCGTTGTGGTTTTCCCATCTGCTCCACTTACATAGCAAACACAGGCAAATGCCACAGTTGCTGATATAGGAAGATATGTTGTGATGGGGAACTGAATACCCATGTGACATCAGAAAAGTCTAGCTGGTAGTCTGGAGGTTGGTTGTAGACAATATGGCTCGGAGAAATGAAGCTATACCCCATCACGAGACCTAGGTGAGGACCTGAAGAAGAAGCAAATGTTCATACATAAGCCAAAGCTGAAGGGATAGAACTGAGATTAATCAAGCAAAGGCCTGTGTGGATGAGGAAGGAGCTTATAACTAAACTCAGCCATAAGAAGGAGGCATACAAGAGGTGGAAGCAGGGACAAGTGACCTGGGAGGAGTATAGAGTTGCTGTCTGATCTTGCAGGGATAGCATTAGGAAAGCCAAGGCTGACCTGGCGTTGAATCTGGTGAGGAGTGTGAAGGGTGGCAAGAAAGGATTCTGCAAGTATGTAAACAGTAAAAGGATGATTAGAGAAAATGGCCTGCTGCTGAACGCTGCGGGGGACCTGGTTACAAAAGACATGGAAAAGGCTGAGGAACTCAGTGCCTTCTTTGCTTTAGTCTTTACCAATAAGATGAGCCATCAGCAATCCCAAAACCCTGAGACCAAGGGAAAAGTCTGAAGCAAGGAAGACTTACCCTCACGTTAGGGAGCACTTGAGCCAACTGGAGCCATGAATGCTTAAGAGACTGGAACATCTCATGAGGTGAGGCTGAGAAGCTGCAACTATTCAGCCTGGAGAAGAGAAGGCTCAGGGGACCTTATCCATGTGTATAAACGCCTGATGGGAGGGAATGAAGGAGAGGGAGCTGGACTCTTTTCAGTAGTGTCTAGTGACAGGACTAGAGGCAATGGGCGCACAGGAGGTTCCATCTGAACATAAAACCCCTTTTCTGCTGTGAAAGTGATCAAACACTGGCACAGGCTGCCCAGAGAGGATGTCTTGATCTGTAGAGATATTAAAAACCTATGGGACTCATGCCCCTCCCCACCATGCCCATCAGTGGGCATGGACTCATGTGCAGACTGTGACCCACAATACCTTCTAGATCCTTCTCTGCCTCCTTTCTGCCTGCGGGGCTGACTGCCCTGCTGAGGTCTGGCATGGTGTTTTCACACTGACTCAGTTGTTCTCATTTCTTTTCTGACTGCATCACCCAATTTCTCGAGGTTGGTTTGAATCCAAAGCCTGTCCTGTGATATACTGGCAGTCTCTTCTGAGTTGGCATCATCTGCATGATGAATAAACCTGCTCCCTTTTCTGTTATCTGGCTGTAAGGAAAAAGGCTAATTAGGATTGACCCAAACCCCATCTCTGTGAATCCTCACTTGATGCATCTTCCATCAAACAGTTGGCAGTTTATGACTACTCTTTGAATATGTTTTTTCTAGATGTTCTCTTATCATATTGCCATTTGAAGCTCCATTACCTTGCTTAAGAGACTATCTCCAAACAAATATCAAAAGTCTTACTAACATCAAGAAGCGATAGCTGTTGTTTTTCCTCACCTACAAAGTTCTTTTTCCTGGCTGTCCAGGGAAGCTGGGTTGGTCTGAAGAGGTTATGTCAGTTCCTGCACCCTTCCTTTCTTGCCTCTAGTGCCTATGGTAATGAAAACTAAGCTAGTGGGTCTGTAATTGCCCAGATTTTCTTTTGTTCCATTTTGTAAAGCACCACTTCATTTGCCCTCTCTGCGACCTTCTAAACCTACTTGGTTGTCTTTCCAGCTTTGTCCTTTTGATCTTGTGAGATTGTTTTTGTAATGTAACTTAGTGTCAATTCCTCCTTCTGAACTCCACGAGGATCTCATGATTCAGCTTTATTGGTCCCTTCCTTTTCCCTGGCAGCGAGAAAGTTTGTTCAAGGCCTGCTTCTTTAACAAACTAGCACATCTGTCGCTGCTCTTTGTTTCTGTACTTCAGCCTTCCAAGATACTCATACCAGAGCTCAGAGTTTATGGCGGTTCGCCTTTCTGAAATCAGCATTTCAACTTTCCTGGTACCCCTCTGAAAGCTCCCCAACCCTTTTGGGTCAGTCGCTCTCACCCATGTTGCCTTCCCTGTCTGTGTTCTCCCCAGTCTTCCACACTGAGTCACTCCTGAGAGCAAGTCTATCAGTCACCCACCCTGGCCCTGGCCCAGCAAATTGTCCGTAATATGTTCCAGTTTGCCCTTTTGTCCCCAGAGCTGCTTCTGTGCACTGCTGGGACCTTCCGCAGCTCTTTTTCCATTCTCCCTGAACCCTGCAACCAGTGCCTAGGTCCAACAGAGGCACTGCCGCTGGCCAAGGCTGAGCCAATCAACGGTGGTGGTAGCACATCTGTGTTGCCTGTCCTTCTGGAACCCTTTTTGGGTTCAGTTCGAGTTCTCCCAGACAATCTGTTACACCTAGTAAATCATAATTCTGGTCATTTATAAAGCCTTCCTGTTTATTTTAAGCTAGCACCTCCAGGGCATTTGGCACACTGACGCGAGGTTCCTTGTGCTCCTCCTACGGCAACTGTGACTCCTCTATAAGCCTCTTCCTGGATGCTGTTGTCTGAACCTGTGGTGCTTCAGCTATAGCCACCCCTGCAAGGTTACCAGGGTGTTTTTCACAAAGAAGGCTCTTCAGCTCTTCGTTTACCTCTTATTATCGCTGGAATGTGGGATGCACGAAAGTTTTCTCCTTCCTGGTTTACCCTGTGGTGTAGTTGCTACCCACCACAGAGCAAAAGATGACCTTGCAAGTGTTCAGTATTGTAGTGTTGCTAGATCTTCCAGAAGCAAGGTCAAACTCAACCAAACTACAGTCCTTCCACTGTGTCGATCTGCAGGGTATTTGGGCTCTTCCTATGTATCTTCTTATTGCACAAAAGGATGTTGACATCTATCTTGTGGCAATGAAAGCTTCTCAATATCCCTCTAACTGAGCTGGGGGATTGCAGGACACTTGACATGAAGATGTCTAGATCATGTAGCACAAGTAACTATTACCCCTGGCTGGAATGGGAGGTCTGACGTGAAACCGTTAACCAGGAAATCCTTCTAAAGCAAACCAGAAGCTTTTTTTTTTTTTTCCCCCTGCATTGCTGCTCTTGTTTTTCATTGCATGTAATGGATATCAGGCTGGAATGAAATGGTGTGCAGCTCTGTGGGATTAGCAAAGACACTAGCTACTCTGCTGGTGTTAGTGGGTCACAAAGGCTGCTTTATTGTATGAGGAATGAGTAAAGGTAATCTTCTGTTGAAGGGATGGACAAAATCCTACTCTTTTACCTGTCTGTACAGTTTTCTTTGAAAATCTGCTGATGCTTGACTGGACCAGGCCAGGATACACTCTGAGAGGATATCCAGGCCGGTATCCTAGATGCAGTGGTGATTATAGCACATCTAGTAATTTGCATCTTGGATACAGTGGAGACTGATATAATGGTGGAGACCCTTGTGCTACCAGGATGCTACTATGTGCAGTTCTTGTGTGCCAGCAACCCATTTTGGAAGTCCAATCTCCATTACCATAGCAAAAGACGCACAGGAGCCGGAGCTGACTGTCCCAAGGATGTCCATCTTCCTGCCACTACCTTGCTTTTGCCAGAAGGCTTTCCTTCGCTTGAAGTTCTTCCGCAGACCTGGTCTGCTTGCTGTGAGTTTCCTCTTATTTCATGACCACTCAATAGCATTCTCCTTTGTAGTATGCCAAGCGAGTTGTAAAGCATGCCCATTTTGCTTGTGATGATGTCTCAATCCAATAGATTTTTCTTTTGTTCCCTTAGGGAATTTTCCCCATTGCTCTTTTCCTTTTCCTTGATTGAAAGCTTCTGGATTCTTCTTGTGGTTTTCAGTCCTTCACTTGCTTCATCTCTGTCTGGCATCCTGTTCTCTGTGAAGGTGCTGAGTGCTAAGAAATGTGGTCCTCTAGATTCATAGACCATGGGCTGGTGAATCTGACCTTGATCTAACTCTAGCATAAAGAGAATTTCTGGCAGTTCATTGCTTGCTCTTCCTCTAAGGGACTCAGTTATTTTCAGTGCCACTTTGGCTGCATGCAATCACTAATTCCTGGCTATGAGACCATTTAATGATGACAATGAATGTGTAAAGCACGGCTAGTATTTTGGTGTTGGTGTAAGCGATGGACGTTTGTTTGGCTCTTAAGACTATTAGGTAGGAGAATGTAAAGCGCTGTCCTACCACGAGCCATAGAAGTCCACAGAAATAACCGCCCAGGGGCAGAGAGAAGGATGCAGTTGCAGACCAGACTGTATCTGATGAAGAGAGCCCACTGGCCTGTAACGCCCAGGCTGGGATAGCCATAGAACAGGCACTTCTCGGTGCGTCCGCAGCTCTCCTCCCTGTGCACTTCAGAGCAGATGTTCTTTGCAGCGTGTCTTGAGCTTGAGGGGTTAATATGATGGTGTGAGCTACCCTAAAGCAGTATGCATGACAATACAGTTAGCTCTTCTCCCGACATATATAATCATAGACCTGAGATCAGGGCACCTTCCCTTCAGTCAGACGTAGTGATTGCTGGTACCAGTCACAGGTTATAAACTAATTTTGGCAGTTGGCCATAAAACTGCTCCTTTCGGTGAGACACAGAGGCGTCTGGTGTCAGCCTGACACAAACCATTTGACCAGGGAAGGGCCTCTCTCCTGGTGGGATTGCAGGAGGGCTGATGCTGTTAGCGAAAGTAGAAGTATAGAGAGAGGGGCTTATAACCCTGTGCTAATAAATATTAAATGCCTGTTATCAGGCCTGGCGTTTGCTTTGTGGCCCCAGCTTTTTAGCTTGCTTTGGTGGTTAACCACTGAAGGCAACAGGTTTATCAGCAAGTTCAAGCATGTTTGGACTGCAAGGCCTGTCCTGGTGTCTGGCACGTGAAATTATCCTAATCTGCCTTTAATATCCCACTCCGTACTCTGGGTGCCATGACACACAATCTCTTCCCTGCACCTCTGGTTTGGGTTACTAGCTGCTCACAAAAGGCTTTAATCCTCTCTCCATCTCTAAACACTGCAGCGTGCTTATTTTTCCTCCCATCAATGCAAAAGTTTGGCAGGGAGCCAGAGGCTGTGGGCTCACATGGCAGAAGAGACTGCAGCTGCTTTTTTGGGGAGCGGGGTGGGCTGTGCTGGTATGGTGAGGGGCGGTCCAGAAGCGAGCATGGTGCTTGTTTGTCCCTGTGTTGCCCAGACTGCCGTTCAGTGCTGGTGGCACACACGTGGAGCCGCATCCTTTCAGCCTGAAGGCTCCATGTGCCTTCAACGGCTCTTTCCCCAGGAGGGTGGCGCAGCCTGGGGATGGGTCACCAGGGAGGTGGGCATCTCCATCACTGGAGAGTCCTGGATAATGGGTGCAGGAGGTGCAACAAAACCATTGCAATGGTGAGGAATCTGAAATTAAATGAGCAGTTGTTGTAACAATCTTCTCTCAAGTGGACTCTCTTGGTCCCTGAATGACCATGTGTTTGTTGGTAATGATGGCAGTTTTGCGAGGGTAGAAAATGGAGGATAGACCTCCTTCTGATCGCCGGGCTTTCAAAAGACAAGCGCGCGCTGTGCTCAGTTCATTTAACTGTGTGCTCCTAGGGAGTTCAGTTTCACTTCCCGTGAGCAAACCAGGGATTAAGAACAGGGTGGTAATTGCTGTTGGTCCACCTCATTTCAGCAGCTTTAACAAAGGAAACCAGGGGAAAAAGATCATATTTCTGATAAGGTTTTGGGGTTTTTTCCTGGCTTACTGGAACAGGAAGCCAAAACAAACCAATCTGGAAAGAGGCAATGTGCCTTACTAAAAACCAAAACAAATCGCAGAACCCCACCAAAGCTAACAGGTTGCTAATGAAACTTCCTGTCTGAACGCGATTGTGCTTGCCTGTAGTTGGGCACCTGGAAAGTCTTTTCATTGTTTTCCCTTCTTCCCTCTGTCAGGGAAGATGGCATGTTTGTTTCTCTCCATCTCAGGGTGTGAAGCTCCAGCAACACTTGGAAGAACTCTTCCTCTGTAAACAACCACTAGGTCGTTTCTATCTCAGCCCAGAGCTGCTGGGCTTGCCCTGTTGAGAGGATCACTGGCTCCTAGGACACTCCACCAGAAGAAAATGCTTCCAGATAGGGTCAGTAGCCCGCTGGGGACAGACTGAGCCAGTAAAGAAATGATGCCGTGCTCTGCTAGAAGAGTTCAGTTTGGATAATTACAGCAGGTCATAGAGAACAATAGAAGTGGAAAGTACAGATTAAGCCACTGCTGTTTCTACTGCATATACGGTATGTGAGGAAGGAATATAACAGTGTCATAGGGACTCAGGTAGAAAAGACATTGCAGACTGGCCGTGGGCAGCAGAAAATTTGGGCAGAACTGCTCAGAGATACAGACTGATCTGAGCCCAACAAAGGGTTATTTTGGAGCTGGTGAGGTGAGTAGGGACTTCTTTCTTTTCTCCCAAGACTGACTAACTTTACTATTGCTGTTTATTCCAGAAGGCAAACTTGAGTTATCTGAAGCATTACAGATATGGTTTCTTGGTTCCCAGTGTGGTGTGAGATGTCTATAAGCTGGTTGTAGCTGTGCTTTGAAGATTTGGTTTAGTCCCCTCCTGTGAGCTTCCCCACCACCACAACATGTTCTGGGAGGACGGGAGGAGGGGCTTTGGGTCCTGTGACTCTCTCTGGGGAAGAACCTTAACTGTGTGGACTGAAGAAGGATGTGGTTGTCTTGAACGGAAAATGGCAGGACCAGCATTAAGCACTCTGTAGCCCTACAGCAAGCCTTCTTGAGAGGAAGCTTAGATTTATCCCAAGCTAAAGCATAGCTCAACCATTAAATTGTATACCAGAAACACAGTCAAGGGCCTGAGGAACATGTTTATATGTGCTTTGATTTGAGGGACATGGTATTGGCACTCAGGTAAAAAGCTTAGGTATGTAGGTTGCTGTCTGTTCTTCAACCCTACCAGCTCACCCTTACGCAAGACACATGTACCTGCAATGGTGTGAAACGCGTTGATTGTCCTCAGTCCCTGTTTCCAGGCCTGTCTTTTGTTTCTGGTTTCTCCCTGTATGCTGGAGAACACATATCTGTTTGCCTGGTGTGCTGTCTCCAGGAGAGCTCGGATTCCTGCCTGCTTGCTAGGCCTCCTGCCTGCAATGTTGACGTGCCCGGTCGTCATCTTCTTGTAATGCCTGTTTAGCCTTATTTGCTGTCTAGGTCTTTCTGAGCTTGCGGTGGTGTCTCCCAGGGACAGTGCTGGCAGACCATAGTGTTCAAGTCACCTCTTCTCATCACACTTCCCAGGCAGTCTGCACGGGTCGCGGTGCGTTGGCAAAGCTGTAGGTATAAGGAAAGTTATTTGCATGTTCTGCTGAGCTGGAAGATATCTCAGGGGGTCTGCCTGTTGTCTCAGACACTGCTGCTCAGTGAGATGTGTCTGCTTGTCAAGGAGCACGAGTACACAGTTTGGAGGAGGACAGTGATGAGCAATACTGCAGGATGTGTCCCTTCAGGCCAGCCCAAAGGGCGCAAGTAGTTTCAGAAACTCCCAAGTCATTACAGTAAGGGGAATCTGTACTCCTGAGAGCTGGATGAATGATTTCTACATTATCTGAGTTCGGGAGTCTTTTGTTCAGACCAAAATAAGGTATTGCTTCCTGTACAAACCAAGAACTTGGTCAGTCTCTTATTCCAAGGCAAATTGTGGGTCAGCTGTGAAGAGGGAATGTCTGTTGATTTGGAGTCAGTACAGCAGGGTGAACTGAGGCTCGGTTTTCCAGGAAGAGAAACCACAGGGAAAATTAGCACTAGCTTTCTAGGGCCAAATTCAATGCCAGTGAGAGTGTGACAGGAGAAAGGACAGACTCACCCCTGTTGACTCCTTGGTCCATTTGGTCCTGAGATTTTTAGCTACTTTCAGTTGGGCTATGAGCACAAAAATGGCATAATGGTGAAGGAATTGCTGAGCCAGAGCTGCTGCCTCATGCAAAGTTATTTAAGCGTATCTTATGATATATTTTTGCGCGTCGGTAATTATCATCCATACCCAGATTGCCCTACTTATGCTTTCCTCTTGTGTCGTTACTTGTTCATGCAGGAGTGTTTTCCCCGGGGGGTGTCATCAAATACATTATAAAAGCAGAAGACACTGGAGTGTGTCATATATAACTTTTTTGCATTTTTTTTTAATAACTGGCTGGTATGCAATTAGTGTAAAATACTTTAGCATCAGAAGTTTCCTAGTGGAAGAGATCAAGTGGATTTCAAGAGGCTCTGAGTCCCACTATCCCGGGCAGAAATTTCACCAGGGGAGCTCACACCAGAACTGCAGGCAAGGCTGAGCAAGCAAATTGAGGAGGGCGAGCAAGAGAATGTTGTGGTTTTCGGAAGACTGTAAGGAAAACACTGAACTGAATTCAGCTCCAGAGTGGATTGGACAGGTCCTAGCACATCTGTCGGGAGATAGTAACAGGCTGCTTACTAGCCTGCTTTCTCAGCAGCGCTGTTGATTTCTTTCTGCTTTCTCGGAAATTCTTAGGTACAAACAGCCCCCTTCTGCACAAACCTGGCTGTCTAGTGAGTGCGTGCATACAGGTGCCTGGCTCTGAAAAGTGTTACCAGAGCTGGGTAGAAAATGCAGGCATCAGAAGAGACGCTCCCTTTGAGCCTAGAACCAGAAAGAAGCAGAAGACACCATAGGGGACGAGAATCTGTGTTCTGGGGACTTCAGGTATTCCCAGGTCCTTGAAGATGGAGGAGATGCTGTTATCTGTCCTGCAGGCCTCATGAAGGCTTTTGGGAAACACACGTGGTTTGTGGAGACATGCTGTAATTCTGTAGGTTTCTGCGCCGTCAGGATGCAGACCTGGCCACCAGTTCCCCAGGCCATCAGCTTGTTTAGAAAGGGTAATGGAGCTTGTGTGGACTCTGCGGAGGCCAGGTAGACACCGGGTCCTCCGAGGCACACTGAGGCAAGCAATGCAGCTGTGAGCTGCCCCAAGGAGCCGTGGAGTGGACCATCTCGTGTTGTTGCAGTTCTGGGCTGACAGGTTTGCACTGACCACGCTAGTACTCTGTCGTCCAAGTTGCGAGCCCAATCCAACATCTAAATGGCATTCTCTCTTCCTTGCCCCAGCATCCCTCTCCCTGTGCCTGAAGGTCTGTCTCGTTGGTGCATCTTCAGGCTGGCTGCACAGGGTTGCAATGGTTACGCTAGCAGCTGAGATACTGAAAAATTGCTCTCTAGGGTTGGGCATAAGTCCCTCCTTCTGTAGCTCTGTTGACTTTGGTGTGTTGTGTAGGTGGTGGGTGTGGGAAGAAAGTTAGTTAGAAATTTGTCCTAGAAGAAACTGTTCATGAGTGTTGGGGTGAGTGGACCCTGGCTTGCTTCAGGAAGGTCTAATTTGTGACAGGCATTGCAACTGGTCTTCAAGAAAGTTTCCCCATCAGGTAGAGAGTTGCTTAGGGTTTTACTGGACAGCAGTGTCACAGTGAACAGCTGCAGTTAACAGACCCTGGCCCATATGGGATTGCTCGTGTTGTGTTTTGTTTCCGTGCTGACCGAATCTTGCAGCTTCCAAGACCTGGCATCTAGATTAATCAAATGTTTGATCTGGGGCTTCCCTTCGTACCCAATTGTCTGTGGCAACAAGCCTGGGTAAGGATTTAAGTTCCTGGCCAATTCCNTGTGTAGGTGGTGGGTGTGGGAAGAAAGTTAGTTAGAAATTTGTCCTAGAAGAAACTGTTCATGAGTGTTGGGGTGAGTGGACCCTGGCTTGCTTCAGGAAGGTCTAATTTGTGACAGGCATTGCAACTGGTCTTCAAGAAAGTTTCCCCATCAGGTAGAGAGTTGCTTAGGGTTTTACTGGACAGCAGTGTCACAGTGAACAGCTGCAGTTAACAGACCCTGGCCCATATGGGATTGCTCGTGTTGTGTTTTGTTTCCGTGCTGACCGAATCTTGCAGCTTCCAAGACCTGGCATCTAGATTAATCAAATGTTTGATCTGGGGCTTCCCTTCGTACCCAATTGTCTGTGGCAACAAGCCTGGGTAAGGATTTAAGTTCCTGGCCAATTCCCTTTGATGGCATGCTTTGGGTAGCGTTTGGCCCCAGTAAGTGTCGGTGGATCCTTGGTCACCTATTGGTGACTGGAGTCACATCAACCCTTGCTTTCCCACTGCAGGTACCTGTTGCATGGCCAAAGGGGTTAATGGGCTAATCTGAATCAACTTTGCAGCTGCTCTAGGCACTGACATCAGCTCTACCACCACAAAACTGAAGCTTTCGCTGCCCATGAAGGAGAACTGCTTTTCTGGAAAAGATCCAGCTCGATATCCCTGTTAACGATGTCCTGCGAGTGGCAGTGCATGACACTCCCATGATCATCTAGAAGGAGCAGGTCTGGGCTTCCAGAACAGCTCCACAACACCTACCCGGCACTGGTTTTTGCTACAAGAGTTAACTCTGCCTGCAACTCTGCTGAACCTTTTGCACTAACTCCATGTTTGGCAGTTAGCGTCTGCTGGGGCCAGGCTGTCCCTGCTGCGAGGAACCTGGCCTGGGTGGAATTTGGAGGTGTTGTGTGATCTGCAAAGGCCAGGTGGTCCTGATGCAGGCTGGAGGCAGGCAGTGAGGACACATACACGTGTGTGTGTGCAGCGAACTTTGGGCCTTCATTTCCCTTTGGATTTCTCTGACAAAACAAGACTTCTTGCCCTGTGGGTTTTGCAGATGAGGGATCATCCTGTAAGCTGCTTCTGCGGTAGTGAATACCATGGTTTGGGTGCAGAGTGCTGGCTGAATTTGGGGTTAGGAACCTAGAGGTGAGAATTAGAGGTGGGTGCATCATCTCCAGGGAAAACTCATAATTAACAGCAGACCCTACTGGTGTGGCACAACGCAGCCTTTGCCTTCAGACCCTCCAGTAAATACCATGCCGTTGTATGATTTGGAAAACCTCCTCTGATTTTTTTTTTCTTAGTCCCCTGAAGGTATTAATTAACATAATAATGAGCCTGTCCAAACTGCCAGAAATGGGAGGAACATGTTTACTGCTGGCTCTCCTCTAATGGCTTCCTACTCACAAAGGGTATCCGATCCACATTGGGAGTTCTCACCTGTAGGAGGTACAGAGAAAAGAAAACACCTCTCCTCAGCTTCCTACACTATCTTCAAAGGTAAAAGATGGCAGGAAGGCTTTTGCCAGGGTTGCTGACTGCCTCCCAAAAGGTGACCCTGCGTGCCCCCCTTGGCTTGCTGTTGTGAAGTGTCCTGAGTGTCCAGGTGGGAGCACTGAAGTGGTCCTAGCCCAGGGGGTCTAGTGACACTCCAGCTTACCTCCCAAGTTCGTTCCTCACCTCACAGCACACAGGCTATGTGGAGACCATGTGGAAGAGCTGCAGTGGATGGTGGAACCACAGGGTGGTTCTCTGAATTTTACTGTGGAGGTGCTAGTTAAAGACCCCTGTGTGTGGCCTCTGGCGTCCCTTAGGAGAGGAAGGCATGAGTGGGAAAAGGTAGGGGAGATGCCAGAAGAGATTCTGAAGTAAATTGGCCAGCAGGGAAAAAGAAGACCTGAACTGGATGGTGGATAGATCATGCTGTGTAGGAAGTGATGTGACTGCACTTTTCTCTGGATTCTGGACAGTAAATGGAGTGAACTGAAGGGGGCAAGCTTAGAGCTTGACTTCACAGTATGAAGAGAAAGAAAAGTCTCAGCGGGAGAAGGGGCCTGGGAAAGAGCCTTCTAGGAGGAGGGGAAGAAACTTGTCACGGTGAGTTGTGCTGTGGAAGAGAGCCAAGTTTTTGAGGAGATCATTAACTCATTTCCCATTTGATAATTCCAAATTTTCCATTTTTTTTTCAAATTTAAATTTTAAATTGTCAATATTTAAGTATCCAGGCCTTGGATAATTTCTTTCCTTTTGGCAAGAACCAATGCTGGTGCTGCTTTCATCAAATATTCCTTTTTCATCAGCATCTGGAAATTTTGCTTCCCCAATCTCATCCTGGAGATTCCCAATCGAGTCTAGAACATCTTGATGCTCTATTCCTAGTGACCTGAAATCTAACTTGGGTGCTTCATGGAAGCCTGGAGAGGGCTAGTGACTATCTGATAAAAAGCAGAGTTGGACTTCACTGCTGTGTCTGATAATTTCAGTGGTAGTCATTAATAGGGATTTCCCTTCGGGATGATTCCTTTTACACAGGGTTCTGTTTTGCTGCATTAGCTGCAAGGGTTCCCTGCCTGGGCTGCAGAAGTCCTGGCTGTCACGGTCCTGACACCCCAATGCCATGCAGCTCAGTGGTGACGAGGTGCCTTGCTTCATCAGAGCAAGTGGCTGAAGCACTCTAAGAAAGTCTAACTGTGCAGCCACGGTTCTGCCCAAACTGGACCCACAGCCTGAGGCTCTGGGACCTGAACAGAGATGCTGAGGGCAGATTTTTGGGCTTATATCGTAGGATGCTTGTGTACAAGCAGGGCTGAGATCTGATGCAGAACTGACTCAGCATGCATCTAGGGCATCACATGAACCTTAACGTTATAGTGCCGCAAGACGTAAGGGGCTAATCCTGCCACCCTCACTGCAGGAGCAGGATCTTGTCACTATGGCTGACCTGAAGGCAGAAGTTTTGCTGGTAGCTCCACCTGCCCTCAGTTAGCACTGGCAAGGCTTTTCAAGGGACCTGTTAAAGAGGGTCTGCAACTCTTTAGGGATTTCTTTTGTTCATAATCCGCTTCCAAAAGAGCCTATGAAAAAAAGGAAAAAGCTACAAACAGGTAATTAATGCTGATGAACAGAGCTGTAAAAAAACAGGCAGGTCTAAGCTAAAGGGTGTGTTTTCCCCTAGATATAGCAGAATTTTGTGCCATCAACCTCTACAAGTCTAGTATAAGATTCCCAAACTTCTGCAACGGTGTCTTAATGGATAGGTAAAGCTGCTCGTCCTCTGCACACAAATGCATTGATCTCAAGCAAACAAGAGGCTGTATTTTTATGGGATGATTGGGAAAATCCAGTCGTAAGCCCTTTGAGGGCTAGGAAGTGATCTTGTTTCTGCGCTCTGTATGCAGGTAACTGGGATAGAAGTAGCTGGACAAAATCCAGCGAGAACCTGGCAAAGGAAAGAGAAGTCCCAGCGTGCGAATGACCAGTGAATGCATCATAGTGCGAAGGATGAATGGTTGTGTCTAACGTCTGTGCACACCTGGATCGTGTTCAGCAACATACTTTGAGAGCAGTAAATGTGTCTTGGCAACTTACTTTATTTAGCTGCAGCATGCAAACGTGAGGCTGCTCCTGCCTTTCACTCCTCATATGTCAGCGTGACTTTGAAGTGACAGATTTCCCCAAGATATGGAAATGTCAGCACGCCATGAGAAACGGCCCACAGCTCAGATGAAGCTGGAGGTGGTGATTTTTCTCTGCATGTACATACCTAACTGCAGAGAAACGTTTCTTTACGCTGTTCAACACATGCTTTTGAAACAGAGGCTGAGCGTGATGCTTTGGGAAATCCCCTCCTTAGACAGCCGTCTCCTATGCAGGCAGTAGTCTGCTCCTTTATTTTTAAATCTCCTGTGCCAAAGGTTTTTTCTGTCTTCCAGTTTCTCCTCATGGTGCTTCTTGCAATTAATAAGCCATCAGCTTTGCTATTACAAGGTTACAAATTCTGCGATCAGGGGTCCCGACAAATGGAGGCAAAGAGATTTTTAGCCTCGTTGCTCTGTCTGGAGGGGGGGAAGGAGCCAGGACCCCCCCCTCCCCACCCCCCGGTTTAGTCTTTGGGTTGCTTCACACCGCAGGACGGGAGCTGCAGTTCACCCAGCAGCACTGAATCCGCTCGTGTTGCTAAGGTGGAGCGTGTGGGAGCGACAAGGCTCGCACGCTCCGCTACGTTAGCAAGGCAGGCTGGACGGGACACGCGCTTCTAGGCACAAGCTCCTGCTTGCTTCAAGGCACGGGAATGTTTCTCTGTGTGGAAATGGCCCTTCTTTGATTTCCCAGCCCTCCCCTGCCGCCTGTTGTGGCGGCTGCCAGCTCCTCCCGTCTGCGCTGCTCCAAGGAGCCCGCTGGAGGAGGCAGCCTGGGTAGCTTGGCATCAAGGCAGCGGGGTTAGCAGTCGCCTTGCCAAGTGCTGTGCTTTTGTCTCCATGGCTTGGGGAGGTAGTGTGATTTGTGCTCTCGGTCACTGACAGGTCTCAGCTGACAGCTCCCTCCTCCTTTTGTAAAAATTGCTTGCAGAGCAGCTAGTTGAGACATGACAAAGTTTTGAAAGAGGGAATTTCGTTTCCCATACGGTTTCATGAGAAAGGTCACTGTTCCACCCCCGGTGCCACTCTGGGTAAACTAAACACACACAGCTGCGCTTGCCGCACGGGGTGAGACAGCCTGATGCGGGCCAGGATATGCACGCCGGGGAGAGGGTCGGGCTGGCACCAGGGGCTGGGGAGAGCAACGCGGGGCTGATGCTGCTGCCTTACAGGATGGGCCTTGCGTAGCCGCTCTGGGCAGGACTGCAGCAGCACATCAGCTCTGCATGGCATTGTGTACCTCTGGGAAGAGTCTAGGCTGTAGACTAAATTGCACTAGATCCATGTGGTGCGCTGGGGGTGTGCAGAGAAGGGTTCACCTATCCAGTCTGTGAGTATCAGCAAACAAAGAGCCCTGATGCTTCTCTCACCTGGCCGTTTTGGCATCAGCATCACCCCCCTCGATTTCCACAAAAGCATACCCATTTTGAATAGTTCCAACAAATGAGGAGAAATGGTCTGTGATGGTGTTTGGACCCTACATCTGGCTCATTTTCTGATTCTTTACTTGAGCAGATATCTGTCAGTGTAAATAAAAAAGTAGCTTCAGCTTACACTTGCAAACAGCCCCACTTGTGGGGCTGCTTCTAGGTCACTTGGTACTGCTCTGCCCCACTGTGACTCACGGTAAGCAGATCCTTGTCTTGTGCATAGCTGAACTGGCTCCCAGAGATCGATTTGACATCAATAGTTGTTACTCAGAATGACTCAGTCTGGCATGGAGTGAGTGACAGCTGCAGCACCGGGCTCAGCAGCCACGTGGGAAGATTTCCATTCGCTAGCAGAGGTGGTTCCAGTGGCATGTATGCATGACATCTCCCTGGATGCAACAAGGGCATCCATCCAAGGCAAGAGAGGCTTTGAGTCGAGGTGCTCTCTGGCCAGGAGGCCGTTGCTACAGAGATCTCAGGGTTATGGCAGTGAAGTCCAACAACCTTGGGTCTGGGAAAGATCTGTTTCCTTTGCTACCCTGCTTGGGGGAGGAGGGGATTTTTGTAGCAAGCTGCTACCTCTATCGCAAACCTCCAATGGACGCAGTGCTCTACGCTGTTTTCGGACTCACACATGCTGCTTTTCTGGTGGTGGCACCAAGAACAACCACATTAACTCCAAAATAACTGCAACGTGCCTGCCTGCCAAGCCCCATCCTCTAATACTTTGCTACAAGTCTGTGGTCTCTGTGATGGTGTGGTTTTGGGCCCGTGGTGCTTTTGTGTCCATTGTACTCAGAAGCATTTGGATTCTGTTTGGCTGGAACATGAGGGATAACATCAGAGCCTCTGCTTGCGAATTTCGTTAAAATGGTGGTTCTCAGATGCTTGTCTGCTCACCACTGCTGACTTCCTCTTGCTTCCAGTTGCTTAGATGCCTTAAAAAGCAGCAGAAAATTCTCCGTGCTTTCCCAATGGCACCTTTTCCAGGTAAGGTGTGCCCAGAGGGCTGTTAACTTTCTGTGAACGAGTGCAAAGGGACCTGCTCCGATAGGAAGCAGGTGTTCTCTGGGAAGTACCATTGATTCAAGAGAGGCTGATCTGAGAGCCAGTGCACCGGTGTGCTTGTGCACGTGTGTGTGTGCATGTGCCCTTTGCATGGTTCGCTGTGCTGTTGAGGAGCAGCAGCTGAGATGAGCATCAAGGCTTCAAAACTTTGAGCATCAGTCATATTCCACAGCTGGATACTTGGGTGCTGTGGTGAGAAATCTGTTTGCCTTGAGTCCTTTGATGATCCACAGTCAATTGAATGCAGCTGTGTCTTGGTGGTCGATCCCAGCCCAGATTACCCAAGGTGATTTCTGCCTATTGGTGTATGCAGCAGCCCAGATTCCCTTTTGGGGAAATTGTTGTGAGGGGAGGAAGGAGGAGGTGAAATGTGAACAAAATGTGGTTTGGCTCCTTTAGCAAGACTGGAGCTAAGCGATCGCAGTGCTCAGAGCTTCGGTGACTGCAAAGGGGATGTGTGTGAATCACAGAGCTCTGCCCAGGATGTCAGGATTAGAAGTGATTTTTATGCAAAGGAGGAGATGACTCAGGTATATTTGAATGATCAGTTAAACATTGCTTTTTCTTCCTTATTGAGTACTGGTGCTGAAATGTAGCAGGACTTTAATGCTGTCACCCATTTGTGAACTGTAGAAGCATGCAACCCATACTACAATTTTGTCCTTCTCACTGGAAGAGCCTCTCGGTTTACATGTTCTTAGGAACCAAGGGTTGTCAGGACTCAAACGAGTGCAGGTCTGAGACTGACATTGACTTCCTCCAGGAAGAAAGGCTTTGTTAAGACTTCTGAGCCAGAGCAGTGCAACCGTTGTGTCTCTGGTTGGGGAGGCAGACAGCTCCCAGCGTGGAGCTCTGCATGCTCAGCTGGGTGTTCTGGTCTTGTGAAGCTCCTGTTGTTGTTAGGCCTGGACAAATGAGATGACAAAAACCTAGGTATCTGACTCTACACGTCCCCCTTTCTCACTGAAGCTTAGCTCTGTTGAGTAAAGCCCTAGGAGGAGTGCCTGCTTTGGATGGTGGAAGTGAGATCTGGTCGTTTGACACGCTGTGCTGAAGGTACAGCTGAGCTCTGCAGCACAGTGCTGTGCCAGGGGTTGCTGAAGGAGCGATGCCTACTGGAAGGGAGCGGGGCTTGGCGCTGCAAGCGGCATGTCCTTGTCGAACATGGCAAGTGGGCACACGTGTCCACACAAACCTGGGTGCGGGATGGGAGGTGGCTGGGCAGAGCAGCAGGTATTGTCACTCAGGTGTAACACTACAAGAATTGTGTGGGCATCTTCGGCTCCCACTGGGCATGTTTAGGCAGATGGAATATTCAACCAAAGACAAATGAAATTCCACAGGAGCGTATAAATTGCAGCATGATCCTCATAAAATGAGCTCACCAGCACTCGGCAGAAATGCCCCCGAACCCTGCTGTTACACGGCTCGTTATGTTAAGGTTTTTTATTGGGAGCCTTGCGGAAGACATTGTCTTGGAGGAGTCAGTGATCTTGAACATGCTGTGTATGCTCTATTGCACCTCATACTCAGGGCTTGGGAAGCCTGTATGATATTAACATAATCTGTAACTTATAATTCCTTTGGAAAGGAAAACTGTATGCAGATCAAGGGGTGAATGCAGTGATCCTGATCGGGAGGCACTGTGCATGGAGAAGTCAGTGATCCACGTCAGAGTGACCGCAAGCACGCCCAGGCCTGTGCTGTGCTGTGCTATGCTGGGTGCCCAGCATGGCCATCAGGCTGGGCTGTGCCGCACAGCTTCCGTGGCTGCAGGACTCATGGCACTGCAGGAGCCCGTGGGCAGCTCCCGCTCGGTACCGGTGATTACAGCCACCTGCATGGCCTTGCCTTTATCTAACTGTGCAGCAAGGAGTGAACATCCTTTCTGTTTGAAAGTACACATAGTGAATAGAGTTGTTTTCTTGTAAGAAAATAATAGCTCAGATGACCAAAAAGGAGATTATCTCCAGGGGCAGGATCTGTGCGCCCTTGTGGGAAAATTCATCTGGGTTCTGCCCAATGCTGCACCAATAAAGGGCTCCCAGCATCTCAGCTCTGCGGAGAAGGACCTGGGAGTGCTGGTGGACAACAGGCTCACCATGAGCCAGCAGTGTGCCCTTGCGGCCAGGAAGGCCAATGGCATCCTGGGGTGCATTAAGGAGAGTGTGGCCAGCAGGTCGAGGGAGGTGATCCTCCCCCTCTACTCTGCCCTGGTGAGGCCGCATCTGGAGTACTGTGTGCAGTTCTGGGCTCCCCAGTACAAGAGAGACAGGGAACTACTGGAGAGAGTCCAG
>VZSC01011786.1:394577-406848 GCA_013398225.1 Steatornis caripensis
GAGGTTGTGGAGTCTCCTTCTCTGGAGATATTCAAAACCCGCCTGGATGCATTCCTGTGCAACCTGCTCTAGGCTAACCTGCTTTAGCAGGGGGGTTGGACTAGATGATCTCTAGAGGTCCCTTCCAACCCCTACCATTCTGTGATTCTATGATTCAAGGGATGTAAAAGTTACTCGCTATCAGTATTTCTCTTTGTCTTATTAAAGCAGCTGTTTAATTAGGGATTTGTTGTTGGGCTTTTCTTATTGAGATAAAGAGCGAGCCTTGCACCAGCTCTCCCTCTCTCACCTCACCTGGTGCAAACCAGGTTTTATAAAAACCCGAACAAGAACCCTATCTTTGTATTTTTCTGTGTGATCTGAAAGCTGTTTGCCAACAAGCCTAGAAGGTTAGCATGCACAAAGGGGATGGCGGTGGCTCAGCTCTGTTTCTGGAAAGTGCATGTTAAGAGTCCTGGCTTCTCGGAGGATTTGGCCATGCAAATGGTGGAAAGGGAAACTAGGTGAGTTTGGGTGAATTTGGGCCTGGCATTGTCCTTTGAATTGGGTGAATGTTGTCTAGCTGGAGGAGGCACCAGCGAGCCTCTTAGGACCAGGTGGTGTTCAGCAGCCCAGTCCTAAGCTCAAAGCAGCACCCAAATGAAGAGAGGACAGCAAAGTTGTGATCCGCTGCACAAGGGACAGTGGATGATCTGCTGATTGCCTGCTAAGCTGACTGGGAGCTTCAAAACGTGATGGCAGGGCAGATCGGACCTTTGCTACCTCTAGGAAGTTCTCACTGGAACAAGGAAGTGCCTCGACTTCCTTTAGTGAAAGAGAATGGCCTCGGGGTCTCCTCACAGGTTGCAGCCCCTGTATCTCCCTGGGCCACGCAGCCTGCCCACCCTCCTGGCTGTACAAATCACTTGGGCCTCTTGCTGTGGTATCCAGCAATTCCACCGCCACTTACGCAGAAAAGCTGTGCCCTGCTTTGACTGACCAGACTGGGGTTTTACTCTCAGTCATTTGAACTGCAGAGAGGTCACAGCCCATGGAGAGCTGGGGTGAGGATTCCGGGAGACGGCTGATCACCAAACTGCCTCCAGCCTTGCTCTGTGTCACTTACAGACTCCCCTCTGTGTGCCCTGGGGAAAAAAGGCCAGAAATGACACAGGTCCAGAGAAGCAATTTATAGCAACCCCACAAACATGCGTGATGGCCATGCCTCCAACCCACTGTGTGAGTAAGAGTGTTTCAAACAGGCACCCAAGGCTTTTCAGGCTCTAGAGAAAGCAGCCTGCAGGACCACCTCAGTCAGCATTGCCTACTCAGCCCTGTACGTAAGTGGAGGGACCAGGAACTTCTCTGTCTGGAGAAAGGCTTTGGTCTTGCCAAAGGCTTTGATCATGTGCTTTTGACAGCGTAGAGCTGGGGCTGGAAACTTCCTGGGGCTCCTAGTGTGAGCATCCGGTGCTGCTGTTGCTAGTTAGTTAAGAGTTTGACCGGCTGGCTGCTCTCAGACTGGCTCTACTGTTCATCAGCGATTCCATCTCTGTGGTGACCAGACTGCTTTTTGGTGTTTCTAGGCTGCCCAACATGGAGAAGGTGCTGGCAGCACTTTAAGTCAAGCTTGGTTTGATTTACAAAAAGTTCCAGATTGGCTCTGTAACTGATGGGGACTGAAAATGGATTGCGCTTCCCTCATGTCCTAAACACGGTCTCTCCGGAAGACCTGGAGGGACTCCAGCATCCACATCTCACCCTAAAATATCATTGATGACCTGGGATTAGGCATACCCTGCTTCCGTTCTTCCCCTCCAAAGCACAGGCGGAGTCCTTCTTTTTTCTGCTTTGTTTGTTTGTGCTGTAAGCACATTGAATCTCCACAGCCCCACCTGAAACCAGAGCTCCTTTGGAGCTGTTAGATGTTCCCATGATAAACCAGTGCTCCAATAGCAATAGAGCTCTCCCCAGAAATGATTGCTGTGGCCCAAGCTCTTTGCAGCAGGTGTATCTCAAATCCCAGTGACTGATTGACTTTAAATCTTTTTCTTAAGTCCATGGTTCTGAGCCATCTTGTGCTGTACTAAAATGCAGGTCCAGGAAAGGAACTTTCACCCTGCAATGGTTAGGCATGTATGCTGCTCTGGGATCTAAGCAGGTGCTTAACCACTATGTGAATAGAGACCAAAGGCAGATAAAAGGGTGTTTTAGACCGTCTTGCTCTCAGTGGATGCAGCCCTCAAAATCTGATCCCACGTGGCAATATTTCAACTCGCACTGATTGCTGTTATTGCTTTTTGTCACAGAGAAATATGATAGAAAAGATGACATCAGGCTTCTTTCTGTAACTTCTTCATAGTTTCCTCTCCATAATGCTATTGCCTCTTCTGGAATATATTGTTAAAATTACCCCTGACAATTGATTTACCCATTGTCATAACACAGAGTTTGATGAAGGGCAGCTTTGCAATGGCTTGTTGCACCTGAAGTTCATTGGAAGGTCTCATCCTTTTGGATAATGAAATTACCTGGGTAGCAAGGTGCTTCAGAAGAGACAAAATCCTTAAGGCTTCTGAGGCATGATAGGGTCCTTGAATCCCAGTGTTTTCAGAGAGCTGCAGACCCCGCAAGACTGGGGAAGGGACTGGCAAATTCCCAGCACCAGTCAGAAATCACCCGTTCAAACATTCCTTCTGCCCTTCGTCTGCCAGCGCTGAGTGCTCCAGGGGCTCTGCAGCCCTTGGCTTCACGCGGGGCGGTGAGAGGGTGGCAGAAAGGCTCTCCCTTTTTAGCGGGGAGTTACGTGATATATTCAAGTTCTTTTCGTGTGTTTCCCACCCTTTGCCCAAGTAACTTCATGCTCAGAGAACAAGTGCATAACCTCTAGAAAGATGCTTTGGAAGAGATCGCTCTGGTTTAGAGTTGGTCTGCACTAGGGAGCAATTAGATGTGCTCTTTATTGGTCTTCATTTCATAACCTTCCCTGGGATGACTGGTCCTCAGTCTTGTTCTTTTTGCATCCTGCAACTGGTGTTGCAGCAAAGAATTGTGATGTGACTTGCAAGTATCGCTTTTTCTTGTGTTCTTTCCCTGCTCCTGGGGTCGAAGAGTTTGTGGAAAGATGTATCTTAGATCCTCATTCCCAGTGAATCTCAGCAATTCCCAAAGTGCTGGTTGAAAGGTGAAACCAAGCTGCATGAAATTTCCTGGCAGAAAGCTAGGTAGGGTTTTTTCTTAACCTTGGCCAGAGCTGATCTTTGGCTTTGTAGGCTTGAAGCAGGAACTCAGCTTTCCAAAAGTGTTTATAAAGTACTAAATGAGCCCCACTGGGGTTTGCCTTGCACTAGCCTTCCAGAATTACCCATGCCTCCTCATGGGGATTAATAGAGATGATTCAATGATGCTGTCAATAATGGTTCCAGCAGGACAATCTAGCTTAGCACCATCTGTGAAGAGACAAAGAAGTAAGTTTCTGAATGCTTTTGCTAAAAGAGAAATAAATCAGCCTCTTGAATCCAGCACATGCACTTGCTGCTCTTCATTTTGTAATGCTCTGTGCTTCTTTCTGTCCTCTGTTCACTGTCACCACGAGCCTAACTCAACCTTTCAGTTAGGAAAACTGTCTTGTTCTCTTTCTAGGTGACTAAACACAGAATGTTTATTGCCAATATTTTAAAATATTCAGCTACATAAATTGAAGTGGCCTGACTGACAAATGCTGAAAATGCTGTTTACAGCTACTGCAGTTCAACATCTCTGAAAACTGTGTTGTGTTGATATGTGCTAAACTGAAGTTGGCTTTAGGTGCTTGGTCTGATGGAGACCAAAACCCAAGATACTTGACTGCTGCAAAGTTGTTTGAGAAGGTCTGGCAGAACTGGGAGGTGAACGCAGGCACCGTAGTCCTTCTCTCTCTGTGACACTGCTGTGCATCACAACACTGGGGAAAGGAGGTAATGTTTACTTATGTTTATATCTGCAGAAGCCGTACAATTTTACGTAAGAATAGAATAAATATTGTTTGTTTGAACAACGCAGAATGTCTGTTATTCCGGGAATTCAAGGGTGGGGGGGAGTCAAAAGTGCTGTGGTCAGTTTAAGTGGCTGGAACGGTGTCTGGTCTATTTGTCATTGGACTGAATCACCCTGCACATATCTGGACACGTTTTGGGATTGTTTGTTTACCTGAGTGAATTCCTGTAATTTGATTGTACTTTCTGATAGGGGCAGATTTGTAGATCTTCATCCTATCATATCCCTTCAAGTGTCTTAGTGCCGGACTGCTTATCTTAGCCTTATCTCAGACCCTGCCCAGATGAGAGCCTTGAGAAAGCAGCTAATCAAGAAATCCTTTGACATCCATTTGTCACTGCTTCACTTTGTGCGAGAGTTTTGTGCGAGGGGGAATTTCCAATACATTTTCCCCATAAAAGCAGATGAGGGAGATATTAAACTGCAATAATCAAAACCTTCCCCGTAAAGTGAAGCCACAAGGAAAGCCAACTTGGCTGGGAGAAAATGTGAGGTAGCTGGACTGTGCAGGAGTCAAGTGACAATGAGCAATTTTAACCATGCTGCTTCGTGCATCATTTTCTCTAGTCTAGATTTCCTGGCTTGGAATCTGTGGAGATCCACACAGTTCATTGCAAACTGATCCAGATTTGTTTGCATTACTTATTTTGTAAAGGTTTCTAAGGTAATATACAATAACAAAGGAATTGAAAAATGACTAGTGATTTTTGGGTTGTCTTTCCCCAGCTTCAAGGGGAATCTGATTTCCATAAGTTGGTGAGGCTGGAACAGATCTCCTTCCAAAGCTGAGTGGTGCATCTCTTTGGAAACCCCAGCTCTAACATGTAATGCAGCCAAGGATGTCATTTGGACGAACACCTCCGCTTCTCTTCATGGAACTGGCAGAAGCGCTTGAGATGGTGATAAAACATCCCTCACCCATCTGGTAAATGATCTCTGCCAACGCATCGTCTGCAGTTAATCTCAGCCCATGGAAAGAACAGCTGCTTAGCAAGGAGTCGAAGGATGAACAGATGAGATGATGCCTTCTTACACTCAGTGCAGCAGCACTGTGGGCACATCTGCGGATGCAGAGGCGGGGGGTGAAAGGGTGGGCAGAGAGGCAGAGAAAGGTGATTGCTCCAATCGTGTTTTGAGCTCACTGCAGGGGAAGGAAACCAGCAGTGCTTTGATGGGCAAGTGTGTCTGTCCTTCTTGGAACCACCTGGGGAGTCCAACAGTTCTGGGAGGCCAGAGGCAAGTGGTTTACATAGCACACGTAGATCTGTTGAGGTCCTATTGTGTGCGTAGCCCTGAGGAGCAATGAGAAGACAGTATTCAGTTATTGACATTGGTGTTTAGTCTCCGCGGGTTCCTCCTTTGCTGATCGCAGTTCAGTGCCCCATGGGGTGGATGTGACATCTCTGGGCAAGCGCATAATTTCACACTGCTAGAAGTCTTTATGAAGCCCCAAAGGGCTTCCCGGCCCAAACTCTTCTCCTCGCTCTTCTGCTTGCTGCAGCACCATGGGAATGATATTTTCAGGCTTCACAGAATCACAGAATCACAGAATGGTAGGGGTTGGAAGGGACCTCTAGAGATCATCTAGTCCAACCCCCCCTGCTAAAGCAGGCTAGCCTAGAGCAGGTTGCACAGGAATGCATCCAGGCGGGTTTTGAATATCTCCAGAGAAGGAGACTCCACAACCTCTCTGGGCAGCCTGTGCCAGTGCTCTGTTACCCTCACAGTAAAGAAGTTCCTCCTCATGTTCAGGTGGAACTGCCTGTGTTCCAGTTTGTGCCCATTGCCCCTTGTCCTGTCGCTGGGCACCNGTCAACCCCCAGCCTGTACTGGCACATGGGGTTGTTCCTCCCCAGGTGCAAGACCCTACACTTGCCCTTGTTGAGCTCCATCAGGTTCCTCTCCACCCAACTCTCCAGCCTGTCCAGGTCACGCTGAATGGCAGCACAGCCTTCCGGTGAGTCAGCCGCTCCCCCCAGCTTTATATCATCAGCAAACTTGGCTTACAGAGATGGAGCCAGTACCCAGGGCTGCACATGGAGTACCTGCACATCCTAGCATTCCTCATCTCCCAAGGCAGCGCTGTCAACAGATCATTCCCTGTCACAGCTGCAAATGAGGGCAGAGAAGGGCCAGCTGCATCCTTGGAGGAATGAAGAAAGAATTAGGACTACTTGAGCAGACAGACCAGATCAGGAGGAGGAAATTTTATTGGCAGCCCTACCAAGAAGAGATGTGGGGCGGGCTTTCAAGTTGGGCATGACTGGATTGTGAATTATGGTATATGTAAGAGCAAAAGAGCTATAAACCCAGGAGATTAGAGACATTGCAGAGATGCCAGCAAAGATCTAGGCCTTTTCTTGGTGTAAACTTTAGTGAATGCTGATCGGGCTAGGGAGTAAAGTCAATTTAGAGGGTAGGAGAGTGGGATGGAAAGGGGCCCACTTGTCTCAGGAAAGACAATTTTTATAAAGACATCAACTTCATACTTAATTGCTCTCCCACACGTTTAAGGACTGGGTGTCCTGTGGAGCTTGGTGCAGCAGCAGGGTGGGAGTGTGCTGGCTAGGAGGGAACTTGGGCATAGGAAATGCCCACTTTGCCTTAGGGACAGGGCTGTTTACAAGCTGCCGGTGTTGGTGGATTGTTTCTTTAGGTCATGGCGTGCCAAGTATTGTTTAGTTTAATAGCCCTGTTAATAGGATTATATTTGCCTGGACTATTACGTGAAGGAAAATGATTCCTACTTTGAAAGGAAAAGACACTTCAGTAGCGATGTTGCAAGACACACATCTGTCGTCAAATGCTGCTACTAAGCTCAGATGTGTCTGGGCCAGCGCCAAGGTTTCTTCTCGTGCTTTACCACTTGGACCAGCGAGGAACACACACGCACACACAGACATGCCTAGCAAGCCTGTCGTTAGCTTTGCTTGCAGAGCCAGCGCTGGGAGTGTTGAAGGTCTGTGCTCTCTGTGGAGATGTCCTTGAGCAGGGGATACCAAACTGGCATAATGAGGCTACAGTCAGCAGGTACCATGGCTGGGGTCCATCCAAATGGCACTGGTTGCCCAGTTAAAGCTGAGCCACCCCACACTGGTGAGCTTTGTGGATCAAGGCTAGATTATGGCCTCTGTCAGAGCTCCTCCGGGGCATGAATTTCGTAGTCCTTCTGGGAAGGTCCAAGGAGCACGCCTGGGACCTTGGTGTAGTGCACAGCTCTCTAGCTTGAAGGCTGCAAGTCTTGCGTTCTTTTCCCATCTCTGCCAAGAACATCTCTGTTCCTTTAAACACTTGGCTCCATGTTCTTCTGCTTCACTCCTGCCACCACCCAAGCAGGGTCAGGCAGCTGCTGGCAAGTGCGAACTGTGACAACTTGACATATGGGGTAGAAAGTTCAGTTAGCAGAATAAGAGCCTGAGAGAAGTGGTTTTCAATTGTGGAGCTCAAAAAAATTTTTCCCAGTAGGACTGTAGACTCCTGAGCAGCTTAGCTGCTCAGCTGTGAAGTCTGGCTTTCTGGGCTATCTGCAACAGTTCAGAAATCAAACATGAGTGATTCCCCAACAAGCTGCTAGAAGAATAATGCATCCTGGGACTTAGTCATTGATTTATGCCTAACCTTTGGAGCCAGGGCACGCACGTAAGTCATTATGACATCTTCAGCAGAGGTGAGCCATTGAGAAATGTGGCTTCTCAGCATGAGGTTGACCTGTTACTGTGTCTGTCCAGGCAGCCAAAAAAGCCAGCTAGGAAGTACAAAAAAACACAACAACAACAACAAAACCCCCAAACAAGCCACCGTAGGTTGCACTAACCGGCCTTATTCTATAGAAAGGGACTAATATGCAGAACCCTAAGGGCTGGCAAGCAGCTGGTGTTTCTAGATGGGTGGTAGTCTGTCAGTTCCCAGAGAAGCATAGGGCATGCAAATAAAGAATGAAAAAAGATACCCATGCTCCTTTTTTTCTAAGGACTTTTCTTTCTGGGAGCTGGAGAAGGGTAACAGCCAGAGACTGAACAAGCCCGTTCATCTTTCACAATTACCCTGGACAGTCTCAAAGGGGGTCATTATTGGGTGAGTGTTCAAACACAGCGGTGGTGGAAGGACCCAGGTGCCTGGGCATAGGTACCCGGAACTGGCTTCCACTTTTGAAAATACTGTAACTGGACTGTGGTCATAATCAGAAATATGTGTGCCATGCATAAATCCTCCATCTTGGCTAACATGTGTATGGTTTTAATCTCTTCCCCACTGTCCTCCACCCAACACCTGATTTTTCCCCAGCCCAGAAGTTCCTGCTGCTCCTTCTGTCACTTCCAGTTGCTCTGCTTGAGCCAGTGAACGTGAGTGCTAGGTGACTCGTGTTCCTCATGCCTGCCAAGGAGTGCTCCTGGCCCTGATGGCCCTCAACGTGCTGAACTTTGCGTGGCAGAATGTCACATTTGTGATTTTTGTCTTGGTATCACATTGGTTCCCTGGACTATAAACTGGACTGCTGTGATAGAGGTGAGGGCAAGCATTGCCTGCAAAACGTTGTGAATGGAGAACCCTACCTCTAACCCTACTTCTGTCACAGAGACCATGGTTAGGCACTTCATTTTGCTATGTCATTTAAGAAGGTTGTGTCCTAGGCCCTTCGTACAGACAAGATAGATAGACAAGTATGTCTGGAGGATGATGTGAATCTGAAGTGAAGACTTGCCCTTTGGAGTGGCCAACGTGGACTTTGCTTCACCTTGTCCAGCTGGGGTGACTCTGAGCTCATGTGACCTGAGGACACTCATCATCCTTCGACTTCCCTGCTGGTTTCCAGCTGCCATGCTGCGTGTCATACGGTTTCATGTGGCAAAGCCTGTTGTGATTCAAGGTGTACAGGTGACAGTGCAGAGCACTCCTACACAAGACCTCCTGTGAGAAAAATTCAGTTGGGAAGCACAAGTCCAGGATGTACCAGACGTCGTGAGGGGCTCTGAGGTCTGGGCTCAGTAGCCCAGCCACCCTGTCACTGGAGTAGCAGAGGCAGATGCTGGGATGCCAAATGTGATAGGCAGGAAGGGCTTGTGATGTCTCCAAGACCAGGACCAGTGGGAGATGGATTTCTTGTCAGACATTTCTGAACGTAGCAGTGCTGGGTGGGGAATGCCAAAGGGCTGGGAAGTGCAGAGACTGGTCCATCTGGCTCCATCTCTCTACTCTGATGCATGTGACTGAAAGAGCCAAGAGGGACAGAGACTGCTCTGAGCTGTCTCCTGTCTCCCCACGCCTCTGAACCGTGGGAATCTCGCTCATGGTTTGGGACACTGAGGGAAAACATGGGACTCCTTTTCTGTGTGCGACGTGTGATGTTTCAGAGCAGGATGGGGCCTTGGGTTATTTAGGGGCATTACTAACGTAATCATCTGCACTGAATTTCCCTTTAAAATTACCACCTTACCTTTGGGGAACCCAAAGGACAGGACTGAGTGGTGGGGTCACTCTAAGTTTTATGCCTTAGCTGAGAAGAGAAGCAGAACAACTTGGCCGTGCTCTAAGCAGAGGCAGATGGGGCAAGCATTTCCATTGCTTATGGATCAAATTATTCAGGGTCGAATGATTGCCAGAGAAGGTCATTATCATTTCATTATGGCACAGAAGGTAGAAGAAACACTTCATTATGTTAGACCGAAGAGTTGCAGGCAGAGTCCTAAAGCAAAGACTGATTGGGCATGGTGGAAAGGGAAAGAATTTTCTCCCCACAAGGTGGGGGAATGTATGGGATCAAAACCTGTCATTTTGGCAGAAATTCTTCCATGTCTGCTTGTCTGCTTTATAGAGGCAGATACTAACTTCTGTGTACACTTACCTGATTTAACAGAAGTCTCTGAGACAGAGAACAGACTCTTTCATTAGGATAGGGGACATTTAACACCATAGAAAGTGATGCACCATTGAAAGGTGTTAACACTGTCCTAAACCCTCTTAATCTCCAGTGTAGCAGTCTAAGGTCCTCACTAGTCCTTATGCAGCACTTTCCCACTGCTTGAGCACTTGAATCACGCCTGTGGTGCATCGTAGGCTTTCACTTGAGACCCTGGTCCTCTCCCTAGGGTTCTCTCCTGCTTGCTTCAATTTTAGCTGTGCTGAAGGAGGTATACTGCAAAGGGCCTCTGTCACAAAACTTCCCTTGGGGCTGAATGAGGCCACTGGAGATCAGGCAGACTTGTCAACCAGTTTATTTTTCTGCAGTGATATCAAGGCTTGGGCTAAGACAGTGTGTCGGCAAAGACCGAAATTGCCTCCTCCAATTTCTTGAGCGTTGCATTTGCCAGAGTTGTAGGCCATCATTAATGGGGCTGTGCTTGGTGGCGTGGGGAGCTGCTGGGACTTGCGACCCTGCTTTGCCTAGCACACGGGCACCTTGAGAAGCAGAGATGCCAAAGAGCTGCATTATGTAACGCAAGTTTATATATATAAAAATGATAGCTGCAGGGGAGTCAGTGTGACTCTCCTGTTTGGAACGCAAAAGCAGATACAATTTGTGTACTTGGGTTTCTAGTGTGCCCTGAGCTCAGTCTTCACTGGGGCACTTACCTGGGCTAGTCAGCCCACAGGCTTATCTGCGTGATTGCGACAACTGTGTCTTTGATTGCCGTGTGGACATAATGCAGATCATCATAACACATGACCTGCGTCAGAGCCTGACATTTCTTCCTGTAAACTATTCAGCAGATGTTTATAAATGTATTTGTAATCTTTAGCTGGTAAGATCAGCTAAGAAACGTTTTACAAACAGGAAGGAATATCTAGTTCTTCAGTGGATTTATTTGCAGTGTATAATTCATCCAGGTGTATCTGTGAATGGTCTCCTAGCCTGAGAAGTCCAAGATATGGCAGCCTTTAGACTAGTTCTCAGAAGTTAATCCCGTTAATTGACATAGCATTCCAGAAAAAAACTCATTTCTTTTTGTGGTTTGCTATGAGAAGGATTTTTCTCAGCTTTAATATCTGCAGGAGGTCGTTACAAAAGCAGTTGGTCTGTCATCAAAGCAGGATGGAGGAGTCCTGTCTGACTGAGCAGCATGTTCATTCTCCTCCATTAACTCTCTGCTGAGATCTACAACTGAGCTGACCAAATGGTGTCAAAGTGGGGTTTTTTCAGTGTATTCTCCCCTTCTCTTTTTGTGAAGTCTTATCAACTCTTGGCTTGCAATGAGAAAGCCAGGACAGTAAGAGGAGAGGCTGCTTTACGAAATGTCTAGACTTAATGAAAGCGGAGAGCACCAGGCCTCTCGTGGGAGACCCTCTTTCAGAACTATCTAAGAGAAGGATGGTTAGAATTAAATTTTTAGTGACATTTAAATTATCTTGTGGAATACTATGCCAGAGATAACCCTGTGTGAGGCTTAGTAACACACTTGGTCTATTATCATGATCAACAGTTGTAACGGTTCTTTTCTTATTGTGCTGTGTCTGTGGCACAAGTCAAGCCAAAATCTGTACTGGAAATTCAAAATGGAAATTAAGTCTGACATAAGTTTCCTCTGAATATCACTGATAGTCAGACTGTCCAGGGCATCCAGCTCTGCAGTAAACGCCGATTTATTTTTGTAGAAAGATCCCTTAGGTCTCTTCCTAGCCTGTTCCCTGGGCTGCTGCTGATAAGGGCAGGTGATCAACTTGGGACTATTGCCACGAGCTCTCGCCTGCATGGTGTGTTGCACAACTCTGGGGGAGAGCGAGAAGTCCGGGTTACATAGGCACTGTGGCTAGCAGAGAGGAGGAGATCAAAGATGTATTATGTGCCAACTGACCACCTAGGCTCATTAGAGCCTGTCCTTTGCATGACCATCCCTGTTTTGCTGTGCTCTGCTAACCTGTTCGTGAAGTGTGATGCACAAGGTATGACTGTGCCTATAGGGCTGTTCCCAGGGTCCTCCAGGGAAGGGAGGTTATGTGTGGTGCAGAAGGAATGGAGGTGGCTGGGGCATGATGAGTAGGAACATGAAATGAAGGAGCGGAGCAGCTGCAGGGCTGATGCTGCAGGTTCACCCTTTGCTTGTAAGCAAGATTTCATCTCTGTGCACCGGGGTGTCACTTGGCTGCTTCTGGATGTGGCTTGCCAAGGAACTGTGGTGGGACCTCAAATGCCTAGAGATAACTTAGGCATTACTGAGGCAACTTTTGCACTGTGAATCCTTCTGGGAGACAAGATGTGCTCCTGGCAGGCATGTGTTGGCCCTACCTTGCCCAGCCCCCCCCCCCCGCCCTTCCAAAAGGC
>VZSC01011786.1:415056-538828 GCA_013398225.1 Steatornis caripensis
CCACATTTTCCCTAGTCTTCGTTTTGCTACCAATGTACCTGTGGAAGCCCTTCCTGTTGTCCCTGACCTCCCTCGCCAGCTGCAATTCCAAGTGGGCCTTAGCCTTCCTTGTTGCATCCCTGCATGCTCTGACAACATTCCTATATTCCTCCCAAGTGGCTAGTCCTTTTTTCCACCTCCTGTAAATGTTCTTCTTCCCTTTGAGTTTTTTTACAAGCTCCTTGCTCGCCCATGCAGGTCTCCTGCCTCCTTTACTTGACTTCTTGCTCATAGAGATGCACTGATCTTGAGCTTGGAGGAGGTGGCTCTTGAATATAAACCAGGTCTCTTGGGCCCCCTGCCTTCTAGAGCCCTAACCCATGGGATTCCTCCAAGCAGGTCTTCGAAGAGGGCAAAGGTAGCTTTCCTGAAGTCCAGAGCTGTAATCCTACTTATTGCCCTGCTAATGTATAAGTATGCATATGCATAATGTATAAGTATTTCTGGCTACCACCAATTTTGGGTCGACTCCCCTGTTAAGCAGGAGCTCACAGTTCTAGGACGGACCTTGTAATGTGACACAGAGGTTCCCCAGAAGTTGATGGCCACCTCCTGGTGATGCCAGTGAGAGCAGAGTTAAGCCAGTACCAAGAGCTTTTGAAAACGCCACAATTTAAAATGGGTCATTGTGCTCCCAAGATTGCTGCCATAAATACAGCCTCAGAAGTTTGTGGAGCGTGCGCGCCTGCCTTTGCTTCTGAAATTTGGAGACCAGAGGAGCTGGAGTGGGCTTGCTGTCTGGGTTTCAGTGAATATCAAGTAGCACTGATGGGTCAGCATTTTTTTTTAAATCTCCATCAGGCCGGGGGGTGTTGTATTAATAATTTTTTTCCAGACGCAGACTTTGCTGTTGCAAGCTACACTGTTTTCCCCTGGAGAGCACACTGCTGTTCTGCATGGGAGTGGTGCCTTATATCCTCCCAGAAAAGAAGCCAGAATGCAATGCAGCAGCGTGACTCTTAGCTGCGGACTCCGTTCTCCACCGAGCCGATCTGGGATTTTTGTTTGAAGAAGTAATTTTACAGCCGCTGACTGCAATGGATACTGTGTGGGGGAAGAGGTAGGGAGGTTCTCTTTCACCTGATCTTGGTTCTGACCTCCTGGGGATTATTAAGGAGCCCAACTTGCTAGGTTGGCATATAGGCAAATTCTATCGAGGGTAAGAACGCTCTGCTTGGTAAACTCACCCTGCTGCTCATAGTGTGGCAGTGTGTTATAAAATCAGTGTGCTGGATTTCATGCAAGAATTAGCTATGCTTACGATATGCCTCAGTCTCTTATATAAGTACATGCCTCGTCTTTTTTAAGCTTAAATCTGTACACGAATTGTAAAGACTAGAAAAAACACAGGTTGATAGTGTTTTGCGTTATAACTCTCCATGAGACTGTTTAAAGCAATAAGCGTTAAAAGCTATTTTAGAATGAAGTATTAAGTGACTTGTGAGAGCACAGCCAGTAAAATACATGCCGGCCACCAGATGAGGCACCTGGGACACCAAACTGGAATACTCTTCCCATTGGTAGGTTTTCTTATATCATTGTAGCCACATGAGGACTGGAGTCGCTTGCTGGATTTCGCTCCTGTGTTTGCACATCGGGATTGCTCAGGGGAGAGCGTATTCCATATGTCTGTGATCGAAAGCTGGATCTAGAGGTGTGGATCCCTGCCCTGGGACAGGGGCCAGGCAGTTGAATAAGATATCAAGATGTTCAAGACGTACACCTGCCAAGGCAAAAATTAATCTGCATATAATATTCCTCGTCTGCCACAGGTGAGACTGTGATTGCTGCCAAGGTACAAAAATACCCATATCAGGTGTTGCTGGTGCTGTTTCTTCCCATCACATGTCCCAGGCTGTTTAGGACCATGGGGCCAAGCCAGACACTGCGACTTTTACTTCTTAGACTTTGTAATTTTCATTTTCTGATGCTGGAGCTGAGCTGTGCGTTGTTGCGCACAGCTTCACCCTCTGGGCACCGTTCAGCAGTAGGGAATCTTTGATTATTCATTAATTTGACAAAAGGAGGAAAAAAGGTAGGGCATCGTCTTAGCTGTGCTTGTTAACTGTAACAAACCTCCGCTAAACACAAGCACTTTGGAAAGATGATCCCAAGAAACCACAGACTTTGTGTCTTTAACAAGAACAAATGCACTGAATTGCTGGAGTGGAGGAAGAGCTGTAGTTTATCTTCAGAAATGATGGGGAGCAAAAAACCACAGCCTTCATGTGAAGGAACCTGTGGTAAAAGATATTTCAAGATGAAAACAAAATTGTGCAAGAAAAGAAAGGAGAGGGGGAAATGTGTTTTTTATGAGACATATGCATTTGGGAGACACGTGCTGGCAAGAGAGTGATAGCTAGCAGTAAAACATCAAAGTCTCTCAAAACTGTGTAGATGTAACACTAAGTTATCATACTAAAGCAAGGGAACTCTGTTTGGGCCTCATTATGTCTGGTAAGTGCTGGCTTATTGATTTGCATGGCTGAATTAAACGGGTGGTTGACATGGGGCCAGTGACCATGATGGGTTTTCATTCATATGGGCTAGCAGATGAGAGTCCTAATCATACATATATACAAGACACTCCTGAGGATTCAAACGGACTGGTTTCCCAAGGCTGAGGAAAACTGAGTGAAGTTGATTGGGTGTTAAAACATTCACAGGAAAATGTGAGTAAGAACCGGGAGCTCTTTGAGCAGAGGCCAAGAAAGCAGAGTTTTCAGAGTCAAGAAAGAGGACAAGGTTTAGCTAATAGCCATCCTAGCTTGGTAGCAACGAAAGCAACAACTGGAATCAATAATAAGATTAACAGATTTAGAAAAGAGAAAAATAAGTAGCAATCCACTTGCATCTGGAGTTACAGTGTGTAGACAATAAGCTAAAGACATCTGGAGGGATATCACCTATCAATTACAGCTCAAGTACAGAATTAAGGGACTCTAGAAACATCTTAGCAAAAAGGAATATGGTTATGAGCCAAACAGTGAAATAACCATATGGAAATCATCATTCATAATGACTTAGAAGACACTAACTGGTCAGTAACCACTATTATCCTGCATTTGGAAAAGAAACAGTATGATGGGCTACTACTGTCCTGTGATCAAGAAACCACGGAAGATGTTAAAACAATGTCTATAAGGCTCAAGCTCCAAATACTTAATTACCTAATAGTTCAGAGCAAGTTCACTTAGGTGCTGTGTGGCGTATACCTCTCAGCTTTTTGTCCGTCTGTGTCAAGGTGTTCAGTGTGGTGATGTCCTCTGCTCAAACTGGAAAATAGTTGTTGTAAGTTCTCCGATGTATCTCACATGCAGATGAAGAAGTGATTGTCTAGCACATACCAAAAAGCCACTGCTGGCAGGCAGTCACTGCTCCGTGAAGTGTTTCTAGTGAGACCATTGTCACCAGCAACCTGGAGGTGAACATGCTTGCAAAATTAGCAAGGTGACACAGAGCATGATGGAGTTGCAAGCATCAGTAGGAAGGAAGAAGCTATAGAGGGTAATCTGTGTGGCTTGGCACAGTGGCTCTTTTAAAACAAAATGAAGCTTCACCACAGAGAGTGGTGCTGTGAAGGAGTAAGAAATTCCTCCTAGTTAGAGAGCAGGGGACGATGTCTGGCAGAGCAGGAACTTGGTAGGAGCTGCAGTAGAAACACAACGGAACAGATTTTCCTTGTGAAGCTCGGTGCGCGAATGTGAATCTTGGGGGTTAAAAGACTGGGAAGGGGTGGCAGTAGGGATTTTGCCTGTGTATTTGCCTCTGTACACAAGAGACAATGGACTAGCGCCTGGTTTTTGTGTTCTTAGCTTAAGTAGGATATTGCAAAATGGGATAGCCACAGATATGATCCCTGAGCTGGAGAAAATGCCATACAGCAAGCAATGGAAAAAAGCTTGATCTGTTTAGCTTATCAAAAAAACAGATTGAGGGATAACTTGATTACAGCATGTAAGTACTTCTATGGGAGAAAATACCAGTTGCTGAAGGGCTTTTTAAACTAGAGGAGAAAACAAGAGTAAGAAACAATGGCTGGACAGTGAAGCCAGATATTCCACTTCAGAGCAGGCAGACATTTTTAACAATGGGGGTGATTAACCACTGGGAGAAGATCCCAACGGGGCTGCTAGCTCGTTCATTTCTTGATGTCCATACACCAGGCGGGAGTGTTTCTCTGGAGGACACACTTTACTCACAGCCATGGAATTGGATTTGATTCATGGATAACTGGATCGAATGTGCTACCTTAACGGCTTATGGCCCCTTTGGGCCTTTGAAGCCCTGAGCTGGATCTGGGAATGATTTGGCAGTAGTCTGGGGCAGCTGGGGGTCCTGATGGACTTTTGAGGCGATGTCAGCATGGCCTGCCCTACAGAAGGGGATTGGGCTGAGTCACTCATCACATGTTGGACCTGTGGAAAAGGGCCTTGTTAACCCCCAAGCAGATGAGACATGGGCTTAATCAACTACCCAGAGCTCCCAGAGATGGAGGACAGATACGAGAAGTGCAGGTAAGGGCTCTCCAGCTATTCCCAGCTTTTGGAAAGACCTCCTGGGGCAGCAAAGAGCTGGGTGCAAGGGCAGGTGAAGTCACTCTGATCTATGGTGGGAACAAAAATACGAGGAGAAAGGCCAGCTTAATCCCTCTGCAGGGTCGAAGCAGAACGAGAATGGTTGCAAGCCTCTACCCTTTTCTTTAGACTCCATTGCCTTTCAGGTATCCCTGAGGTCTGAACCTCAGCCGTTCCCCAAAACACTTATTTCTGTGATGCTTCAGAAGCTGTTCAGAACTTACCTGTAGCCAGAGACAGAATTAGCAAGCAGAAAACCACCTCTAGACTTCACGTGTCCAAGCCACTCTTGGGAGTGCTACTCCTGTCTTGTAGAACTGCTCCCCTTGCCCTCCCACTGTAACCCAGTGCATCTTTTCAGACAACTGGGAGCAGTGAGCAAACAGTTAAAGTTTTGCTTCTCCACCCAGTGGTGGGTGTTGTCTGTGTCAGAAACAATATAAGAACAGTCGGAAGTTGCAGCTGGCAAGTAACATTTGGAGTAGCAGTCCTGGGGCATATAGATCTGGTGTGGACTGTCTTTTCCTGAGACTGTAAACACTTGTGCAGAATGTCCGAGAACAAGAAAAAAGGGAAAGGAAAGAGCAAAAAGAACAAAGAAGGGAAAAAAGGGGAAAGAGAACCTGACCCAGGAAAAGGTACTTCCCATTTTTAACAAACTTTACTTAAAGGAAGAAGAGAGAAGCCAGAAAGCCAGCAGGAAAGTACTTGTGGGTTGCATGAGGGTGCAAATGATAGGGAGTGTTTGCCAGGCAAGTGTGCAAATCTCTGCATCTCATTCATATTTCATGCTGTTATAGGTCTGCTTTCTTCTTGATTTTTTTTTTTTAAATACCCAAAGCCCCAAGCATTCAGGGTGATGTATTCTTTTTTTTTTTTTTTTTTTTTTTTAAACCAGCAGCACCCGGTTCTCGTCATGGTGATGTGGTAATTGAGGGGGTTTGTGCTGATTCTCTGGGGGTTCTGGTGTGTTGTGTTTTGTTGTTTGGTTGGTTGTTTTCTTGCTTCTTCCTGAGGTAGATATCAAAAGCCACTATTCTGGAGGATCACAGGGACTGTTCCTTGGGATAGACCAACTCTCAGATATCAGATTTAAGTTAAAGCCTCACTTTTCGAGGTAACTGCATTGAGTTGTAGTTAAAGACACGTGGACTGTAAACCTTTACTCTTTGCTGATATGCATATTAGTGAAATTGGGTTGCTCCTCAGAGGACATCTGACTGTTCCTTGCTGAATGAGCAAGGCAATATTTGAGATGTTGCCAGGATAGAATGTTTAGATTGCCTTTAACTGGTAAAGTTTGATTCCTGAGTAAATGGGGAGTACGAGCTGGGGCAATGCGAGAACTGTCTTGGAAAGATACCGAAGGTTTGGTGGTAATGCAGCACAGCGGTATTTCTTTCTGTGTCATGATATCAGGGAGGGATTATCCCTGGCTGTTTCTTATCTGTGGTTTATCTGGCAATGTATTTGGACAGAGCGGCAGCTCTGTCAGACTTTGTGTTTTATCAGTGTTAAGAGAGGCTACAAGCTGGACCAGGTCCTGGAGGAGTCTGTCAGTTTAGCTCTTCACTTGCCTGGATGCAATTCTGCTCTTGGTCCTGCTGCCATGACGCTAGTGAGTGCTCTTGACCTGAACAGATTTGTTTGAGCTTCGCACCAGCATCACTGGTGGCAGAACTTACTCTGAGCACGGAGACCCACCACCCTGCTGTATCCACAGCATGGGCGCCTCCACCGGCACTGCCGGGGTGGCAGCAAGTGCTGATGCTGAGGCAGGCCAGCCTCACACGTGGTCTCCTGCTTATGACATCAGAACATAGATGTTGCTGTGGGCTCTAGGAGGAGACTTTTGGGATAGCTTCAGGACGGGGAGCTTGAAACCACCAAGCAGAGGCAGCAGCTGCTTGAAGATGACCGGCTCTGCCCAAGGGGCTCTGAAGTGTGCAGGGACTGGGAAGTGTCTCACAGCCATCAGCAGCACAACCCTGTCTCTGAAGTGCAGAGATGGGACAGGGCAGTGCCTACGTCGTGGGCATCTTCTCTGCTGGGACCAGGATGGAGAGATTGGGGGGACTGAGCTTGGGCGCAGCGGGGGCATGAGGCACACTGGGACTGCTGAGGGAGCAACCACCTGCCTTGAGCCAGTTGGGCCATGGCGGGGCCATGGGGGCTGCGTGCAGGGAAAAGGACTGGGCTGAGGGGCCACACTACACTCTGTTTTCTAGTGCCACATCAAAGCCCTGCAGTAGCTCACTGCTCTACAGACCCTTTACCTGTAAGTTATTCACGCCGACAACCTAGTCCTCTGCTGACATACACTGTAGTGGTGTTTTATCACATGTAAATCACACAACTGGACACTTTGGCCAGAGTGCAAACCCCCTTTCTCTCTACTAATGGATCCAGAGCAGAACTGGGGATGATTGCATTGATCCTGTCTGTACCTCAATCAAAGAAAAGAAAGGTTCTGGGTTTGGCTTGCACAGCATAACGCAGTCCTGTTATTGCATTCGTTACTAAATAGATTATGTAGATCCAGGTCACTCGTTTGCCTTGTATTAGTGCAGAGGTTGCCTGTTGTTTGCTCTGTGAGTCCATCAGAGAAAGACACTGGGTTGGCTGTGGTATCTCTGAACCAAATCCCACCTTGGGTTGGGTTGGTTGGGATCAGTGGTACCTGTGAGCACCTTGCCCCATATCGTGGATTACCTTTGCCATGTGTCTAAGGGGCACCCCAGCAATGCTTCCCCCAAAGGACTTTTAGAAGAGAAGGGTTCCTCTCCCAGTCACTTCTGAGCAGATGCTCCAGTCCTGGTACAGAGATGCTCGCTCCAGGCAGCGGATTCTCCTGTGGACTCTATTCTTCAGCTGGTGACTGGACCTCGGACTGCCTCTCCAGCATGCTTGGGCTGATGCAAAAACCCAGCCCTAGCGCAACTCAGGCAACTGGCAGGGCACTGCAAGGGGAATTTGTGTTCTCTGTTTTTTCCCACGTTGTAGTATTTCCATGCAAATGGGGTGTGCTGACCCCTCTGAAACCAGCAGGCAGAAGAGGAACCTACAATAACCTTAAACAAACTCTGAGGAGATCCAGACAGGAGCGTTTGTTCAGTTGCCAGTGCAGGGGAGGCTCAGGGGATGGTAACAGAGTGGAAAGCTGTCCCTCTTCACACTGCATCCCTGACCAGTCTCTGGCTGCTGAGGGCCAAACTTTGTTACCTATGACGCTCTCGTAGTCTTGATCTGCCCTTGTCTGCATGGGAGCTTACCCCGAGACACCCCTTCACGGCGTGCTCTGTAGAGAGCCCCAGCACAGCTCTGGCAGAGAAAAACACTCCCTTGGACTTCCAGAGGCGATCTCCCCAGCCCTGCCAGCTGGCCTGGGGGTACTGCCCCAAGTAGTAAAGCTATTCACTGCCAGTGAATCAGAGCAGCAGCAACACCTCTTAGAGGGAGAGTGAGCTGAAGCAGTAGTTTCAGAGCGTCAGTGTGCCATGGAGGGTGCTGGATTTTTTCCCCTGAGGTCTCTCAAACTCAGAGGAGGAGAGGATTCTTCCGCTGCGGCTTTTGACACGATTGTTTTGGCTTCTGTGAATGTGTAAAAGAGGATTGCTGATCTCATGCGAAGTGATAGCTTTATTCTGAGGACAAGGGCTATCTTTAACATAAACTCACATTTTTATGCCTCCAGTGATGCAGCAGTCCTAAAGTGAGTGCCTCTGCTACAGATCTAGCCAGTGGAACAGCCTGTGAAGGCCTCCAGAGGGAGATGGTGTCCACCTGTGAAAAAGGCACCATCGGGATCCCTCTTTCAGATGTCTGTAACAGGCACTGAAAGACAGACAGACTGCGTCCCACCCAACACACGTGGAAGGCACACCCTGCAGGGACTACGTGAGCTGCAGAATGTAGCAACAGACCAACAAATAAATGTATAATGCTCCCACAATGCTGGCAAAGTTCAGGTCTGGAAGAAAACTTCCTCACCGCAGGAGAAGATGGTGCTTTATCAGGCTTTATCAGACTTTATCAGACACATCGGGGTGGCTTGGGCCAGTCAAAGACTTGACCCTGAGGCAAGACCACGGGTGTGAAAGAAGCTGTTCTTTCACACTCTGAAAGATTTGGGCTAGACTTTGGAGAAGTGAGACAAATGGACTGGTGCCAATGCAATAGTTCAGAGCAGAGCAGGGTGAGTAAATGCCAGAGCTGTGGCAGTGGATCAGGAGGCCAGTGCACCGTCCTCACCGGGAGACAGGCAGGAGGAGAAGCGAAAGGGCTGGAGGAAGTCTTGGTAGCGGGGTAGGTGAGGAGCAAGTTGGAAAGGGAAGGGCTATGAGACTGGAAACAGTCTGTCTGTCATCTGTACTTCCGTGAGGTCGCTTGTGGAGAAAAGACCAGAGAAATGTAAAGCATTTGGTTGGTTAAATTCCCCGGCCATTCCAGACATTCTCTCTTATTTTTACTTGGTGCTGAGGAAAATATTGCGTGTGCTTAAGGTTTTTGGGTTTTGTCAGTGCTAATAAGGCAGGCAACACAGGGTTTGTGTCTTTCTCTTGAACTGCCCATGGCAAGTGCTGATGCTGGAAAGCTACTCCTAGAGCAGGTGAAGAGTCCCTGCAGAGAGTGTGTCATGTTTCAGTACGAGCCAGCTTGACCTCGGTTCCCAGATGAGTCAGGATTTGGTAGAAAGGTTGTGCAGAAGGGTATTGCAATTGAACTTCAGAGGTCTTACGGAGGAAGGTGCCCCTGGGCGCAAGCCAGCTGTGGGATTGCAGCAGAAGCAGGCGTTCTTAGGCAGATCTACCAGCCTGGGGTGCTTCAGAGTTTTGCCGCATAAACACAGAGTTTCTTGAGGGATGTGAAAGTCCCTTGCAGATGCGAGGTGCGGGCTTTGTGGTAGAAGCTCGTGGTATTGGAGATGCTCAACAGCAGAGCAACCGAAACAGCTACTTCACTGCTGGGTCAGGTACCTCTGTCTTCGCTCTGTCCACATTGCAGGGTGAACATGCTCTTGATTTGTTCTTTATTTGTTCCTAGTCTTCTGTTTGTAGGAAAGACTCCAGTTCTAAGGATCTCGTAGAAACATTAGACAAAAGGTTTGTTTACAAGAAGGATAACCCACAGCGGATATCCTACAGTAGCAGTTTTGTTTTCTATAAACACCCAGACACACAAGGTACCAGATGTCAGCTGTGCTCCAGGATCTGTCCACATGCATGTTTTCACTACAGCATTTCCCCTGGCTAAACTAATGGACTGCTGTTGCCATTGCTGTGTGGCTGAGAGCACGCATGTGGCCACTTACCACGGATCAGTGAACGTGCAGTAACTTGCTCAGCTTTGGGAATGGAGGGGGTCTGACTCACAAGCTCCAGTGATTCATGCTGGGGTAAAGGAAGAGGTTATATGTCCCAGCTGCTTTCTGGTCTTTTTGCTGGAGCTTGCTAGCTCTACAGAAGGAGGGACCGATATATGAGCATGCAGCTCTGTCCTCCACTGCCCGTGGCTCATAGTCTTAGGTGGTAATACAAACAGAAGTGTTATGGGAGAGAGACCTGGCAGGGCTGAGGAATAACCCATCTCTGCATTCAGGCAGACTAGGGTGCTAGGAACTGCTGGCAGAGGGGCAGGATGGAGTGGAATGGTGCATTAGGAAGTAAGGCCACTATGGATCCAACAGCTGGTGAGTCAGAGCCCTCGGCGTCCCATTTTCAATCCCTTTTTGTGGGTGTAAGTAACCTGGGAAAGGCAGTCTCTGGTGAGGGCAGGAACATCTGGAGAGGGCGCTGAGCACAGTCTGACTGCCGACCTTGGAGGTCATGGCCTCGGCTCATTCTCCTGCCTTTGTTAACGTGATGGGCTCCAGCTGCAAAGCGGCTGAAGGAAAGCTGTGTTGCCATGATCAGCATGGCTCTGTTGTCCTTCTTGCTGCATCTGGGCTGCCAGCCTCCTGCTCTGAGTGCTACCCTGATCTCCAGTCTTGGCTCAGCACTGAGCTCTAATGGGACCGCAGCAGTGCTTGAACTCAAAACTGACTGGAGAAGATGGGATGAGACTAGGGCAGGGTGAGCGTGTGGACCTACATCCCACTTCTGTTTCGTAACTCCAGAGGCATCGAGAGGAGGGGATTTTCCCTTGGACTCCAATTAACACTTCCAGGTGCATAAGGGGAGTTCAGCATGGGGGTCGTATGACCTTTTACAGTGCCTGGGAGCTTTGTTCTTGTGGGGATATGCTTTTGCAATAAGCAATCAGTGGAGCTGTGGGTCACACATGGCTCTTGCGTGAACGCATGTGTTTTCTTCTGGGAGCAAAGCTCCATAACAAACAAAGTGTCTCTTGAAGAGAACTTGAAGAACACAAGTTCAAGAGCAGCTGAGCTTGCAGCTCATGACTAGGACTGAGGATGAGGCTGGAGAGGAGTGGAAAGTTGGGTGGGAGCCACCCACCACTCCCGGTTCACCCAGAAGTTTGTTCGGCGCTGTGTCAAGCGGTTCACCCTGGTTTCTGTCAGCATGTGTGTCCTGGCTGCTGGTCACCCTCCACGGATCTGCCAGCACCAGTGAGGCGGAGGGATGCGCGCGCAGCAGAGGCAGTTCGGGAGGGCGAAGGACTGGAGTGTGGACAAGCATCACCTGTTGCGCTGACCTCCTGTCAGGGCAGGACAGCAAAACGCATGTGACTGGAAAACGTGACTCTGCCCAAGAGGGAAGCTCTCGCTGATCCGCAAAGGCCTGATCAAAGCAAAACTGCAGGTTCCTTCAATGTCCCGTGAGAGCGTCTGGAGCAGTGCAAGGCGTGCGTGGCCTCCTGGCTCCTGTGCTGTGCTCTGGACGGAAAGCTGTGTTTTGGGCTGACGTGACCTGGGACTGTCTCCTCTCTGACAAGGGCACTGTTACGTTGCTGCATTTTTGAGATGTTCCAAATTGTAACAACAAATACAAGTAATAATGCTAAAAAGTAAACATTTAGGTAATCAATAACTCTGGTAATTAGGCTTGGCAGACTCAGTCATCAGTCCTTAGAAAGGATTTTAGTTCAGGCATGTCTGGAAGGTAAGAGCTCATCAATATGAGGGAGAGCTTCTTTGCAGAGGAGAGCAACAAGCCATCCAAGGCTGTCTCCACGCAGTAACGGTGATGATCATACTTCCGAGGAGTCCGATGGCCTCGGAGCTGTTCTACAGCTTGGCTCATCCTTACCTTTTATCCTTATCCTTACCCTTAAATTTTTAACTGCACATGGAAGTCAGAGCCCAGTTTTTCCTGCTGAATTCTCTCTCATGCCTGGTGTCAGGTGGAGAGGGGAAGGGAGCTACTTTTGTTCTCCAAGTCTGAGACTTGGTGGCTGGCAGCTCAGGAAAAGAAAGACAGCTACAAATGTGTGAGATGGACAGAAGAAGTGTTCTTTAGGGAAGCAGTGACAGTTCAATTTGCCCTAAAACTACGTTGAAGTCAGGTGTTTTAGTGTTTTATTTTTTTAAAAAACACCAGAATTTGAAGCAGATTTCCTGCATCATTGTCTGATGTTTGGAAGCCCTTCAGAGAATCTCCTTTTGGTGTTAGAAATTGCACATTTGCTTAATTTGAGGGTAAAATCAGGTTAAAACCTGTCAGCCAGGTTCTCAGCAGATGTTTCTTTGACCTGTCTCCTCTGGCTTTGTTGGTGTGTGTGTGATATGTACCAGCTGAGCATCTGACCTCGCTTTCAACAGCTTTTTGATTTGAAGGCTAGGACTTTATTCCATCTCGGAAATGGTGTATGTGTGCATGTGCACATATGTTTGTGCTCACATGAATTTTCTATTCCGCTTTGAAGTCCATGGCGCTTTGCAAGCGTCCTCTGGTTCCTGATGCACTCCAGCCCTCTGTGGGGTGTGAGTGTGCAATTTTGGCTAGCACGCTCCTCCGGCAAAGCCTGTACTGACCCTGGTTGCTCCTTGCATGCCTCTTGTGCATCTCTTCCTCCAGTCAAACCATTGACAAAACTCCTATCCTCAGCGGTTATATCTCTGGTTGAAAGCACACCCAAAGAGCTCTTTGCATTCAAGCTGTTTCCCACCTCTCAGCTTGACCTAAGGGCTCCCAGAGAGAAGCCGCCTTGCTCTGGGGGCAAGCTGGTCTTACCCCAGGAGTGGTGTGTGTGCAGATGTGTGTTTGCGGAGTCTACTCAGAGCACCTGGTGTTGGCCAGGTGGTACCATTCCCACATTCATGATGTGAGAAGTCAGATCAGCCGATGAGCTCAGGTCTCAGCAAGGAACTGCCTATTGATGGTCTTGGGAGAAAATTGGCCAGGGAGCTGAGGCAAAGATGCTGCCTGCTCCTTTGAACCTGGCCATGTCCCCTTTGCCTGCACTGCATAGGTGTTCAGATGCCTGTCTCCTGTGTCTGTTTCCAAGTTCTGGTGAGCGGGTCAGGGCTGGAAGAGAGGAATGCTGAGTTTGGGCCAGGCAGAGGGATGGAGGATCTTTCAGCTGCTAGCACAGTTGTTCTGCATGGCAAGGTAACCAGCTTCAGCTGTGCCCATGCTAACCTGCCACTCGCGCAGGAGAGAAGCCTCAGCTGCACTACAAAGGAAAAAAAAATCACCTGCCTGACTTCATTGCAGGGTTTGCAAGCAAGAGGAATACTGATGGGGGCAGAGGCTTGGGAGACACTCCTGTGGCTACTGCTGCTGGTAAATTGCTCCCTTTTGGGTAGACAGCTGGCAGTGCAAGGCAGGGCTTTCTCAGCCAGCAAGTTCTTAGAGCCAGCCTGTACTGCTGCTATGTCTGCTCCGTGATGCAATCACTGATGGACACAGCAGCTTGTGCAGCAGCATCAGTTCTACATCGCACGGTACGCCGGTGCTAGGCTGCGTGACTTCTGCCGTGAGCAGAGCAAATTGCAGATCTTGTGCTCTGAATCTCGGTTGCCTGAAAATGACTGAGGTGATTCACATCCAGGAAGTCTTGCTAACAGGTCCTGGATCCTTAGGTCGAGGTGCTGGAGCTGGGCACGCTGTCTTTCAAAGGCCGGGAATCTGCCTGATTGCTGCTACCCAAGAAGCAGTTTATTTCCCTTGCAGAGATCATGCGTGTTTAATCTGCTCATTCAGGCTTTTGCCTGAAGGGCAAGGACAAGGAATGTGATGAACTTCTCTTTGGCATGGAAGTGTATTTTGCTTCACATTTGTCAATAAATGAGATTAGGTTTCTGTATTTGTGTTGAGAGTCTGCGTGAGAGGCACGTTTAATGAATGCTAAAATAAACTCTCTGGCTGGCTGTTGGGTAATAAACACAGCTAAAACTCACATCGCAGAAGAGGTCTGAACATTGCAGGGGTGGCAGCTATATGATCAAGAAAGAGAGATTCATCCCAAAACTGAAATTATCCTGAATCTTGCATGAAATGATGGCTCAGTACCAAAAGCAGTGTGTGTATAATAATGTCCATGCTTCTCTACTTGAAAGAACATTTCTCACTCAGTCCTGGGTTACCTCTCCCAATCCCTCCAGGTACGAATAAGTCTTTGTCCGGAATCTGAACCTTTTCCCCCAAAAAGGTCATCTCAGGAAGATGGGAGGCAGCATGAATTACCTTTTTCTGTCTGTCCTTCCCACTGCCCACCCTGATGAGCCCCGGGCACCCCCTTTCTGTGCACGAGAGCTAGTGAGACCAATAAGCAAATCTTTCTGCAGTCTGAAGTGGACACGTTTAGATCAAGGGAGAGACACTGTAAACTCCTGGGTATCTTGGTTTGGGACCCCCGAAGAAGTGTCAGTGGATGGATTTCAGGAGGGACATCTTGGCAAATAATGCTGGTAGTTGGGGGAGAAAATGGTAAAAATCTGGAGGAGTGGTTGCGGGTGATGGTTAAATGATCAGTTGGGTTTTCTGCGGGAGGCAGGAGATGAAGGACAGCGCCCATCCTGTGTTGCGGTGGTGGCTTGTAGGCACTCGTGCTGCAGTGCGTCGGCCTGTTCCTTAACGACGAGGTTGACAATCTGACTTAGCTTTCCTGATTCACTGTTGTATACTTTCAAGCATAAGCATGAAGAGATTTGTTGATAAACAAAGAAGAGCTGTCAAGTGAAAAAGGTTGTCATGGGAAAACGGTCTTTGCCCAGCCGACGTGATATCTGCACCGCAGTCAGGAAAGAACATTGCTACACGAAGATGTCCTGAGCAAGCTTTTCTGTCACTTGCTTGGATACCAGTATTGGTAAAGCAGCAGTAAAGACATGCTAAAATTTTAGGCTGTGTAGCCCTAGCACCTAGCCCTTACGTACTGGTTATAGTGCATGCCTCTGCCTCTTTGGCGCTCCTCTCTCTCAGCTAATTTGTCAAGGCAGGCTCATGGATGCTGATGTGTTCTGCTGATGACGGTGTAGGTGCTGCAGACCCTGCCAAGGGCAGGCGACCTTGGCTTGCACAGACCTCCCAAGATTTAATTTTTTTCAGTAGTACTTCTAGCTCTTCCACTGGCAGACTTCCATGTGTAAGAGTGCCCTCCTGAATCTGCAGACACGGAGCTGCAGTGCTGCTGTTGTATTTCCTAAGCTGCATTTCAGGGAATTGCTCCTTTCTGTGGTCGAGCTTATGCGTTCTACCTGCTGCTGACAGACAGAAGAGAAAGCAGGAGTGGCAAAGAAATGTTGTACAATGGAAATATGTTCATAACAGCTTTCAAAACCACCTCTGTCCACCACATAGCATGTGTTTGGTTGGTTGTTTGAATTGTTAGTGCTTCTGGAGAGGTTTCCTTGTCTATCCTATATTTAGAAAATGTGGGCAGGCCATGCAATTTTAAGAACAAGCCTTGTGTTAGCAGGGCCATTGCTCATTTCTCGTGTTGTAACATTTTTGTGTTGGTAATGGTTTGAGTCAGTGTTCACAAGTGATGGCATGAGTCACAGCTCTGGTTTTCTTACAGAGTTAGGTAGGTGTCTTCTTCGTTTTGGGGAGTTAGAAAGGAAAAAAGAAGCGGTGGTAATCTGAGGCACTGACAACAGTTTTGGTTTTATTGGCAGAACTGTCATGATCTGGTATTTCCCGTAAAGCCCCAGGTATTGTACTTGCTTTATTTTCTGTGAATCTCCAATTTCCCTTATCCTTTGTAGGGCAAAGCCGGACAGTGTGTTCTTTCTGGGACCTAGGCATTCACAATATCAAAGATAATAACAAGCCCCAAACACATCTCTAGATGGATAGCTCATTATATTTAATCCAATATCACCATTTTTGAGAAGGAGAAAAGGACCAGTTCACGATCTTCAGGTGAGCTGAGCTGAGTATGTGACATCTGTCTGTCCTCTCTTCCTTTCCCCTTCTTCTCTTCGTGGTGTGTTTTGAAGGTCATGAGAGAGTCCGAGTGTCTCTTGTACATATTTGCTGTCTTCTCACGCTAATAGAGAAAGACACATCTCTGAGCCTACCTCATCTCTTCTGCCACGTGCATGCGTAGCAGCCACCTCATTGTAATACTCGGGCCCTGGCCTGGAAATGGCTTGGGTGCTTCCCCTAGCAGGGGCGTTTTTCTGCATTGACGCCTCGGGGCTTGTCTGCACAGAGAGACTCTTGCAAAACATGCTTGGCCTAGGGTGTGAATTTAAAGGGAAAGAACTGTTCTGCACCAGATTCCTGCCTTCAACCCTCTTACCCTGCAGAAAAAGGCTGACATTTTTACCGTGCTGTGGGCTGGACTTGCTTGGACAGCTGCGCTTGACCTGAGCAGCCGAAGTCTCTTGTGGCAGCTCTGTTCTGAGCTGGCCTTGGGTTCTCGATGCTGGCTCTGGTTGGCACTGCGGAGGAGGCGAGGGGGTGGCAGGGAGGAGTCTGGTGCCCTTAGGCTCCCCATGCACGCAGAAGAGGAGGACCACGTCAGAGCAGAGCCTTCCTTTGGGGTTCTTTGCCCCCTCTGGAGAAGCCACTCTGAACAGAGAGGCTGCACAGACCAACCTGAGTTGACAGTCCCCCTTCCTCAGGTTTGGGCTTGGATTTGCTACTCGAGTCCAAACCTGTCAGAGCAGCCTGGGACTCAACTTGATGAATTGCCCTGAGTCAGCAGCCCTTCCACACTGCACTCGCAGTCCACGTGAGCTGGCTGAATTGCTGTGGTGCTATGCTACGGGAGTTGTGTGTAGGTATGGTATGTTGCTTTGTAGACCGTGTGTACGGTCCTCGCCGAGAGCTATCGGTCTGGCCAACCTAGCTGTCATCTGTAGCCCTCTTGGGCCAGAGCATGAAGCTTCCCGAAGCCATCTTCTCAAATCCACCCCTGCAGTGCCGTCTCAGCCCCACCATGCCAGACCCAAGATGCTGGGGAAATAATCCTATGGGGACCTCTCTGTTATCCATGAGTGGACTGTGCCTGCTGCGCTGGGGTCGGAGGCGTGGTGGTGGTCACCAGCCCAGCTCCTGGTGCGAGGCTGCTAGTGCTTTCCATGTGAAGTGAGGATGGTGTGTGAGTGGGGAAGGACCTTTCCGTTTGGGAGTCGGGGAAGGGACCCTGGAAACAGGCACTGAAACCACACAGGATTGAAACCTGAGGTCTCTGAAAGGAGAAGGGACACCGTGAGAGTACAAAAGTCACGCATATGAAGCACTCTTAGTTTATGTCTCCGCTGAGGCCAAAGGTGGAAGCCCAGACATTCCTAACTGCTCCCAGACGGTTTTCGCTTGGCACATCAGTATCTCCCTGAAGTTGTTGTCACTGCAGACACTGAAGGCAAGAGCATGGCAGGACTAACAGAAAGGGAGAGACATTTCTATGATGCATATGCATGCTGTCAGCTGGACTAACAAGGGTAAAAATGCACGTGGGAGTTATAAGCCTCTGGGCATCAGGGCAGAAAACCAGCTGTGCCCTTGAGAGAATGCAGAAGTTATTCCTTCCTACTGGGAAGTTATTCAAAAGGAGTAAGTGATACTTGCTGCCATGAAGCAGAGGTGCCTGTGTAGTGAGCAGCATGGTCTAACCCGACATGGCAGTCTCTCTGCATCATGGTGGTCTTTTCTGGCTGCTTTCTGTGCCTGTCATGAGTCCCCGTGTGTCACTGAAGCCTTCTCCTGTTCTTCGCTGCTGGAGATGCCCTGCTAACAGAATTGGCTGCTTGAGGACTCATCAGGGCTGAAATGATTTATTCTTCAGACATTTATTGCAAATGAACTATTGGAAGTCTTTCAAAAGCCATCTTCTCTTGACCTAAGTTTGGCTGAATGTTTTAGCAGCATCAGTTTTACATAACAAGTTAGAGGTAGAGGGGAATTCTGGGCGAATGAGGTTAATGTTGATAAACAGTCCTTGCTGACCGGTATCTTCCTCTCGAAGTTACCTGGTTATAAAGAGGATCACTGAGGTAGCCAGGAAGTACAAGGCAGCTGCCCCAGAAAAGTGTGATGGCTTGCGTGTTTACTCCAGTGTGTATTATTGTGCCTGATAAAAGCCCCAAATATCTGTATGAAAGCAGGTATTAATTTGCCAGCATTAAGATTGTAGTGAAGTCTCTTGATAGAGCCCTAGCACCCCAAATTAATTCCAGTTGGTAGGGACAGGGGAGCATCACATGGACTGAAAACTGGGTGGGGAGGACCATGAACAATGGATTAGGATAAACAGCAGTGTGTCAAATTGTCAGGGGAGCGAAGGAGAGCGCAGTTTGGGAGCTAAAGTCTTGCCAATTGCTGCCCTTCATAGTGAGCCACGCGTAGTTAACCTCTGCTGTGTTTCCTTGGGGCTCCTACCGCAATTAAGGGGAGTCTATGAATGTGCTTGGGAAGTTAGATCTTTTCATCTTTAATTACCTGGGAAGATTTTTCAGAATATCCTTCATATGGCAGGGCTTGTGTGTGATTGTCTCTGAGGTGTCCATTTAACTTTTGTTCATGTTCACAGAGACGCTCCCAGTTAATTATCTGATATTTTGACCAGACATTCATTTACCACCAAATTACAAAGGGTGGGGTGCAAGTTGAAAAATGGGATGAAAAGCATAATAGGGTAGGCTGCGCTTGACTCTGATGTTCAGTCTTTGTGATCCCCTGGCTTTAGGTGAGATCCGGGTAGCTACTGGCATGGGTCCTTGCTCAGAAGCACCATTATAAAAGCGGATCTGGGATGGATCCTTCCTCTGTATGTGTAAGGGGATCCTGTAACTACAAACAGCAGCATCTAGGTGAGCAGGAAGACTTTCTTCTCTTGGTGTTTTGGGCTTGACCATTAGGTAGAGGAACTGCCACTGCAGGGACAGACAGGGCACGAGGGTGAAGAGCAGTCACCTCTAATGGAGTGTAAGCGAGGATAAGTGGAACTCAGCTTCTGCATCCTGCAGCCAGCAGGGAGTGTGACCAGAGAGCAACTCAGCCTCCAAGCAGCATGGAAGTGTTCGAGCTGTGTGTGATAGTGAAGCTCCTGATGCACCATCCCAAACTGGCAGAAAACCAGAAAAGCAGCACCAATATTCAGGTGCCCGTCTGAAAGGATGATTCAAGCCCTCTCGATTTCATGAAGACAAGGCTGCCTTGAGCTTTTCGGTGAGATGTGAGAGGTAGCAGCACCTCCATAAATGAAAGGAGGATGAGGCTGGAGCTTAAGCGTGATGTTCAAGGTTTTCAAGATCATTGAATTAGCAAAGGAAAGAAAAAAACGTGCATCTCACAGCCAAGGTGAATTCAGATAGGAAGGACAAAGACAAGTGATTTTGGTTTGGAAAGACAAAAGGGCTACATCTCTGCGAACGCGTGTAACATCTCTTTTGCACTCGGGGTCCAAAAGAGTCTCTCAGGTCTCAGTTCTTGATAATGTGGTTGGGTTCCCCATCACCTGCTAACTAGAGCGCCCTTGTAGTGACATCCTTTCTTGCAGAGACCTCGAGCCGTTTCCCAGAGGGGATCTAGTGTTGCCTGTTGGAGAGGTGGTGAGGTTGGAATCATGTATGTCCTTGAAGTCAGCCAGGTCCTGGGCACTCCGTGGGATGAAGTGCGGATGTGTAGTAGTAGGTTTTTTGGGTGTCAGGATCCCGGTGTGTTGGATGGATGTTGCAGGGCTGATCCCACCTCAGGGCAGGCATGTGGTCTGCTCAGTTTCCGAAGGATTCTTACAAGCTTATTCTTGTAATCCTGTGATTCGTTGTCCCCCCAAACCCTGTCTTTGGGCCTTTCCAGGTTGGTTCCGTAGACGCTGAAGAAGGTAAAGGTCTACTGTCCAGGCCTTTCCAGGGCAGCTTCTCAGCACCACTGCACCTTCTACATGTTTATCAGAAAGAAAGTCACACGCACAGGGTATTTAGGCTGAGTCTTTCCTACAAAAATATTCCCCAGCAGAGAAGACCCCACTGTTTCTGTCAGGTTTTGCATACTGTGTCTCAGACTTGTGAACATCCCTTTTTTTGGTTTCTAGGTGGCTGCGTTCCTCTGTGTGGAGCTATTCAAGGATGGCTTGGGCAGGTGGTGAAGGAGAGGGACAGTGAGACTGTGCAAGTGAAGGAGCAGCTCTGGAGGAATTTTGCTTAAGCTGTTGTCTAGCTCGACTGCTTGCTTGCTTTTCCCTGTCACTCTTGTATGGAGATGAGAACCATCCATGCTTGTAATACAAGATGAATCCCACATTGTGCCCTGTCATTTCTCAGGTCTTCCTTGGATCCCAAGCTCCTTCCACTTGTTGTCACTGCTGTTCGAAATTGGCTTTTGTGGTGGCATCCAGAGGTCCTGACTGCAGCATTGTTCCCCCAGTGCTATTCACAGCACAGTCACAACAAGAGACAGTCCCTGCCCCAAATATATTAAGTGGGATCTTTGAGAGAGGAAATGGAAGCACAGAGAAGGGATGTGAATTGTCCCACTTTACGCAACATTTCTGGGATAAAACCCAGCACTATTAATAGCTTTTTGCTCAACAACCATCTTTTGTTCAGAGCGCTGGTTTTCACCTTAAGTTGTTTGTGTTGTGCCGGGTCTGCTGGCCAGTTTGGTGGAAGTTCCCACCTTGTGATCTGCACCTAGACTTAAAACAGATCAACTAAAACCCTATCCGTTTTGAACTCAGAACAGCCGTTCTGCTTGGGCCGCCACCATGTTGCCTATTGTCTTTTCTTCACCCACATTTCGCTGCTGCGCCATTGGGCTTTGGTTTTGGTTGCTTGCGTTCTGCAATATCTCCTAGAGAATTACTCATGTCACACCTTCCCTTGCTGCTCTTCCCTAAATCCTTCGGTGGAGTAGCTGGACAACGAGCAAGGGTTTGCTCACATCAAATACTCAAATTTGCTTTGTCTTCCTTCTTACCTGTCGCCTGTGAATATTCTATAAGGTGAAATTTCTGCCGGAAACGTTTGTGGAAGCATAAACTGTTGATTAAATTCTAACGAAGACACACAGGAACTAAATTTTAAAATTGTAACTGTATGTCTGTGATAATAAGAGCTCTGTCACTGCTGTCAGGGACTAGAATTGATGGAGGCCACAAAATCTCTTTATCCAACCAAAATGAGCCAGAGTTGCTTGATTATTTTTTTTTTAAGCACAAGCCACAAACTGCTCATGAGCAATTTACAAGCCAAAAATTAGCCAGTATGGCTTTCCAGAGAATAGTTCTGAAGAATATTGCAATAAGCAATATTCAAATATAAAACAAGGGAAAATAAGGATAAAAAAATTAATCAGGAAGAGCTGACATCCTTGAGACTCCTGGCAGCCGTAAATCAGCCTGGTTGGGGGACATTTCAGTGTAAGCCACCCATCGCTGTGCTTCAGTGGGGGTCCGGAGCTGTTCAGAACAATGCTGGGAAGCCACACTCTGGACAAGGCAGGAGACACGCTGTGTTAGTGTCTCCACTGGGCAGTGCCCAGAGTCCCAAATGGAATTTACAGCTAGCAGCTTCCCTGCAGCCCACGGAGGAGGCTGGCCCCTTCTCCGCAGGGCTCGGGCCCTCCCTCAGCTCGGCTAGCGCGTGGGCCGGCCCCTCTCTGCAGATCGTGTTCTCTTCTGCAAAGGGTCCTGCTGATTTCAGCAGAGAGGTCAGCGTGTGGGTGGGAAGAGAGCAGAACCTGCCTGGCGTGGGCTGTCGCTCCAGCAGCGACAGGGACCCGGGGCGCGCTGGGCGTTGGGAGAATATCCTAGTCTAGGGTAGTAATTCCGTCCACCCTTGGTGGGGTTTGGGCATGTATGTGTCTGGCTGCCTTGAAAAAGCTTTCTCAGGGATGATCTTTATTTTATTTCCTTTTCCTACGTTTGGATGAAAAACAGACCTGCGGTCACTGTCCGAGGTTCTTTTGGTACCAGTGCTTTAAAGCATTTCTTGAACTAGCAGAAAAACTTTTAATCCTTCTAATATAACTTTACAGAAAACAAACAAGTCTTTAATGCAAGCTCCAGGGTCTCTTGCGGGGACATCCCGATAAAAACATGGCTTTCTGTTTTGGAAATACCCTCTGGTGGATTTGTCAAAACCCTACCAGAGACAATGGTGAACTTTCAAAGTAAGCAGAGACATGGAAAAAAAATATTGTAATTAAGGCTGCAAGTGGTTGGTTTTTGTCATGGAGTGCTAGCAAATATGATTTTATAGGTTAAAAGTTAAAAATCCCCCCACTTCAATGTTAGAGACGGCTAATCAAATTTACTTGTCCAGACATTAAAGTGCTTTTTTCTTTGAAAGCCTGCTTTGTGCGGTGTTTCCACCTGGTCGGGTATGAAACACCCAGACATCCCCTGGCCCGGGACTTCCTGGGAGGTCGAAACAGCCAAAAAATGTTGCAAGCTGACCTTCACTTGACCTCTGCCTGCCCTGAATTAACATCTTCATAACCGATCCCAAGTTTTGCTGATTTTTCCCTACTTGCTGATGTTAGGCATCTTTAAAAAGACTTGTTAAAACTGACTCTCACCTGCAAGTCTGCTGGGGCAGGGAAGGAGGCGGGTTCTGCACTGGGATTTTGCTGGTGTGGGCTGGGTTTGAAGAGTCCCTGCGCAGTGAGGTCCTGCAGATGGTGCTCTGTGTTTATGGTCTTCCTGACCTCAGACCTCACATCCCAGTAATTTAACGCCTCTGGGGTCGTCAATCTATTTAAATACAATATATGGAGAGAGGAGGAAAGAGATGTCCAGAAGGGCTGTGCTATCTCAAGTTAAGTGTGCATCCCTGGTCCTTCGCTTTTACGCCCAACGTCAATGGGCACGAGGCAGGGCTAGGCAGAGAGAGAAGGGTTTGCTTGGTACACCTTGCGCCTCACGCAGAGACCCTGTCGCACGCGGCCGTTTGCAGTGGCCCGTCTTGCCGATTCATCTGAAGGACTTGGTGGGTGGTGTCTGGGGTTGTTCTGCACCGATGGCATTGCAGCAGCTCTTGCTTTTTCAAGCTCCCACCAGTCTGTGACCGTGTGTCTTCTGTCCTCTTGTCATTGGGAGAGCCCAGGCAGTCTCGTTTAAAAGAATTTCAGCTCCCCTTTAACTAAGCTTTTTCCCCTCCATGTTTTAAAGAAACACTCCTGTGGTTGATCAAGCTGTAAAACACCAAATAGGTTCTTTTTCATCCCTTTCTAGAACTGATGATATTCCACTAATGGCCACTTTACACCACCAAATCCTTCCCTGTAGCCTGAAACATAGCCTTTAGCTTTACCATTACTGTAAGGGTATATGGTTTCATGTACAGATTTCATAATCTGCATTTAATGAAACATGTTTTTTTGCTAACTTAGATTGTTTTGTGTCCTGGAGTGAGAGTTACACTTTCCTTTGGTGATTGAAAGATGATGGATGCCACCCAGGTCTTCACCAGGGTGCTAGGGCAAGTGATTTATGCTTAGGGTTCAGTGGCTAAAACAAAGAATTAATGTATTTTAAAGTTTTGGATGCTCTGGGTAATTCACTTGTTGGCTGGGTCTTGACTGGCATTGCACAGAGTATGGGTGGGCCATTTTTCTAGCTGATTCTGAAGATAGAGATAAAGCTATATTTTATGAATTGCTGTTTCCAAGGTCATCTGGAAATTGAGCAGTTCATAAAATATATCTTTGTTCAAAGATATATTTGATTATTTAAAATATGATCCCAGAATCAATTGGGTACAAACAAGATGTTGCCTTTAGGGTTGAAAACACATTGTGAGAGGCATGAAGAGCAGAAATTGTCGCTGCTGTCTTTGTGTGGCTATTGTTTTTGGTTTTAATAGGAATAGAATGAATGACATTTTTCCACCAGACCACTTATGCTCAACTATACCTCCAGGACAACTTCCTGGCCAAAAATATTCAAAACAAACAAACACAATAGCAATTCTACTCCAATTACATTGTTTGCAAACCAGCTAGTGTTCATAGAGTACTAGGTTTGGCAAATCCAAGCGCTTCAGCCCTGGATTTTAATATTGGGTATTTGTATGTGAATTAGTTGTAGTCGTTGTGGTATTCAGGTAGGCGTTTGAGTGGCCATGTGCATGGGCACCTCAAGCGTTTCTGCCCAATCTGTGATGAAAGTGTATGCTAGCTGTCTTAACAATTTGGGCGAAAAGCCTGGGTGTTGGGAAGGCATCCTTGCCCAGTGGCCAAACGCTCATTGATTTCAGTGGAGCTGAGATTTCAGCCTAGGGCTCTGGACCAAATCATACACCAATTTCAAAACTTTCACTTGAAAGGAGAATAACTAAATATTAAGTGGGGGAAAGAGAAAGGCAGAGGAGGAGGAATTAATCAGTTGCTCTTCTATGTAAGCGGAGGCACTATTAGTAAGAGGAGAGTGAACTTGCTGGCTTTGTGGCACCTTTTCCTGTGGTTTGAGCTGCCGGAGGGATCCTATAGAGAGCAAACGTAAATTTGCAAACCTGCTTGTGACTTTGCAGTTCTTTGCTGATGGAAATAGTCATGGAAATACTGATGGTTGTAACTCACGGTTTTAAATATATATAGTGCTGTGTGCATTGTAGTACTTTCTTCTCCCTGACATACAAGGCTGCAGGAACCTAGTTAAGGGAAAATGGCTTGTATGGTAGTGTCCTGGTTTGAACCAGAACGTAATCAATTCTCCTTTCGGTAATTTTAGCTTTCAGTTGAGTCTCTTCTAAGCCACAGGACTTTCTAAGTTAACGCCATGTTTTTCAGACTGTGTCTGCTTCTAGAATTGATAACGCTTGCTGTTTGTAGTTATTACTAAGGTAACGATATGAATGGTATGCAGAAAGCCTCTTGCTTATACTTATTCCTGTAGAAACCAAGGTACCTGCTAAATTTCTTACGGGCCGTAAGTGAAAGGATGTAAAAGGGCTGCACCTGCGGGGAGAGCGGGTCGGACAGGTGGCCCAGAACTGACCATCGATGTATTCCATCCCATATGCGCCATATTCAGTATAAAGCTGAGGGGTCGTGAGGGTCGCTCTCTCTTCTTATGTGGCCGGCGTCCCAGGAGGACTCCGTCCATTTCTTCTGCCTTTGATCTTGATCCGTGCATTCCTGAATCCAGTTCCTGTCTGCTGCTGAGTCCATTCCGGGACTTTCCTGGGGCCTCCCCTGCAGGTGATGTGATCAGCATAGGAGGAGCTCAATATTGGTTTTGTATATATCTGTATATATTTAATTATTTCCTGTTTATATTATTATACTTTTTTTCATTGTTGCTGTTTCATTAAAGCGTTTTTTTTCGAACCCGTAAGTCTCTCTCCCTTTTCTCTTTCCCTTCCCCTTCTGGAAAGGGAAAGGGTTAATAGAGAGCACCTGTTGTCCGTTTAATAGCTAGCCCAGCCTTAAACTTTGACAGGTAGGTATGTTATGGGACACGTAGGGAAGAATAATGTTCTGGCTCCAGCACGGTTTCCAAGCTTCGTTCTAACCCCAGTTCTGCTGATCTCAGTCTTTTCAGCATATTCACGCTTCCAGTCGTCTGGGTCCTCTCCACATCCCATGTCTGTTCTCTGTGCGTCAGCCGGGTGGATGTCCTCAGCAGACCCTCTAGGACCTGGAGGAGTGGCTCCTGCTTGGTCATACCTAGGTGCCTCTGGCTGTCAAAGCTGGGCCTCTCCCAGGAACATGAAGATATGCCTCTGACTCCTGCTGTTGTACCTCTTCGGAACAGCACAGCAGCAAGGTGCATGCTAGGCACAGAGCGCATCTCTTGTGTCCTTGGAGAGCTTTGGGTTATTAACCCTTGCTGAAGCCTGTGTCTTTGTGGTTACTGCACAGGTAGACCCAGGGACAGTGGAGGTGAGGTGTAGATGCCCACGTGAGCCATGTCTTCTAGTGCTGGCTCCCACAGTGGAGTCCCTACCATCACAGATCCAGTAAGAGAACCATGGCTATGTGTTAATTAAAATGCCTAATAGAGCCTACAGCAGAACTCTACCCCTTGGGAATTTAAATTTGGCATCGTGGTGTACTTGCTGTGTAGCCCTGCCCAGGATGCAGAGATCTGAGTGCACTGCTGCGGTGTGCAAAGACAGTCACATTAACAGCTGTGAGAAAGTCCGATCATCCTTTTTACATAAACTGGAAAAATAAGTTGCCTAAAGCATAAAGCATATTACAGATACTGTATTATATATTATATTTTCAGTTTGAAGCCTGCCGTTACCCACCGGGAGAGGGTTGTGGCAGAGTTGGGGTAGGGCGGATATGTCAGTTTGACACGCAAGTTCTCTCCTGCAGGCTCTGCACTGTGCGTGGTTTGTGGAGGTTGTGACCATCGGTTGAATAAAGCTTTCGCTCCGTCACGTGTTTCAGATACAGCTTTAGTTAAACACAGTCCTGTTACCTTCTGGGGCATTGGAGGGGTCACAGACTCAGAGGAGTCCTTGTGACTCTGCCACCAAAGAGTTGAGCGTTCAGAGTCCCAGCTGCCGATGCCACAGCCTGCCTAGACACACAGCAGTGCCAGTATTTTCAGCTTCTCTATAAAAACCCGGGAAAAAGGAGCACAAACACTTAGAACGCGTAAAGTGTTAAGCAGAGATTTTTTTCAGGTGGGCACCGTGTTTCTGTTCCTTCTGGCTGGAGGGAGCTTTTTTCAGAGCAGGTCCCTCTTTGACAAGTTGACGTTTGCAGCCAGTATTGAAACAGTCAATGAGTCAAGGTGGGCAGGAGCTGCTGCTGTTGCCGAGATTCAGTTTTGTTTCCTTGTCAAATAAAGGCCAAAGCAAACACAGGCCGAAGGAGCATCGCCTCTGATAAAAACAGTAGAGGCAGCAAACATGCCAGAAGCAGTAGGGCTGCATTAGCCAAAAAGTAAGACGTATTAGCCCAGTGCAGAGCATGCTGACCCACCAAAGACTCTTCTTTTCTCCAAACCTCCATGGTGATGCCCTGTGCCAGGGATGTGTGTCCTCACCTTGTAGTAGAGATGACAGAAATGGGAAAAATTCTGTTTGGTAAGGAGTCACTACCTTTGCAAAAGTTTGTATTTTAATTTGGAGCAAGTCGAGGCTGCAAAACATTTCCAATGGAAAGATGAATTCTGGAGTTTTCCATCTGGGAGAACACTGAAACTCTCCCATCTGAAGTGCCCTATATAAAAGGGAAAGACTGTACTCCTGCGGGTGAGACTTTGAACAGCACAGTGGTGGAGACTCTTCAGAAGGAGTTCAGGCAATAGCAACATTTGAGACGTGGCTCGGGTGAGTGTCGTGCCTCCAGATCTTGTACTTCAATGGCAAGGAGCCTAGAAGCCTCAGGGGCTGTGCCTGTAGCATCCTTTAGGTGTCCAGGTTTCCCTGTTGAGAACTGGGAGCGCAGACCCTTGGAGACATTGCTGGACCTGCAGCTTTTCCACCCCAGTGCAGTAGCCCAGAGGCTGGAAGCCCTGACACCTGTGTGGAAGGGCTATCCTGGGGCCAACAGCTTGGGCAGTCTGAGAAACTTAGCACATTTCCAAGAGACCACGTGTGCAGCTTCCCTTCCCTTCTGGCAGTGAGGGGTATCCTGACCTGAGTATTACAGTCGAGTCGGGGGGAGTATGCTGGAAGCCATTGCTCTCATGTCAGGGCATCACCTGTGAGTTTGGAGGTCCTAACTCTTTTCACATCTCTCCCATTCTTGTGAGAGCATTTTTCAGCCTCCCCTTTCCATGGCCATAGGAATTCAGGCTAAGTTGCCTTCTTCCTCAGCTGCTCAGAGAGACACAGAACGATCCTGTCCTCTCAGTTCTCCAGATCCACCTACCTAAATGTTTTGCCACCTTCTATGTGCCAGGCAGTGTGGGGAAGCCTCCAGTTGTTGGCACTGCATCCTCTGGAGGAGGCCGGGAAGATGTCACGTCTACTCATGACGTCTTTGCCTGGAGATCCCCGATGTGTCTGTGAATTGTCTGCTCTGGAGGTTCTCCCATAGGGAGCAAGACACTGAAGAGCTGTCTCCTGAAGCAGCGTTTGTGGCTAGTGTTGCTGGCTGTTAAAGAGTTCACTGAGCACCTTTGCCAGGATGACTTGCTCCTGCTTTATGCTGCCGAGGGGTTGTTTATGTATGATGCTTTGTGGGTGGAATGTGGTTTTGTTACTGCTCTATTGTTGGACTCTGGGCACTCTGCCCATTTATGATTAATGGTGTTTTGGGTTGATGCTCTAAGGTGCTTTCGGGCATACTCCAGGTACCAGAAGTAGAAGAGGTGTTGTTATCGTCAAGGTACTTCAGTGTAATATCAAATGTAATCAGAATTGAATTAATTAAAGCAGTGTGTACATATAAGTCCTTTTATGGCAGGTGTTCAAGCAACTCATATGGCATAATTTAGAGCTCTGGTTTTTAGACTTTTGTAACTCTCTCCTCTCCATGAGAAAGTGGTAACTTGGCAGTAGACAGCAGGATTGCTGTCAGAGGGCAAGCCTCTCCTGCAAGGGCCTCTTAGTGAAACATGACACACGGGAAATAAGCAGGTCATTGGTGACAGCCAACACAGCTTCACTAAGGGCAAATCGTGCCTGACAAATTTGGTGGCCTTCTGCGATGAGGTTACAGCATTGGTGGACAACAGAAGAGCAACTGACATCTTCTACCCGGACTTGTGCAAAGCATTTGACATAGTCCTGCATGACATGTTTGTCTCTAAATTGGAGAGACGTAGGCTTGATGGATAGACCACTCACTGGATAAGGAATTGGCTGAGTGGTCACACTTAAAGAGTCAATGGCTCAATGACCAAGTGGAGACCAGTGGCGAGTGGCATTCCTCAGGGGTCAGTATTGGGACTGGCGCTGTTTGTTGGCGACATGGACGGGGGATTGAGTGCACCCTCAGCAAATTTGCTGATGACACCAAGCTGTGTGCTGCGGTCAACAAGCTGGAGGGAAGGGAAGCCATCCAGAGGGACCTTGACAGGCTTGAGAGGTGGGCCTGTGTGAACTGCATGAAGTTCAACAACACCAAGTGCAAGGTCCTGCACGTGGGTTGGGGCAATCCCAAGCAAAGATACAGGCTGGGCAGAGAATGGATTGAGAGCAGCCCTGAGGAGAAGGACTTGGGGTTGTTGGTTGATGAGAAGCTCAACATGAACCGACAATGCATGCTCGCAGCCCAGAAGGCCAACCGTATCCTGGGCTGCATCAAAAGAAGTGTGACCAGCAGGTCGAGGGAGGTGATTCTCCCCGCATGCTCCACTCTCATGGGACCCCCCCTGCAGTACTGCATTCAGCTCTAGGGCCCCCAACATAAGGAGGACATGGACCTGTTGGAGCGCCATGAGGAGGGCCATGAAGAGGGTTGGGGAGCTGGAGCACCTCTGCTATGAGGACAGGCTGAGAGAGTTGGGCTTGTTCAGCCTGGAGAAGAGAAGGCACTGGGGAGACCTTACAGCAGCCTTCCAGCACCTGAAGGGGCCTGCAAGAGAGTTGGAGAGGGGCTTTCTACAAGGGCACAGAGAGATAGGATGAGGGGTAACGGTTTTAAACTGAAAGAAGGTAGATTTAGATTAGCTATTAGGAAGAAATTATTTACTGTGAGGGTGGTGAGACGCTGGAACAGGTTGCACGGAGAAGCTGTGGATGCCCCCTCCCTGGAAGTGTTCAAGGCCAGGTTGCATGGGGCTTTGAGCAACACGGTTTAGGGTAAGGTGGCCCTGCTGATGGCAGGAGGGTTGGAACTAGATGATCTCTAAGATCCTTCCAACCCAAACCATTCTATGATTCTGTGATTCTATGACTCTTGAAACAGGTTAGGAAATTGTGTGCATTTGTTGATGCCAGCCCTGGTACATTTTAGGATTAATTCTTATGGCTTACACAACTAGGCTAGGATCTAATGGTTGCTTGGATTTCATCTGACCTTAGAGTGAGCAAAAACCTGTGGAAAGTTTGCATTTATTGTTGGTCTCAGATCTACCAGGATCAAACCTTGCTTTCTTCAGCATGGCATACCCTTGACATGATTGTCCATTAGAAAAATTGCCTGGAGTGCAGCTGCCTCTTCTGCCCAACACTTCAGGCTTTGTAAGGCTGGTGGTTCTTCACCCCACGGAGAGGAAACTCGAATTTGGATAGAGGAGAGGTTGACAGGAGTGCAAGGTGAACAGAGATATGGATCCTAAATGATTACCTGAAGCTACCTGTAGCCTCAGTGTGACAAGCACAGCCAAAAACCTCCTCTCCATTTTCGTGAACCCAGTGGCAGAGGTGGCTGGGTGGTGCGTGTTGCTAAACCAGCTGTGGAGGAGACCAGAGCCATGAGATTCAGATGATGAGGAGCTGGACGGCAGCTTCAGCTCAGCCTGCGCCAGGATCACGGGGTGATTTGGGTGGTCCTGGTTCAGTGTTTTGACTCTGACAAAGGCTGTACCGGCCAAGTCTGAGCAGCAGCAACCTGTGCGGAGGAGGCTGGGAAGCTGGGTGCTGGTGGAAACATGGGGAAATTGGACCTGGTCCCTGCTTGGTATACATCTGAGACTGTTTGCCAGGGGTAGTATGTTATCTTGACATGTATGAAGCTAGGGACTTTGTTTTCCCAACATGTTTGAAAAAGCACCGAACGAGGAGGAGATTGAAATGACCCAAAATGTTCAGAGCACTAAAGGAAGGGGCGCTTTTAAAATCCTCACATCTGTTTGAACCAAGCTTGCAACTTTCTGAGCTGCAACTCTGTGATTTGGACAGGGCAGAGAGAGGAGATTGGTCGATGCTGAAGCAGAAAATGAACCAAAATGTAAAACTTTGTCTTTGACATAGTCCAGTATTAGCGCTCTGAGTGCTGCTTTGGTCTCTCAGGCTACGTTAGTTTACTGCTGGAGAAGGTTGAAAGGTGATTCATTCACAGTTTACAACCACCTAAAAAGGGAAGAAGTTTCTGGTCGCTAGATGGGATTCAAATTTACCAGAGAAAGGCAGAGATTTCTTGGCTGGAAGCCAAAGTTAGAGAAATTCAGGATAGGAATAAGGGCTGCAGTTTAAACAATACGAATAAAAAACAGTGGAAGGTCTTTGGCTGGCATTGAGCAGACTCATCGTCAGTTAACGGCTTTGAATGAGGATTTCTGTGTTTTTCTGAAAGATGCAGGAATTATGAAGGAGACTTTCCAGCCTAGAGCGTCCCCAGGCTTGGGGCTCTGCCTGCTCTTCCCGTGCTGCTGACCAAGCAGAAGCCACGCTTGGGGTTAGGTGCGGGATGTGCTGGTCGTCAGGGAGCACAGCTGTTTCCGTGTGCACAGAGCTTTTTCCCAGACACAGTCCAAAATATTTCTGAATTGGATTCGCCTTTCAGCGGCCTGTCTGGTTTGTCGGGGAATTACGGTCCATGAAGGGTGGCTTGCAAGCTGAATGCTCGGTCCCTTTCTCTCCTGTAGCAAGACAGCTGAAGACACGCAATCTGGGAAGGAAACGTGTTCTCCTCCCGTTGTCTGGCAGGACTCTCTGCCGGAGGGGTGCGATGCAGGCAGAGACCCTGCCCCGTGTGAGTGTCAGCTCCATCTCTGCTGCGCTTGGCATACGTGTCTTTGGACCTGCCCATTTAGGAACGTCATGTAATTTATCCCTGGTGCATAGGCTTGGGTGAGATAAGAGCATGAGGTGCGAGAGACGCATGGGTTTGAGTGAGGTGTGATTCATGTTGGTGGGGAGGAACAGGGGAATAGAGATCTTGGAAGGTTTCCTGCTTGTCCTTGTCCCTTTCCTTCAGCAAACTCCAGGCTTTACTGCGCTCTTGCCAGCGCTGTCTGCAGAGAGCGGTAGGGCTGACACATCTTCCTCCCAGGCCATGCTGCCTATTTCATAATTCTGCAGGCCTCAAACCTGGAAATAATGCGAAGCAGATGAACCAATGCCAAGGTCAGGACCTTGCCAGTATTTAAGGCATATGTATACTGTTAGCATGGTACAGGGTGACCTCGCTGTACAACAGGAGCCAACCGACACACGCATTCAGACAGAATAAATATTTGACAGAGTCTATTTCTCTATTCCCCCAAATGACCCCTATAAAAGCAAGGTCCTGTTTACCTCCCTGGCTCTCCATGCGCAGTGTTCTGAGAAGAGACAAGCTCTCTTCTCCATTCATTGCCTTCCTGCTCTTCTGGGTGACCCATTTCCAGGCAAGGATCAGGGATATTGGCTTCACAAAACCCAGGACACCTTGGATTTTCACGGAACTCCTGAAATTTGGGGAAAGCTGAGATCATTTTTGTTCAGAGGTCTCTCTGTCCGTGCCAAAGCACAGTGACCTGGGAAGCAGTGCAAGACGTCAGCGTGCAGCCTGAAGCAATTGCCTGCAGCTGTCCAAGCTGCTTTTTGTGCTGCCCTTGCCCCACTAGCACACGTGCAGCCCTCCCCATCCTGTTGCTTGTGGCAGAGGTTCCTAGGGAGCCTGCAGCAGGCTTGGGTGTGCAAAAATAACAGTTGGGAAGAAGAATTTGTGGGGTTTATTCTTTTTAACTAGGCGTGCTAAATGTGCTTCCTTTGCGTTCCTGGATCTTAAGTTTACTTCTGTGCCTTGGCACTAGCGTAGCTGTGCAGCTCAGAGTCAGCGGAAGGTCTGGCGTGCTTGGGACCAGACCTGCTGCGTTACCCACCCGCGCGCTGCCGGGCACCTCTCCTCTCGCGCTCACAGACGCCTCTGGGTTTGCCTTTCGGGCACAGTGAGCTTTGCCCAGCCCATTCGTGTTACCCTGAACTGTTCCATTTCTGCCCATGTTTGTATCAGTTAAGGACAATTTAGCTTCCCATGCCCTTTCACAGAAAACAAAGGAATATGTGAGTCTTCCGAGCTTCCTACCACGGTAGCATATGGCTGACGATTGCTGTGCTGTGCTTTTTGTTTTGTATAAGACCGCTTTCACTGAAAACAATCCTTAAATAAAACCAATCTATGATAACTTAGCTTGGCGTGAAGAATGAGTGGAGACATACAAAGGTCTACAAAATAGCGATTGCTCTAATGAAACCCATCCGTTTCTTCCTCCATTGGTTGCTCTTCCATGTCGCAAGATCAGAATGCGCTAGGCAATTAAAAGATGGCTTGTGCGTATCAGACAGAGGAAATACTTGATCTGTAACACATCTTAGACAAGTGGAAACCTTCGTTACTGATACTTGTAAGGCAAAATCAGCAACTTGGTATTTTCTTTTTTAAGGTTAACACTGAGAATGAAAAAGAGAGTTAGAAGAGTGCAGAGCTGTCAGTTGAAAGAAAAATTGCAGGCTTGCTAATCTTTTCTTGTCAGGTTTAATGTAAAGCCTGGCAGAGATTGATAAGAAGTGTCTCCCTCTCTGCCTGATGTTCCAGGTGCGTGGTAAAATCACCTCTCTGAAACACCCAGGAACGCTCACGTGGAGAGCCAGGCTTCAGACCGGAAAGGCTGCTGGCCGGCCTGATGTTGCAGGTCTTAAGACCATTTTAAAGAGCTTTATTCTTTCACTTTTCCAACTGCAACTTGAAGAATAGCTGTCCCTCCCCTTCTCATCCTTTATACGTGCCACTTTTCATTGCAGCCCCTCTCAGCTGCTCTGCTGCTGACACCGTCGTGCTGAGCGACCGTCTTAGCAGCAGGCACGGGGCATCTGTGGCACAAGCTGCTGGGAGATGGAGGACCGCTCCCGTGTGACCTGCCTCTGCTCCTTCTGCAGCGAAACGCTTTGGCTGTGGTTGGTGGAGCTGTGGGATCAGCAGCATGCCCGTCAGCAGCGGCAGAGGTTGTGTGGGTGTTGGTAATCGTCGGCAGCAATGGTGTGCAGCCCCTCTCCAGGCATCACCTGGCAGCAGGGGCAGCAAGCGCTTTTCCCAGGGGAGGGGGCTCGGTGGTCTCACATCGCTGGTGCGCAGCCTGTGAAAGAGGCAGGTTTCACATTGTCTGGTTTCTCTTTTTGTAGCTGTCCCTCCCAAACTGAAGAAACTGAAAAGCCCAAACGTTCATGTCGGTGAAAAGATTTCACTGAAATGTGAGGCAACTGCTGGAAACCCTCAGCCGTCCTACAAATGGTTTAAAGATGGCAAAGAGCTGAAGAAGAGCAAAGACATCCGGATCAAGTATGGGAATGGGAAGTAAGTACGCTATGGGGCTGCTCTGCCTCTGCTCGCTAACGCTGAGTGTCGGGGTCCGGGGGACCGTCTGGCTGGAAGTGGCGCTGTGCTCTCCAAGTCACTGCTGAGTGGCACTGAGATGCTCGCTTGGAGTCACAGAACCGCGCACAGCCCGTTTACCATGCCCGGGAGAGAGAGCAAGATTCCCAGGTTCTTCAAAGAGTGGCAGAGAGAGACGAGCAGGGCAAGCACCGGATAGATGCTGGGTCTGTAGATGGGGCTCTCCCTGGGTAGCTGTCGTTGGGTATCTGGGACAGATGTCCAGTGATCTGGGGAGATAACTGTTTCCTTGCTAGCTGTAGACTGGTTGTAGGCCACTCAGGTTACCTGGGGTTAACCTGCTTTGCGATTAGGGGTTTGAATGCAGAAGCTATCCAAACTCAGTAGTCGCCCCACCATCCAGCAGCGAGCCTGCATAAATGTGGGAGGAATTGCTGTTCTCTCCTGAATTTAGGTGGACTCGAAAGCATCTGAGGTGACTACAAAGATGCAAGAGGACATCACTATACTGTCTGAGTAGGGCCCGTGCTCACCCACCAAGGCCTTGTCTCGCACAAGACCTTGCGTTGATGCACCAAGGGCAAGCTCCGTCGTGGCTGCCCCAAACGCCCCACGCGGCGGAGCTCTCGGGCAGCTGCTCTCAGCGAGTGTGATCCTGGGGACTGCCTCATTCGGGCAGTGCGAGAACACCGGGAGAAACAGGCCCCAGTGACTAAGCTAAGAGGTTCTCACTGGGAATTGGTTTAAATGGATCCATGTTGATATTTTTCAAGGCCAAATATTTACATATGACGTACCTTAAAATTATGCCATAATCGTGACTATGCTTACATTCACATATCCTGACTGAGCCAGCAACAAAGTCAGCTTGCAGCTGCCCAGCCCCTTGGAAAACGTGAAACTAGTTCTTTGCTAACATATGTTATGCCTGAGTGCGTAAAAAATGGTTCACTTCTTCTCATTATGGACTTGACAGAGTATTGTTCTTTAAAGTTAGAAGCCACCAAAAAATCAGTTAGAAAAATCAGTTAGTGCTCGAATGAGTCATTGTCAATTGCTCTAATTTGATCTCAGTCCTGTTGGTTTTGATTTCAGAGTCACACCCAAAAGGGTTGATCTCCTTCGTCGTAAGTGTAGGATTTGTGTCTTTTTTGGGATGAGGCAGAGAGGTGGTCAGTGGAAGGCTTAGGCTAGAAACACCAGCGGATCCAGGATAACTGGCGTGTGGCTAGCGGATGCCGTCTGCTCAGGAAGGGCTGTCTGGGCTTGCAGGCAGCTGAGGCAGGGCAGAACTGTGCCTGCCTCTCTGCTCTGTTCCCCTCAGTACTTCCGTGGCCCTCGTCAGCCTCGTGCCCCAGTTGTTTACCGAGGGGTACTGGCGCTCGTATGCCCTGGAGGAACGTCTGCAGCCCGGCGTAAGAAGCCTGCCGGTGCACCCCATGAGGACACTGCATCCCTGCGGGCAGGCAGCTTGTGGGACCCTGAGCTCGCCGGCGCTGGGGTGTTGGGGAGCTATTTCCCTCGCAGCTGGAGAGCAACCAGCCCCAGACCAAACTCCCAGCAAAACTCTCTGGGGAGGGATTCTGGCGACGGCGAGAAGCGCCTCTTGCAGCTTTTCGCTGCTGTGCTCCCAGAGATCGTAGTCCTTCCTTGCCTCCTGGCACCCCGCGTCCAGCACAAAGCTGTGGCAGGATGGCATCCCACCCACAGCGATGCAGGAGGGGCACGCGCTCCCTGGGTCAGGGACATAAACATACGGAAGAAGGTTGATCCTCTTTCCTCAGGACACTGCTGTCAAGTCATAATTTTACATTTACCAGTTTCCATGGCAACACATTGGCTCGCGGCCTGCCAGTGACAGGCCAAAGACATGTGCGTGCTGGAAGTGCTTCCTGCTGGCAAAATAAGCCCAAGGATAAACATTTTAAAGAAAGGTGAGCACCTGCCTCCTCCAGTGTCTGAGGCTCCCTTGGCAGCAAAGGTGTGAGCCCAAAGTGTCCCCCACTGGTCTGCCCCCACAATCGCTTCCCATCCCTGCTTCTGCTCCCTGCTGCCATTAAAACATGCCACTATGTGGAGAGGGTGCCTGTCTAGGGCTGGGGCCTGCCTATGGAGACTAGACTCAAGCAGCTGTCCAGCCGGAGTAGCTCTGAGACGATAACTCCTCGTTGACCGTTTGTGCCTTGCTGAGCAGTCAGCAGGGCAGGAACACTTCTCCAAGCAGATCCAGATGGGTTTGTGCACGCACAGTCTGGCATCCCTCGGCTTTCAGGCTCTCCTGTGCACTGAGTTTGCTAGGTCTCAGCGTTTGAAAACACCTTGAGGGCAGAGTGCTCACTGGCGTTGGATCTGCCTCCTCCTGGTCTTGACTGCATGCGATAAACGTTAAACATAAACATCTGTGCGTGCAGGCTGAGGATCAAGGGAGCCCTCATGACTTTGCGCATCTAGCTAGTGGGTCTGAGTTTAGTAGAGCGACCCAAAACTGTACATAGGCTATGGGTGTACATCATTAGCTCCAGCATGTTAGGAGGGGACTCCAGGGAAGGATAAGCATCCTAAACTGTAAAGCTCAGGAAGGAAGGCTTGCTCTCTGGTGAGTAATTCAAGAATGATGGGGTTTATACGTCTGGCTCCACTTACGGGTAACTCATCTTCAGATAATCCTGTGCTCTTCCTTTCAGTTCAGAGTAGAGTGGGGTTTCCAGAGGGCTAGAAATGGAGCGCTGGGGAGTGACTTTCATAGACAAAGTACACAAGGCAAAAATCTTCACGGACTACGCAGCACCTGGCCAGGTGCACAGGATCATTTCTTTAAAAGTTTGATCCAAAGACCTGAGAGAGTTGTCTGCTGGAGCCGGGCAGAACGGGCCCTGCCAGTGTGCGGAGATGTTCGCCATAGCGTTTCCCTTGGCCCCGTGAGTCCCCAGCAGAGCTGGGCATAGCTCTCTGTCGGGCTCTTTGCAACTCTGTGGTCCTGAGACAACATGCAGAGGATTAGGATGGGAAACAAGAAGAGCATGGTTGCCCTCTGTGACTCATTCCTCTACCGCTCTGCGCTGGCTTTCCTCCCTGTGTGTTTGAAGAGCCTTGAGATCTACGACTAGAAGGCATGACTGAAGACCCTTTTTTTCTGTGATCAAGTTTTTGTCTGATCCCACTGGCCTTCCTAGAGTGGGAGATCTCTTTGGAAATACGGGAAGTATATGTTGCATGGAGGAGAGGAGCAGTTAACTGCATGCCAGCTCTTCAGCTTTTCCATCAGTCATCTTTCCTCTTGTTTTTTAAACTTACCGGCAAAACTCCTGGTGCCATCAGGCAAAGGAGTCATTTTTTTTCAATGGGTATTTGCTGGAGGGAGGGGAACAATTCTGATTCCTCCTTCCTGAACTGCATGTTCCATCTGTAATTAGTAACAGGCTGGGGCAAGCCTGGCTTGCACGAAGAGGAAACTTGTCTTTAAGGTGGAAGAAATTTTTTTGGCTGGAATTTTATCTCTGGCTCAATTTAAATAAAACACAGTCGATGGGGAACCTAGAGAAATTACGCCGAAAGAATTGAATGCAGTAGTGGAAGCACAGCCTCGTGAGTGGCTCTCCCTCTGAGCTGCCAAAGCGATAGCGTTTTCTGCTGAGCGTGCTTGTGATCTGATTGAGGCCGCCGGCTCCCAAGAAGTTGAGGTTGGATTTTGACTCTCTGACTGTCCTGGCAAATGGTCAAATGGCAATTGTGGAGAAAGCTGAGGGAGTCTCTGTTTGCAGAGGTGTAGAGAACCTACCCCACTTGAGGCTGTGCTCAGGGCTCAGCCCCGCGACACGCGGGTGTTCAGCTGGAGTCAGAGGGGCTCCAGGAGCCTGGTAGTCTCCTAGCTGCAGCTGTCCTTACAGCCCCTTCGCTTTGTGTGCTCTTCTACCAAGGGAGATTGCTGGGGCGATGCAGTAGGCATATCGTCAGATTGGAGAGGGTTGGCAGTTCAGTTTGGGACAGGCTGACCGTATGACATCCCTTGGGAGTTGTGTCCTACTTTCAGTATCACCAGGAATCCCTATTGTTAGCCTGTAAGTGGAGCCAAGGGATGCCCTGCTCCCCTGTTTCTGTTCAGTATTCCCTCAGGCAATGCTAGCTGGGGCAGTTCGTTGCTGGGGTCTTCCTTGTAGAGCTCCCTGCTGTAGATTATTCCCCACCCACAATGAATGGGGCTGTGGTCTTCCCTGTACAGCTCACTGCTCTGGAATGAAGGCAAAAAAAAAAAAGTAATAATGCCAAAGCAGCAGGGGAAAGAGGGTGCCAATAAAGATAAATGATTTCCTAATTAAGCCTGGAGACAAGGAGGGGCAAAGAGAACTGTTGAAGCCTTGTGGGAGCCAGAGTGAACCCAAGCAGGCTATACCGCCACTCTGGCAGGGGTCTTCAGGCTGACATTTTTAAACAAAGGAAAAAGCTCATTTGACAATGGATCTTGCAAGAGCAATTCCAGATGCCTTGAAGCTAAGACTCTTCTCGGGCACCGGTGTTGTTATAGTCACCAGGGGAGCTTCTGCCTTGCTAACTCTCACGATGTCATTATAAGTCTCCGATATTTGGGATTTGGTTTTAGCTGCTGAAGGCGCTTTATTGGAGGGAGGGGGTGTGAAGGAGAGCATCTCCTTTGTTTGTCTGTTTGTTATTTTAAAGGAGATGATGGACATCATCTTGGCCAATGCACCTGGGACTGAACCAGGGAATTTGAGAACTGAAAGGAGAAGCACTTGGGTCTTGAGCTAGAACAATCCACAAACTTTGCAAGTTGGGGCTCCTGAGAGATTCAGGGAATGGGCATCTCATCAAACTTGACTGAGTTGTAGTGGCTGACAAGTTACGGTCGGATGCTGGGCTGCTTCAACTGATGGTGTGTGCAAACGTAGACGTGGAAGAAGCTTTATGTGCCTGAAATTTTGTGTGGTTTTTCCAGTGATGTTGGCTGCTTAAAGGAAAAAAAAATCTCCCTACAGACCTTTGCCCACTGTGGTTGCAAAATGTCACAGATTAGGTTGAAGCACTCGTTGAGACATGAGCTGAAATCCCATTCATCCAGTTTAAGTTAAAATGCTTTGCCTCGGGGGAGGAAGGCTGAGGTGAGGGCTGAGGCTGCAGGCAGTTCATCTGGGACAGCACATTATATACCTACAGGCATGAATTTGTCAGGTCCCTCTTGTACTTCATGGATCAGCCACTGGTGAGGATTTGTGACACTTACTAGCTGTAGGAAAATGACTTAGGAAGAAAAGATTGACATGCATCCCAAAGGCTCCAAACTCGGAAAGGAGCCCCAAAACTGTAACTGAACCTCTTGTACAACCGTGTGTACCACCACGGTGATACGTTTCATGGAGGTTTTGCAGGGGTCGTTCTCTTTCCATCTGAAGGTGCCTTGCCTTTCCCGTGACCTCAGCTCTCACAAATGCTTTTTCCTGATCTGAGTATTTGCAGCCTGGCTCTGCTCATCTCCATTCCTGTGCTCTGCACAGGGCTGTCCCCCTGATAGCTGCTTTTGGTATGGCATCTCCCACTCCTCCTCCCCTGATTCTTTAAAACTAATTGTCTTTGCTTTGAAGGCCCTCTGAGGGCCTTCCTCCCTGTCTTCTGGCAACCCCTGAAGTTTTGGTCCTGCCTCTGATTGCCCCAGCATATCAGCCTCCACCTAATATGCGATGTGCGTCCAAGCTAGAACCTCTGTGCCTTCTGCTCAGCAGCACTGACCCTCTCTTCCCCTCCCTGCTACAGACCGAGCTTGTGGTTATGTTGCTGAGATAGTGAGACCTCTGCACACTGTCCTTGCTGCACACGCACATGCACACGCCGGAGGTGTCTCGTGCCTGTATTTAGTTCATACGCTCTTTGGGACAGGGAGGTGTCTGGTCCGCATTTGGTGCTGAGAGGTCCCTGGCTCTTGGGAGGCTGCTAGCGTGCTCCGGTGAGGTATCACAGTAAGCAGGGAAAGAACCTGCTCTGAGCTGGCCTCAGAGTACTGCTCCAGGGTCGACATTTTCTCAAAGAAATTCAAATCCTGTCATTACAGCTGGAGGAAACGTTCACGGAGTGGTTCAATTGCCTTGAACTCCAGGACGAGTAATACAAGGAACCCTGCACTGACATCAGGTCTGTGCATCAGCCTTAACCAAAAACTCAGCTTACGTATTTATTGATTTCACACCCTGGCAGCTGCCACAGACTTGCCTGGCGCAAAGAGCGGCAGGACGCAGGGCTTTGCCTCTCAACAGAGCAGCCGCAAAATCCACTCCAGGGACCGGCATGTGGTTGCATTACTGTTGCCCTGCACCTCTTCCCATTGCGGGAACATCTGTGGCAATTCAGCGGTGTGGCCCCAGGCTGTATTTGAGGATGGAGGGGGCTTGCACAAGTGACCCTGCTCTTTGGAGCATACTTATTGATCTTTTCCCCTTTTGTTGACGCTGTGTGACCCACAAGGGACTCCAGCTCTCACTCTGAGACCAGTGTCAGTGTCAGCTCTGCAGAGTGAGGACTGGTTGAGTCTTCCTTTTAAAATCATCCTGTCCCAAGGCTGGGCACAGAGAGACAACAGCACTGCTGAGCAGAGAAGGGGCAAAGCTGCTTTTCAGGTTAGAACAGCACTTTAATGTTGGGGGACAGGGGTAGGAGAGAGCAGGCAGAGGGGGTCAGGGGATGGTTGGTCCTGTCCTGGGCACCCGCAAGGACATGAGCTGCCTCCCACAGTCCCAGAAGGTCAGGCGCTGAGCGGGGCAGGTGTCCGGGGAGGAGGAAGGAGGACTTCACCCACTGCAGAAGGGAGCATGGCCAAGCTGAAAAGTCCAAACCTTCCTGTCCTTACTCCTCTTACTTGATTGCTTTGCTGGAGGGCATTTTTTTGCCCCTTTCCCATTTGCTGTTTCTGTAGCTAATCCTGAGCTAGCCAGATCACGCCCTAGAGTGCAAGCAGCCAGCATAGGGCCACTTGTTTTTCTCAAGCGCTGCGTGGCACAGCCGGCTTGCCCAGCTCCGTTGTGCTGCTCTGTCACTGAAGGGCAGGGAAGAGACTGGGGTGGGTTCCATGTGGCTGCGCAGGGGAGAGGATGCTCCTGGCTGCCACTTCTGCCCTGCCGAACAGAGCTGCTTTGCCACGGCCATCCCCACTCTGCTTTGCATTGCGGTGATCTCTCCTACCTGATTTTGTCCCTGTGTGTGCTGGGGACGGCGAATGTGTTGCCTGAGGCCAGGGCACTGAGAGCGCCTGCTCCAGCCAGTGGGGCTGCCTGAGGTTTGACGGTTGCTGGACAATGCTTCATGACTGTAAGCTGAAGAATTGGATATTCTGAATCTTGTCAATCATTAACCTGCTCTTTCAGGGCAAACGCACCACTGTGCAGAGTGCCAGGACAGCACATAGGCGCCCGTTAAATCTTTGGCAGGAGTGTGAGCAGTACACGTTACAGCAGTTGCCGGCCTTTCTGCTCTCTCCAGTATCGGTGTGCTTCCTGCCGCCGGCTCTCCGTGCAAACAGAGAGGAATGGAGTTAATAGGTAACCGCAGCAGTGTGTTCAGCATGTCCTTTGCAAGGGTCATGTTTGGGAATTTCCTATTCCTAGGATCTCTAGCGTGCTTACTATGTGCCATGTTCTTCATTGACAGTTTGAGGGCCGCGTATGGTGTAGTCTTCAGAGTACCTTCACCAGCTAATTCTGTGACTTCTTATTACTTACGTGCTAGCTACCCTATTTTTAGAAGACTAATAAAATACTACAACGGTAGTAATCCTAGAGCTATTTTTGTCCTGAGTGATGCAGAAGTGGCTGAACTCACGTGGGAATCACTGAGTCCTCAGTGAAACATAGGTGTCTCGGAGGCAGCTCGTGGCGGCTTCTCTCCTGCTCACACGCTCTGAGATGAATGGCTTTGCGAGGAGATGACCTGGGAAGGCGGTCCCATTTCCACTTGGCAGTAGGGAAGAGGAGAAGAATGATTCAAGCTTGACCAAAGTGCTGGTGGGAACATGACTCCTGTCATTAAAAGTTCCTCCTGAGATGAAGTGCCTGTTTCTTTTCCTCTGTCTGTACTGGAGGCCTGAGGGCCCAACCTCGCACTTAGATGTCTAACTCTGAGATGTCTAAATTACAGCAGATGAGGCCACCCTTTCCGGCCAGAATTTGCCAGGATCTTTGTGTAGGTCCTGCCAAGGGCTGATCCCCCTGTTTCCCATTGTAGTCTGGAGATTGGCACTGCAGAGGGTGATTTACTCATTACTCCAAACTGCCCTCTGGGGGACTCTTTTCTCTTGGCCGGAAAGGTATGCTGAGGGATATTCTTTGGCCAGGCTGAAGGTCTCCTTGTGAATCGTATCCCCCAAAGCTTGCAGAAAACATATTCCCCATGGCTTATTCCTCCACTGGCACTACAGGAGATAATTAGTGCATGGCAAAGTCATATGTGCTGAGGGTCAGAAAAGACAATGAAGTCGATTTTCCCCTGGAGTAAAGAAATGTCAACAGAGTTGCACTGCAGTGAAATGATGGGCTCTGTCAGTGACCCTGGCCCTTTCACTGAACAAACTGCCCTGGGCAGCACCTTGCTCCAGAAGAATGGCATTGTCTGGCAGCCAGGCACCCTTGTGAACGCACACGGTAAGGCTTTCCCAGGGGCCGACGTCCCCAAGAGACGCGCTGCCCGGAAGTGCATCAGGGGACTTCATACAAAACTCCTGTGCACGACGTAATTCCTCGTATGCAACTACTTGGTCTTTCTGTAAAAACACGCCTCAGCCCTCAAGCGAACAAAGTACCTGCCTTTGGGGGCAGCAGGAGGGAGGACACAAACTTGAAAAACCAATTTCCTGGGCAGTTTGAGCTATTTCAGTAGCACTTTGAGATAGTAGAGTAGAACAGACTGGTCATCTTTGTCTTTGCCACGCACAGATGAAGCAAGCTCTTGTCTCTTTTACATCCTTCAGTTCAGTTCTAGTGCACAGGGATTGTCCACGTCCACTGTACAGTAGAGTGTGGAGACCAAGAGTAGCTACACCATTGGTCTGGGGTCTGAAAAGCAAGAAAAAGTTCTTGATTTTTCAAGAGGATCTTACAATCCAGGAGAATTTCAACAAACTGTGATGGAAAATAAAAATAAGTACTTTTGACGGAACAGCAGCGTCGTGCATTAAAACAAAATAATCCTCTTTGATTTCACCTTGATGCTGATATGCTATAAATGGCAACATTGCTTTTTATTCTGCGCACATGCCTCTCTGGTGCCAGGTAGAAGACCAAATGTCTCTCTTGGAGATGAATCTGTCAAGTGTGCCCCCCTTCATTAGCCTTTTGTGTTGCTAGTAACTAACTAATTTGTATCTTTGGGACTTAAAATCCTTTACCTGTAAAAGATCACGTACATAGGTGATATTCTAATGCTGGAGCGGATTTTTCAGGTTACTACAGATGGTGAAACGTGCTGTGCATATGAGATTGCAATGCAGCCAATGATCATCAGAGTATCTGTCCTCCAGCAGCTGAAGGCAGCGTGTTCGTTAATGCTTTCAGCTCTGCACTGGCAGATAGCCTCAGCGTGCTGGTGTGCAAGGGTGGTGTTTTCTACAGGACTTTGAGTTAGAGCCTCACTCTTCCAAGCTGCTTTCAACACGTGCTGCCTGCCTTTTCGCTCTGCGTTGCAGCAAGAGCTACAAGCGTGTCGCAGGGGTGGTTTATAAAACAAATGATGTATTCTGTCAATGAGGGTTGAGACAGCTGAGAGAAAGTAACGGCTGTGCTGTGCTGGTGGCAGTCTTGTTGGAGTTGCACGCAGTAGTACCAGGAGCCCACCTCGCCCCTTTGCCGGGTGTTCCTACACCTGCCTTGACGAACGTGTTTGTGGACTGGGCACTACAGCCCAACAGAGCCAACCTCCTTCATCAGGCGCCCGTCGTACCTCCCCAGCAAGGTGCAGAATCTAACTGCCACTGGGCAGCAACAGGCCCTGGAGGCCCTTAAATGCTTTGCTGTCTCCTGGGTGCTGCTTGACTCCTAAGGCATCGCAGCAGCGAGGAGCACGATGCCCAGGACTTGTCACAGGTTGCTCTAAGAGACTTGAGAAGATGGGGAGACGTGTACAGCCGTGGGAGTCAAAGCAGCTTTGCGTTGCTCTGGATCAGCCTTCTTGTTTAGGCACCCATGTTGGAACACGTTGGCCCAAATAACTGCACAGTGGATTAGGGGAGACCTAGGATTAGAGGGATTCAACAGATCTTTGCATACTGTCAACATTCATTTAAAAATTGCTCCACATGGGGCCTAAACTCGTGCAATTGAACACTTGACCGCATCCTGTAAAACAGGGCAGCGCCTGTATCCCGGGAGCTGTACCAAGTTGTCTCCAAGTGCTTTTAATTTACTAATATAACTAGTGAGATGTTCATGCTGTGTCCTTGCGCCGTGCCTCGCAGTAGAACAGCATGTCAGAGTGCCAAAAAAACGCCAGTGCGCTTCTGTGAAGGACTTCCTATGGACGATGATTTGCACAGCCCAAAGAAAAGTCCTTCTCAGATGACACATGTAACACTGCAAATATGTCCAAAGCTAATGATTATTTTCCACATAAAAGGATTTTTATTTGCCTTCAGCGACATAGGCCGCTGGGACCTCTTTCTAAAGCTGGCAGTGTTTCCAAGTCTCTAAATAAAGCAGCTGTATGACACAGACCTGAGATAAGGGCTTGGGGTAGAAAGCAGAGAGATGTTCTCATGTGAAGAGTACGCAGGCTGGTTCTTGGTAAGATGGCTAAAATGGAAGAAAACGTAGCAAAACCAAGAGCCTCGTGTGGGGCCCCCACTGTGGTCTCGTGAGTGGTATTTGGCGTGTGTTGAAGGCTCCCATAGATCTCTGTTAAACTAGGCAGCAAAAGGCTTTGGCTATTAGTCAGAAAGACATCCCAGAGAGTGAGACATCAGCCATAGCTTGTGGGGAAGGCGATGCTTGTCTTCCCCATAGTGCTGCAGAGCCCTGCCGCAGAGCGGGTCCCTCTCCCGTGAGGCACAGGTTGTTAGGTGACGCGGGCAGTCGTCGTGTACGTCGTCTTCTGCTCTTGCTAGGCACTTCTAGCCGAGGAGGTGATTGCGTGCAGTTGAGCCCCACACGTTCGTAGTACACTGGAGTGTGTGTATTTGGGGCAGACAAAGTGCTTGCCCTATTTGTTGGCCTGGATAAAGCTACAAGCTAGTTGTCTAGGTCAAAACACAGGGTTTTGATTTCCAGGCTGGAAAGGGATGAGACCCCGCCCCGTGCCCCATGGGTGTTTGCGTTTGAGCGTGTGGCACTGCTGAACGCAGTCGGCGAAGCGCCGGTCTGCTCAGCCTCCCTGCTGAGGAAGGTGGAGATCCTGCATCTCATCCCCACATCGCCGCCGCGCAGGCAGATCCCGCTGCCCATCAGTTAAGTGGCTTTTCTCCAGTGCGGAAAGTCTGTGTGGTGGGATGCTGGGACCCTTGGGCTCAGCCCCTTGCAAGACTTCCTGTGCGAATGGGAGCAGGTGTCAGACCAAACCACGGCAACGTGCTGAGAGCGGTGGGTTCGGAGGGAGGTGTTCAGTTAGGAATTCACGGTGGTCGTGATTCCTGGGAAGCGTCTCATCTGAATGCTGACCAGGCTTGAGTGCCTATTCAGCTCGTGAGGTCAGGCGGCCCATCCTCTCGAGAAGGGGTGACGTACCAGGCAGCGTACCAGGCTCAGGAATGGTTATCAGTTCATGACGATGGTTAGCAATCGAGTAAGAAATGTCTGCTGTACTTTTCAACAGAAAGATTTCCAGACTGCAGTTCAACAAGGTGAAGCTGGAAGATGCTGGGGAGTACAGCTGCGAAGCGGAGAACGTTTTAGGCAAAGACACCGCAAAAGGCAGCCTGAATGTGAAAAGTGGTAAGTGAAGAAGCCAGCAAATGTCGTGAGCTGTCTGCCATTCAAGCAGAAAGCGGGAGGTTCTGCACATGATCTGTCTTGTATTTTGTTTCATGCTTTCAGGATATCGAGTAAAACAGTCTTGGGAGATACAAAAAATGTGGCTTAGCATAAATGTTTATCTCTGTTATCTGTCACTGGCAATGTGCTTAATTTACATTTTAAATAAACTTACAGTCTATGTATTTTTGAAAAAGGGGTAAGGAGGAAAGCAAGCTGGTGGGCTTGATGTTTTCTTTTTTAAAAGAATTGCTGAGAAGCAAAACTCGCCAGAAGACAAGTAATTAAACCATAGCTTTGTGATGAGTGAAGTTGCTTCTGGTTTTCATCTTAGAATGTGTGCTCCATCTCTTAGAGCTCAGCGGATGGAGTCTGAGGTTAGGTGGTTTTATTGTTATCTTGGTCATAATAATTATATTGCTTAACGCGATGGTTCAGATGCACCCTCCAGCTCAGAAAGTCCCCGCAGTGGTTGCCAGAAGCCAGGAGGGTGCGACTCGGGGAGGGATGACTCTGCACAAGCTCTGTTTCCTACGCCCTTCCTCCTGCCATTCACAACGGGCCAGTGCTGGAGCCTGGGCTCTGTTAGCGTTAGTCGGATGGGAAGGAAGGTAGCTTTCTCCTGCTGCTTTCTGGCGTTGTTTTCTCTGTTAAATTCTGCCGCAGCGGTGTTTGCAGTCCCGAATCTTTTATTCTGTGAAGCTGCATTATCGCATAGCCTCCCCCACAGTTACTCTGCCTGCAAAAGCTCGGTGCTTGCAAAGCCTGAAGAAAGGCCATCCGTGCTCAGACCTCCGTGCCTTCACGCCCCACGTCTATGAAGCTAGCCCTATTGCTCTGCTGTGTTTTCTTTCCAGTCACGATAGGAAAGATGTCCAGAGTAAGCTAACTGAGGCAGCGCCACTCCTTTTTTTCTGACTCACGCCCTGGCCATCCCATCGCAATGTAAACTGTTCCTGTTTCGACCCGGAGCTGTGTGTGCAGCCCCCACCCCCCGTGTGCAACATGCACGGGCAGCGTGTGCCTGCCGTCAGAGCCCTGCCTGCCTCCTCCACGTGCCCTTACCGGTCCCTAGCAATCCCCTTGCACAAGAGGAAGAGCGCGATGGTGCAGCGCCTGCTGCAAGGCTCTGATCCTGCACACTGCCTGTGGCACCACGAGAACACACCTCAGGCCGCTACGACTTGAACTGCCCCTTCCTGCACGCACAGGTAATGGCAGTGTTTGTCCGTGTCGGACTCGTGCCCCGCAGGAAGGCATGCTCTCTGGCGAGGACGGGTGGTTGCTCTCCGTCAGGTCACAGCGGGTGTGAGGACACACCTGAGTTGCCCAGAAATGTGTTGAGGCCTGAAAAGCAACCAAAGAGACCCAACGATCTGGCCTGTACCGGCAGATTGCCTGCTGTGGCAGTGCCTTGATTAATCCATTTTCCAAGCTGCCTTGCAGATCTGCCTTTGGCTTGCCGCTCTCAGCTGCCTGCACACCTTGCTGCTGCTGTCTGCAGGTCACCTGGCAGGACAGCAGTTGAATGCTGGTTGTAGTCCCTTGCAAAGATAAACAAGGTGATGGTGACCACTGTAGGCGTTCACAGCTCTGTCACCCCCGTTGCACTCTTTTTTCACCTCCTCCCGGAGCTACCCAGAGCAGAGCAGCCTTCATCTGTGCCCAGGCGCTTGATGTCCTTTCCTCACTGCTGGGCCTTCTTGGGACCCCGACAGCTTTCCTCACTTCTGCGAGCTCCCTTCTTCTGTGATGTCTTTCGGTAGAAAACCCCTCAGGGCATCTGCTTGCCTCTGAATCAGCGTGTGTGCTGTCTTCTCTCCCTGCTTGCATTCTTCTCCAGGTTCCTTAGCACTGATCCTACCGTGGCAAAGTCTCAACACAGTGCTCTGTGAAGCTCTAGCATTTTATAACAATTAATTAGAGCAGATGCGCGAGCTGGCCTCCCCTCAGAGCCTTCCGCTCTTTCCCAGAAGCTCGTTCCAGCTATTGCTGTTTCTCTGTGTTCTGCTGCTTTATGTTATGCTTCTTTGCTGCTGCCCTGTCCCTGGGAACCTGGTGCTTCTGCCTGCCTCGGGCAGACTGGCTGGGACTGATGCTCTGGGACCATCTGCTGGAGCGCACTTTCTGACCTGACACTTAGCAGTATTGTTGGAGGTCCTGTAATGTTGCTGTGGTACAGGTGGGTGAATGCCAGACTGGGAAAAAGTTCTGAGCTAACACCACATCTTGTGATACAGAGACCTGAGGTTTGGGGACACCTCCGGGTGCCCCTGTAGAGAGGTGACATTCCAAGAGGCGGCCTGATCTGTTGAGATGAGCATCGTGGAGGAGCGAGGTGCCCTGAGCGCAACATGTTGTTCCCCTCCAGGGGTGCAGAGGCCAGAGATGGAGGCTCCTGAGCCCACTTGAGTCCTGGCTGGCAGAGAAAGGCCTCACACACGAGACCCTCCGGCCCATGGATGTGACGGTCTGCGGTTCAATCTCTGCTGGTAAAAATTTCTCGGCCTGGTGAGGCAGCATTGCCATTGCAAAGTACTCTTTGCTGTATTCCACTACCAGTGGTTCGTACCAGCTTCAAGAGAGCACCTTTCAGCCATGCTGATCTGTTCCAAATTACCAAAAAAAACCACACTGAAGAGAGATTTTCTTTAGAAAGAGAGTGGCTGCAGTGCAGCCACTCCTTGTCACTTAGAAAATGCCCGTCAGCCAAACCCATCACCTCATCTCTCCTCTGCAATTCTGGTATTTCCACAAAATGCCCGGCTCAGAAATAAATGCTTTCGCATTGAAAAGCTTTGGGAGGGTGTCAGTTTCTGAGGAAATGCTTCTGGGCTTAGCCAAAACACACTGTGCTCTGGTGCTGTTTTCAGATATTTATTACTTTGAGGTAAATTAGATGCTTTCTTAGAAAAAATGTCCCATTTCCCAGCTCTCTTTATTGAGTAGTCTAATATTGGTATGACGTGGGCATGAGGGCACAGCCGAGATGTGACTTTTTCAGGCTCTTTTTTTCCTCAGAAAATTTCTAGACACCTCCTTAACTGACCCCCTCCTCTTTGCTGAACACTGCAGGAAAAATCAAGCTTTAATGAAAAAATTCTTTCTTTTTCCACTTTTTCGTGGTGGTCTCACCCGCTGTCTCTGAGAGGGTGCTGCAAGCACGGCGTAGGCTCCTGGTGCTTTCTCCTTTGTGCATCTAGAGGATGGTGAGGGGCTTTGATCCAGAAGGTTTTGTTGCTGCCAGTGGGCTTGAGTAGAGCTGGTGACTGTAGACACTGGACTATCCCAGTTTATAAAGAGGAAGCCGCTACATGTACTTGGCTCCCGTATTGCCTTGGGCCATGGTCTGCATCTGTTCCGTGTTCCTCCATCTCTTGTACGAGCATTACTTTGTGCTGCAGAACTGCACATACTTGTGGGATGGAGGCTCTTCAGATGATTTCACCTTTTCTTAAACCTCCGCATTTTTATCACTGTCATGTTCTGTGATCCTGTCTTTGCACGCGCGTGGCCGTCAGGGCTACAAAGACCTCCCACAGTTTCGCTCATCACCTGCCAGGTGAATCCTGAGCCATTTCTGCCTTTTTATCAGGACAGAGGTCCTAATGGCATGAGACCCTTTACAGCGAGGGGACCAGCGTGCACTGTGCCGTCCCCTGCAGGGGCACTGGTTTGTCTGCCCCTGTCACCCAGTTCCCCATCCGAGTGTACTCTAACCAGTACTAACAAGTTGACAGCCACCCCAGCCCGTGCCACCCGGCAGCACCTGCTTTTGTCCTCCTCCCTGCAGTAGCTAAGCCCACTCTTCTCTGCTCGAAATAGATATTTTGTTCACTACTTTCTTACCTTAATTTCCCCAGGAACAACGAATGCACCACAAGTCTTACCAGCCTCAGAAACTAAAATAGTTGTTATGGAAGAAGAGTGTAAGTACCTCTCCCCTGCTCCCTCCATACAGCTCCTTTTCCCTTATTTGTTTTGTTTTTATGAGACATTTTGCATAAATGCTTTATTGCCTCCTCGAATCTTAATTGATCGCTACTTCTCTTTGATTTCTCCCAAAGCCACTGATCTTTCCCTAGGTCTTTCAAAAAATATGATTTATGTTGCTGGTGCCTATCGTGGAGAGGGAGAGGTTGGTAGCTATTGCAGTGGTAACTTGAAGAACATGCTACTTAAAATTGAAGCTGCACTTTAAGCATTCCCAGCTCTTTCAATACATGGATTTATTGATACTTGTAAGATGTGCTTGTTACGGCCTTTGATTTAGCGGGGATTTTTGTTGGTTTGGTTTTGGGGTTGGGGTTTTTTTTTAGGATAGGTGAGAAAACCAAAAGAGGCTACAGGAAATGTGAGAAAAAAGATGTGAGTCTTCTAACTGTAAGAAATCATAAGAAAATTGCAGAAAATACATCTGCACCCTGCCATTGCATTTTTCATTGAGTCTCCAGAAAGCAAGAACGGATTTCCCAAAACGTTTAATTTGATTTAACGTGGTGCAGGTGCCTTTTACTATTCACTCCTATTCAGTTTTCACAAATACATTAGAAATGGGCACACAAAAATAAAAATCGAAGCACGCATACAAGCGTAGCTCTAGAAGCCAGGTGCCTGGCCGTTGGTTCAGCTCTTTCTGGTGGAGGGCGTTGTTTCCGCGTCGGAGCGTGTCTCCGCGGGGGACTGCCACGCCACCCAGGCAGCATCAGCACGCTGGACAGCCCACCAGGACCCCGTCCAAACGAGGAGGCTCCCAGAGAGATGGGGACCAGGCGGTTATTTTGAGATCTGAGCTGTATTTCCATTCCAGCTGCTCACGCCCAGAGCCGACAGCGCAGGTGGCTGTACCTCTCTGTTGACAATTCTGCTTTGCAGATTTTATGGGGACGTTTCCTCCTTGGAAAGCTAAATCTTTTATGGTTTTAAAGGAAATCTGATTGCAGCCACAGCAGGGGCTGGCCAAATATCCTTTAAGAGTTTTTCCGATTAGAAAACTGCACTTAAAATTTGCTCTTGCGTTAGCCTTCCGCTGCACTGGGGATGTCGTGCTGAGATGCGGCACCATTAATGCAATGACCATACCGTCCTTCCCCAGGATTTTTCCTTTGTGTTCACCAGCATAGATCCATGCTACGTATTTGCATCACATTAGATTTATGCTATTTTCACTAGAGGACAAATTTCAGCAATCGAAAGGTAACTGGCAAAATGCCACGTGGCTTGCACAGAAGTTTCTCCTTTTGAAAAAGTTCTTTCCTCTGTGGGAACATCATCCTTGACTGCTTTTTCCTTAATGATGTGAAGAGATGGCAAAGTCTCCAGAGTTAAAGTTGTAGTTGACTTTTTCCTTCACATTCCTTTTTTATGATCCCTCTCATTTGTTATCTAAATAACACACAGTCCCCCTGATTTTTATGGTTACTGATGATTTATCATAGAATTGCACATCTGTATAACATATGGGGATGTAATGAAGATGTTGTGAGGTGTGATGATCTGGAAAGCTGACAAGTTATCTCATTCTTGTAAAATTCATGCATTTCTTTTACGTGTCTGTATTCAAGAGCTTGTCTGGCACCCGTAGGTTGTCCCACCTCTCATGGTTTCACTGAAAGGTTGTAAACGATCCACTGGATTTTAAACACCGTGTTGAGAAAACACCATGCAAACTTGGCAGTAGCTGCAGTTCCCTGGGAAAGGAGAGACTGCCTCACACGGTCAGCTTAGTCACGGCACTTGGTTGCTTCTGTTTGGCCTGTGGTTTGAGGCAGGTATCTTACCGGGTAGGCTGGGCAAAGGTGTTAGACTCTACACCTCTGGAAGATCACGGTGTTCTCCCCATGGCCCAGATAGTTCCTGTGGACAAGGGGATAAAACCCCATCACTCCATGTAGCCCCACGTGCCTCACCCTGTGTAGCCCTGTTTGTCCTGGTGCATACGTTTTTAACTAGTGTTTTTCCTGAATGTCCTGGTTCCTTCCTGGATGGTTTGTCCTTCCTTTCCACACCTGCCTTGGGAAAAGGAGTGGGCTATCACATATTTCCCTCTTGGAGCACTGTTAAAGCCTTTCTTACCACCTCTAAGTGTAGCTACTAGCAAATCCTGCTACATTCTGAGTCACCCCTGCCTTCTTCCTCCTCTTCTCCAGTGGCCACAGACCTCTGGGCACTGCTGCATCCTTGACACAAGGCAGGTTTACACACCAGACAGCACTCAAAATGCAGCCCAGGTCACCAAGGTGTTCCATCTCCATTCTTGGGTAACTTTTTTCCACCTCAGCACCTTCCCACGCCTAGCTGGCACCTGACACGATGCTACAGAGTGCAAGGATGCAGATTGGTACCATAGGTTCTTGGAAGCATCTGCAGTGTTAGAATGATGTGCATGGGTTCTCTTCCCCAGCTGCTGTTCCCCTTGCCTACATTCTGACGGGAGCAAGACCTCTGGTTCCCTTTGACGGGGCGCTGTTTGGTGGGGGCCTCACAGATCTCATGACAGTATGGAGAACCCCAAAGATCTTATGGTGTTTCTGGTGTAGAGACAACCCTGATACCAGTCTGGATCTGGGACCAAAGACAGGAGGCTTGGGAGATCTGGGATCTGATGGTGCTGCATTTTGAGAGCTGTCTGGATTCAAATCTGCCTTGCATCCTTGTCCAGCCCATGTGGATGTAACTCTGTACTCAGGGTGAGTACTAGGACCTGCCAGAGAGAGAGCTGGGTTTCCTGATGCGCCCACTACATGGTATGTGTGTGGCATGGTGTACCACTCAGCTTCATTCAGTGGTGAGGACATCTTCAGATGAGCTGGAGCCGTTTAGCAAATGTAACAAGCTGGACCATGAGTGCTAGCCTGGTCTTAGGGGTGTAGTGTTAATCTTAATACCAGCTTTGTCCACATGGTCAAGTTAGTCTCTGAGGCCCAGATTCAGAAAGGAAATCTGGTGTCTGGGAAGGTCTTTCTGTGACGCTGCATGTTTTGACATGGTACCACAGTCTTACCCCTTCCTCTGAGCTTATGCTTTTGTTTGAGCATTGTCAGACTAGAGCAACCCTAGAGATGCTTTCTTCAGAAAGCACTGGGGCTCAAAAGAGAAGACGTGCGTACGGCTCTTATCAAGAAGTCTTCCTATTGGCAGTATGCATGGCAGTAAGCGTAAGATAGTTGCAGTGGCGTCATCCATAGTGAAAAAGTGTTAAATAAGATGTTGTCTTGTGTTTGTCACAGCCTAAGATTGTGCAGTTGGGTGGTCACAGTGGAACAGGCAGGAACTTGCAGGGATGGGGTAACTTGATCGTGTGCCCTGATGGAGAGAGAAAGGTTCTTTATGCTCATTTCGACATCCGGAGAACTCAAAATGGTAATGTGATCCTGTCACTGTGCAGCTTGAAGCAGCTAAACAAGCTTCAGCAGTCTGTGGCTACAGACCTGCTTGATAGACAGAATAGGAATCTGTCAAGGTTTAGAAACATTTTTATGGAGGCAAAAATGGCAGAAGGTTCAGAGCAACCTGTAGAGCATTCTGAGATGGAAGGTTTATGCAGGACAAAGATACTAAAAGTCTTCATCAAAGTTTCATTTTTAAAAGGTAAGGTAATGTTTGTAATCTCCGAAGAGGTGAGGTAATCCCTTTTGCTTGTTTTCTGCTGTTGCATTCTCCTCTAGTTTATTTCCCTGACTTCAACAAACAGATAAAGTCTTGAGGGTAAAAAGAGAATACAGGCTGGTTGGAGGCTGGTTGGTTCGGATACCGTCGGGATGTGAGGAGGTCCCCCGGTGATGGGCAGATGCTCTAAACCAACACGTGGATCATTGCAACTGCTCACCTGGGCTCTGCTCATGCCCTTTGTCTGGGTCACCGTCTCACTAATCTGGTTGAGTGCTTTCACTTTACCAACCTGTGCAGGCTGGCAGTGCTGGCTGGGCTGTCTAATCTCACGCTATGAATGTTCCTCGGCAGAGAGAGATTTGGGATCAGCTGAGAAGATGAAAGAGTGTTGTGGTTTAATCCCAGCCGACAACTCATCCCCACACAGCTGCTCGATCACTCCCTCTGGTTGGGATGGGGGAGAGAACTGGAACAGTAACAGTGAGAAAAGTTGTGGGTTGAGGTAAAGACAGTTCAATAGGTAAAGCAAAAGCCGCACACACAAGCAAAGCAAAGCAAGGAATTTGCTCACTCCTTCCTGTGGGCAGGCAGGGGTTCCGCCATCCCCAGGAAAGCAGGGCTCCGTCATGCATAACGGTGACTTGGGAAGACAAACACCATCGCTGAGAATGTCCCTCCTTCCTCCTTCTTCCCCCAGCTGTCGATGCTGAGCGCGACGCCATACGGTACGGGGTAACCCTGTGGCAGCTGGGGTCAGCTGTCCCAGCTGGGTCCCCTCCCAGCTCCTTGTGCACCCCCAGCGTCCTTGCCAGCGGGATGGGCTGAGGGGCAGAAAAGGCCTTGGCTCTCTGTAAGCACTGCTCAGCAATAGCGAAAACATCTCTGCATTATCAACACTGTTTCCAGCACAAATCCACAACATAGCGCCACACCAGCTACTGTGAAGAAAATTAACTCCATCCTAACCAAAACCAGCCCGAAGAGGGAGAAAGAGCAGAAGAGGCAGTGCTGGATTGTGCTGGGAACATCAGGATTGGGGGATAATAGGAGGCACCTGCATGAAAGCTGGGCTCTCTGGATTGATTTTTGAGGACTTTATATCAACTGCTGGGGATCACCAGCCCTCCCTGAAGTGTCCTTAGAGATCCCCATGGGAGGGTAGGAAAACCAGCCCTTCTTTCTCCAATCAAGTCTAACTTTCCACATCCCAGTTTAGGTCCACAGATTTCATAGCTGTCATCTCGGTGATGTCATTGGACTAAGTTTGTAGACTCCTTGGTTTAGACTCATTCAGGCTCTCCCTCTCCCGTTTAATACCTTCCCTGATGCTTAGCATGGCTGGGTGTTGGAAATACTTCCCTTACTTTCTGTCTCCCAGGTGAGGAAGGCCTGGTGGACTTGCACGATTACAATGGCTCGGTGATGTCTTCACTGTGATGTGGTTTCTAAGTCACATCTACTCACATCTAGTTGAATTGAAGCTTCAGCATATACCACAGGAAGATCTGCCATGTAATCAAGGTTCAGCCAATTCCCCCAAACCTTGTCTCAAGTCCAGTCTGGCATGGCCTTTACTGGGTGACCACGGCAGACCTGCACGTTAATTGTCTGGTNCTCACTAATCTGGTTGAGTGCTTTCACTTTACCAACCTGTGCAGGCTGGCAGTGCTGGCTGGGCTGTCTAATCTCACGCTATGAATGTTCCTCGGCAGAGAGAGATTTGGGATCAGCTGAGAAGATGAAAGAGTGTTGTGGTTTAATCCCAGCCGACAACTCATCCCCACACAGCTGCTCGATCACTCCCTCTGGTTGGGATGGGGGAGAGAACTGGAACAGTAACAGTGAGAAAAGTTGTGGGTTGAGGTAAAGACAGTTCAATAGGTAAAGCAAAAGCCGCACACACAAGCAAAGCAAAGCAAGGAATTTGCTCACTCCTTCCTGTGGGCAGGCAGGGGTTCCGCCATCCCCAGGAAAGCAGGGCTCCGTCATGCATAACGGTGACTTGGGAAGACAAACACCATCGCTGAGAATGTCCCTCCTTCCTCCTTCTTCCCCCAGCTGTCGATGCTGAGCGCGACGCCATACGGTACGGGGTAACCCTGTGGCAGCTGGGGTCAGCTGTCCCAGCTGGGTCCCCTCCCAGCTCCTTGTGCACCCCCAGCGTCCTTGCCAGCGGGATGGGCTGAGGGGCAGAAAAGGCCTTGGCTCTCTGTAAGCACTGCTCAGCAATAGCGAAAACATCTCTGCATTATCAACACTGTTTCCAGCACAAATCCACAACATAGCGCCACACCAGCTACTGTGAAGAAAATTAACTCCATCCTAACCAAAACCAGCCCGAAGAGGGAGAAAGAGCAGAAGAGGCAGTGCTGGATTGTGCTGGGAACATCAGGATTGGGGGATAATAGGAGGCACCTGCATGAAAGCTGGGCTCTCTGGATTGATTTTTGAGGACTTTATATCAACTGCTGGGGATCACCAGCCCTCCCTGAAGTGTCCTTAGAGATCCCCATGGGAGGGTAGGAAAACCAGCCCTTCTTTCTCCAATCAAGTCTAACTTTCCACATCCCAGTTTAGGTCCACAGATTTCATAGCTGTCATCTCGGTGATGTCATTGGACTAAGTTTGTAGACTCCTTGGTTTAGACTCATTCAGGCTCTCCCTCTCCCGTTTAATACCTTCCCTGATGCTTAGCATGGCTGGGTGTTGGAAATACTTCCCTTACTTTCTGTCTCCCAGGTGAGGAAGGCCTGGTGGACTTGCACGATTACAATGGCTCGGTGATGTCTTCACTGTGATGTGGTTTCTAAGTCACATCTACTCACATCTAGTTGAATTGAAGCTTCAGCATATACCACAGGAAGATCTGCCATGTAATCAAGGTTCAGCCAATTCCCCCAAACCTTGTCTCAAGTCCAGTCTGGCATGGCCTTTACTGGGTGACCACGGCAGACCTGCACGTTAATTGTCTGGTCAGACTCTGGTCACTCCAGTCTGAAGGCGCTGTGCTGTCCTGGAGCCAGCAATGATACAAACGTGAGCGTGGTGCTGTTGGTTTGGAGTTGAGGGTGTCCAGCCAGCGCAGAGCACAGGTAGAACAGACAGAAGTCAGTCCACCAAGGGCCGTGTGGGCAGACCAGTTTTCAATATTAGACTAAAAATAAGTCCTGGCGTGGCTTTTGCTCAGACGATTTAAAACCCACAAGTGGAGGTGTGGTTGATAATTGAGTGGAGCCTGTGCGCACGCAGGCATGGTACCTCGATGTGTACGTGTTGGAGATCTCGCTGTCAGTCTGCAGAGAGAGCTGCGTTGTGCCTGCCTGTGGTCAGGTCCCGGTCGTTGCTTATTTGGCACGTGGTGGTTTTTTTAAGTAGGCATCACATCTGCTCTAGATGTGATGTGAAGATAGGCCATTGTGACTGTAAAGGCAAAGATGGGCAGTATGGAGTGAAGCATAGGATGGAAGCTGATGTCCCCTGGAAGAACGGGGACTGTAAGCACGGCATTCGGAGCAGGAGGCTGTGTACCAGGAGGTCTGCTCTGTGTCACTCCATCGTGTGATCCTGGCGTGTTGCTTCACTTCTTGGGCTTCGGCTGCCCGCCTGCAAAGCATTCATGCTGGCACTGGCCCTGCAAAAATCTTTTTAGGTTGTTGAACAAATCCCCTCATTGAAGTATCATGTTGCTGCTATGACAATTGATTTGGGAAAATGAAATGCTACAGTGCCAACGTGTGCATTCTGGGACCCTTGTGCTAGAGAAAAGCATAGCAATGGCTCCTTCTTAAAGCTGGAGAGATCAGCCTGGAGGAGCAACTGGAAGCTTTAAAATAACACAGGATTTGGACCCTGCAGTATCTACCTGTCCTGTGGAAACAGGCAGTCCCTCGGCGCTCAGAAACCTTTGAACTTGCTCCTCAGTGAAACACCTGAACAGTGCAGGTGGGCGATGTGGTGAGTGCTGCTTGTGTGGTTTTGATCAGCAACACCTGGTGTTCCGAGGTGAGTGTCCTGCGGTCTGGCAATTTGTATTTGAGAATGAACTTCTAGTCTGCAGCTATTGATCCTCATGATCCCCTCAGGAACTGGGAACATAATTCCAGCAGGATCTATGTCAATAAAATGCAGGGGTAAATATTGGGCCATTTCCAAGTGAATAAACACAGAGGAGCAGCATCTTTGTGAGCTCCAGAGTCCCCGGTCTGTTGCCAGGCGAGCCCCAGTCCGCACAGCCCCCTCTTATTTTACATGCAGATAGCAGCAGTAAGCATCCAGCCCCTGTTCAGGTTTATTAAGAGAAGAGAGTGTCGTAGCAGACGTAAGAAATCTGGCACAGAGAGAATGGTTAGGATCAACAACCCCTCAGTGTATTAATCAGTGTAAATCATGGATTAAGTGTGGCTCACGCCAGGATTACAGTGCTACAACTAAGGAATAGCTTGGCCAGACACCTTCTCATCCATGTTCTTCTGACAAGCAGTTGGATGAACTCGGTTGAGAGGAACCTCAGCAATTCTGTGTTTTATCAGTAAGTACATGAGGCATATACAGAGGAGGCAATTTGTATACACTCTCCAACCAGCTGAGTTCATCTGTCTAACTGAATGTCTAAATATTGAGAGAATATAGTGTCTGTACTCTGTGAAGTCACCAGTCAAAGTTATTTATAAAAAAAAAGGAGCAGTGAAACTATTGCTATCTCCCTGCTCTCCTCGACAGTAGCTGTAGTTTGTGAAAAATTTACTATAAGTTGTAGTGCCAGCTGCATTAATTAACTCTTTGCAGGGGGAGTATTTCACCAAATTTCTGAGAACAGGCTGGTGAGCTGTCTGCAAAGGTTAAATGACGTGCGTGGTCGGAATTGTGTAAGAATCCCTGCACAATGATTAATGGCCTTTCTGCGTAGACGGATCGTGTGAAGGGAAGTCCACATGGCCATGGCAGTGCCGGTGGCTCTCCTCTCTGTTGCCGTGCCGTTGATGTCAGTCCCGAATAACCTAGGCATGCGGTGGAAAACAGACGCTCTGAATGACTGCAGTGCTCTGAATCTGTCACGCGTTTACGCTGCACAGCCCTCACTGACTGGGACAGCAACAATAAAACGTGGCTTCAGGTTGTTTGCAATCGCATCCGTCGAGAGGCAGCCCTCTTTTCACCTCCTTATTCCCTCCTGCTTTGTTCTCCGCCCTGGGACTGAGACCAGCTGGAGATCTGACTTGCTGATGCGTGAGCTGCTCCAGGACTTCAGCCACCTTGCAGGAGCTTTGTGACCAGGTTGCCTGCGTGTTTGCAGAGGCCCCTGTCTCTTTTTCCCGCTGGTGCAATTTCACCATTTCTTTTCTGTAGCTTGCCCCATGCAGACTCCCTGTTTCCTGCTCTTAATTCATTGAAGCACCTGGGGAGGCAGTGGTACATGACTGATGTTACTGCATAAACCCCCTCATCGTCTCCCACTGCCTTCATGTGAGTCCCTTTCCACCCAGATTGCAGCTAGCACCCAAAACGGCTCCCTTGCTTATTCAGATCTCCCTTTATCTCCGTAATTTTACAACTTCCCAAGCAACTTGTGATAGATGGAGCCATGTAGGAGGCTCAATGAAGGACTTATTCTACCACACCAGTAAAATCTACCTGGTACGGTGTGGCAGTTAAGGTAAAATAGCCACAGGAAGTAATTTCTGGATCACCAGGCACACTCGAGTGGTGTTTGGAGCAGAGGTGAATGCACGCGCATGACGGAAAACAAGCTGTACGTGAGGCTCACTTTACCGACATCGGTCATCGAACTGCAGATGACTCAGGACCAGGTAGGTATTTGTTAAGGTTTTCCCAGTGCCTAGGCTGATAGGGAATGCAACTAAACATGAAGTAACTGAATGGAGTCACTTGTGAATCTGGGAATTATCCTGCTAGTGTGGTGGAAACCCACTGACATCTCCCGTGGCTTCATGCTTCAAGGTGCTTGTCTGTGATCTGCAGACATATGGTGTCAAAGGGGGCCACAGTCCAACCGAGGCACAATTAACATTTTCTAATCGAGGCATTTCACCTGCCTCTGTCCCCTCACCAGTGCTCCTCTCTGAACTGGCAGGTCTCTCCGTCCTTGCTCCCAAACCAATTGCAGCTGCTGCCCTCGTGGACATGAAGTTCCATCTGCAGCAGCTTCCCAGAGTAATCAGGAACCTTGGGAGGCTCTGGACTCCGTGTTACCATGCAGGAGTGAGATTTCAGGGTTATAATAGATAAAGATCTGTATTCAGTACATCGAAACTCAGAATGAACACTAGGAATTACTATGAATGGACTAGAGAACAAACTGGGGTGACGTAAGTATCATGTGTGCGGGATGATCTTTCCATCTCCAAAGGGAAAAACAGAACCAGAGATGGCACAAAAAAGGACTGCAGCTGGGTCAACCTCTGTATGAGAAGCTACTAAAGGGATCATTGCTTTCCGGCTAGGGAAGGAGATGCTGGCTGTGCCTGTAAAGCCACAGGCAGCACAGGGGAAATGAGTGGGGATGAACACCGTTTTTTCTAATAAAAGAGCCAGGAAGGGGCAGGTTTAAAAGAAGTAAATGGAGATGTGTCTTTGCACACTGTGTACATAACACTGGAGTGCTTGTCACAAATATCGTGGGTGCTACAAGATTAAATTTGTTCAAACAGCAACTGGACACATTCGTGGAAGAGAAATCCATCAAAGGCTATTAAATGTAAAGAGACCGTGGCTAACTTAGGTTGTCTCTGAGCTGCTCATCGTAGCTGGCCAGAAGACAATTATCGTTGCATGCTCATGCTGATCTTTTTCCTTCAGCATTGCCTGTTGGCCACTGTCAGAGAGGCGAAAGGGCTTTGATTTGACAAGTCCTGCTCAGGTTACAGTCTTACAACGGCCTGTATTTCATGACGCTCTCTCCTCAACAGGGAGCTGGGCTAATTGCCTCTTTTTGCAGCCTTTGCTACATCTCTGCTACTAAAAAATGGACCGTGGTAATATGATTCTGTGATTCAGTTTTAAAACGCTTTGTGCTTCTTTGGGAGAAAATGTGCGGTACTTGCAGAAAATAGGATTTAAAAGATAACGGTGTTAACAAGATGCTTCTCGGAGAACTGATCGACGATGTGTTTTTCGACAGGCGTAGCTCTGTCGACAGCTCTTTCTAGGAGTGCACAGCATGCGTGTCCCGAGCCTCATTCATGACAGTCTCTTTTTTATTTGCTTAAAAGGAACAAAATTGTTTGTATGTGATGAAAATCCCACGCACTCTGTAGCTGGTCAGCACTGTAATCCACTCCGGTATCACAGCATCACACAGCACTGCATCTTCCCATCCGCCTTTTCTGGTGGAAAGGTTACCTTTTCATCTGAGATGTTTTACATGGGGAGGTTTCCGGGCTATGTTTTAGTTTCTCCCTCTCTGCTCCCCCCTTACTATGGGAAGGCTAGCTCCAGAATTCTTTCCTGTAGGATTTATGATGTGAGACTTTGCCAGATGGATCATTTTGCTTGCTAGCAAGTGGTACGTCTGACGGTTGCAGGGGTGATGGCCTCCTGCAGGCTGTGCTTGTTCTTCATCCACGTGCCTTTCGATTTGCACTAGTGCTTTGGTTCATGAAGTTTCGGTTCTCCCTGGTCTCACAGCTTTAACAGACACCTGTTAATTCTGCAGCTTTAAGGTACTTCTGTAAAAGCCTGCAAACACTCAAAGCCAAAGGCCGTCCCCATGAGTGGCTTTCAGCAGCTCCCCCAGACAGCGGCTGTCTTCTGTGTACCTGCTCCCCGGCAAATTTCACACTTCCTGGCAGGCCCTTGCTCGCTCTGCCTCTGCTTCTGCCTCCACAAGACTGGCCTAGCCAGCCCCGAGAGAGCTGCAGAGCAGCCTGCGCAACCCGCAGCTTCCCACGCACATGCGCGGTGAAGCCCGTGCGCAGCCTGGCCCCAGCTGCGTTTTGGGACCCAGCTGCATGCTGCCAGGCTAGGTTTTATTTTCACGCCCATTTTTAAAATGGCTTTTGGTGTTAAGGCTTGGTTTAAATGGCGGGATCAAGCAATAGCTAAAGGAGAGGCCTTGCAAGGAAAGTCCGGGTGCTGTCACGTGCAGAGCTCCTCTGTCCTGAACCCACAACTCTGCACTGGCCTTAGAAGAAAAGTGCTACTGTCTCGTAAAGGCGTAAATTATACAGACTTGTTACAAAGCCATTGCAATGACTTTGGCTTCTAGTTCCCATTAATGTTAACCGGAAGGGAGTGCTGAATTTCCCTACAGAAGTCTGGGAGTTTTCATATTTGAGGGTTTTCTGCAAGGACTTCTTTGGTGGCTTGGTCAAATCGTCGTCTGTTCTGAAACCCAGCATACACTCTAGAATGTGTACACTGCTCTGCACATTTAGCTCCCAGCTGTCTGGCGTTACATGCCCTAGGAGGGGAGCAGCTATTCGTTGTCCCAGGGCCATGTGCATTTTCAGTCTTTGCCATGTCTGGTTTGCAGAGCATTTTGGGACAACTTGCTCTGCCCTGGATAGATGTGAAAAGACGGCCCCAGGGGCAATGGTTGTTCAAGGCAAAGCATAGAAATAACTTTGCTTGGTACACAGCCCCGACTCTGTCAGACAGTGGGAGGCGTTGACTTTCCTGTGGGAACAGAAGACAAAGGGGTTGGACAACACGTTAGTCCAAGCAAAATGAACAGTTAGCTTGGCTCTACCTCGAGCTGTGCGCAGGTAACGGTGCAGGCTGCTCCTGCTGTGCGCAGCCTGATGAGCAAACGCCTCATTCAGAGAGGCATGGACCCCATGCAGTCAGAGGCAGTCCTAAAAGCAAGAGAGCTGGAACAAGCTTGTTTGGTTGCTCGTGTACCATGCACCACCCAAATGAGAGAGGCTTCACAGGACGCTGGGAGCTCTCCTGTACCTGTGAGAGCCTGGATGTGCCCAGCAGGTGCTGGGCTGGAGCCAGAGTGTGAGAACAGAGACCTTGGCCCTGGCAACGTGGCCTGCAGCCAGAGGCAGCAGGGCAGGCACCCTCTGAGCCTGCTGCGGAGGCAGGACGGGCACGGGGGCTGCCCGAGGCGTGGGGAGCAGCCCCAGCTCCCTCCAGGGCAGGCTCCGGGATGCCTCACCGCTCCTCCCGAGGTTCTGGCTAGCTACTGCCTGGGGCCCTGGCTCCAGCCTTCTTCCTCGAATCCTGGGTCAGTGAGGGGTTCAGTCATCAGTGACTGCTACGAAGTCACTAACCTCTCCGTGAGGTTCGTTCATGCTTTGGAAAACAGGATGGAGGAGGGTATCTCCTCAGAAACCTCGAGTACAGCATACAAGGTGCTGGCAAGTAGGTAGTAGCTGCACTGCTGGAGGTGTAACTGTGATAGGGTGTAAGCAAAGTGGGTAGTCCAGGGACAGGGACTATCTTTAATGAGATTAAGTATTCAGCTGGAAAAAGCAGATGCTTTTGAGTGCCCAACTGTTTTTTCAGTTATGTGAAGACGGGTGTGCCTTCCCCAAAGCTGGCCGGCCTTTGTTACCTGTATCAGTTGCTCTAAAAAGTGGCTTTTCCCTTCCTCGAGGCCTCTGTCTTGCCTATGGAGATTCTGTTTTGGGCTGTAAATTTGTCTGAGTCATTCCGAGACAGGGATTGCAGTGAAATTCTGCAAAGTACTGTCAATTTTGATAGTACCTTACATGGCTGGAAAGCTTTTCTCCAGAAAGAAATACGGCTTTGGAAAAGCACCTGGATTCCAAGAAACTTGAGTCGTGCTGGCCCTCCTAGCACAGGCTGGGGCTGACTGAATTCTACTGCTGAACTTCTGCTTGGTCTGTTGAGGCAGCCCCACTGGGGCATGACAGAGAAATGCTCAGAAATAGGGGAGGGAGAGGTGGAGCTGTTCTTGCTTGTGCTGGACCTGTTCCAGGGACAGTGAGGGCACTTGCTTCTGGCTCTGAGAACTTACGTCCTCGCAGGGATGTGGAGCAATGAAATGTCCCCTGCAGTATCTCTGGATCTTGATCCAGTATCATGATGCAAATCGGCCTCAGCAGCGTGCCGCCGTGACTCTGTCACTCTGCAGCACACGTTCTTCCTCACCTCCTGCCTGCCTGCTGGTGCAGGGTTGCATGCACGTATAAGGGGAGGGCAAGGAGAGGTGGGAAAGGGGCGCTTTTCCCTACAGCTTGCCAAAAAGATGATCTTGTCCTGACATGCTGGCTGCTTAGAGGAAGACGTGTCCTGAACCCTTCACTCACTTGGCCACTTTCGCTGGGTCAAGTCGCAGCCCCGGGACCTGGAGAGGTGAAGGTGGGTCTGAAGGCACAGGCTGAGGTTTGTAGCTCTGGGGTTTTTACTTTGGCAAATGAACTAGTTGAAAACCATCTAAGAAAACAGAATTGCCTAACAAAGGAAATGAAAATGTACCCTTTTTGTGTGTGTGTTTTTTTTCCCCCTGCAGTAACCACAACTCTCTCCTCCTGGTCCGGGCATGCTAGAAAATGCAACGAAACAGCCAAGTCCTATTGTGTCAATGGTGGGGTATGCTACTACATCGAGGGGATTAATCAGCTGTCTTGCAAGTAAGTGAGTGTAGTTTTTGTGTCAATATGGAAGTTACTTGGCTGGGGGAGCTGGTGCAGCTGCCAGACGAGGGGTAGCTCTGAAATTCTCCTGGCAATTGCAGTTTGAGCTGTTGTTAACAAGATGCTTCTCGGAGAACTGATCGACGATGTGTTTTTCGACAGGCGTAGCTCTGTCGACAGCTCTTTCTAGGAGTGCACAGCATGCGTGTCCCGAGCCTCATTCATGACAGTCTCTTTTTTATTTGCTTAAAAGGAACAAAATTGTTTGTATGTGATGAAAATCCCACGCACTCTGTAGCTGGTCAGCACTGTAATCCACTCCGGTATCACAGCATCACACAGCACTGCATCTTCCCATCCGCCTTTTCTGGTGGAAAGNATACATTTGTCCTGGCTGTTGCCTTTCCCTTTCTTCCCTTTCTCGTCCGCAGATTCAGAGAGGGTCGGGTCCCTTTTGCTCTCCCTGAGCTAGGTCAAAGCTCCGCGTCGCCCGCTGACACGTCCTGCCATCCGAGCAGGGGGGTTTCCCCAGGGCACAGACACCTCCCTTCTCCATGACTGGACGGGTCCCTTGCTAAGACCTGCCTATTACCTCTCCTGTCTGCACCTCATAAGCCCAGAAGCGGGTTTAGCACACGGCTGTTCGCCACTCTGTGCCGCTTTGTGACAGGCTGTGGGTTGTTTATTTCTCCCCTTCGAATCTTAAAACTTGCAAAAAAAAACCCCGGGAGACATACTAAATTATCCTCTAAATGAAGTTTCTTGGAGAGGTTAAAGTGGGGCGGCATAGTCTGAGGGATGTGGAATGGGATCTGAGACCTTTTCACCTCTGGTTCAAACCTGTCACAGCCAGCAAGCCCAGTAGTGTCTCACAGCTCAGCCTCCAAGCCTAATGGGAACTGTGAACGGAAAGTGCAGGCTGATTGCCAGTGCTGGAGATGTAGGTACCCAAAGCATACCCGTACCTGCCCCTGGCTCCTGCGGAGCGAGCATGAGGTGATGCCCTCAAGGTGCATTCGCTGAGCAGATGCAGTCAGCTTCTGAGCTCACCTGGGGAGCCAGGCGTCACTGTGCCCAGCTTGGAGAAGGCCAGAGATGACTTCTCTCCTTGCGCGGCCAGGAGACCTCTTCATGGAGACGCGCAGCCAAAGGTATTTACATCTGTGGGTGGCAACCCAGTACCACTGCCAGTGTGTGGTGTGATGCTCACTGGGCACCTCATTTCCTCAGGCTGTGAAGGACGCGTCCGAACAGAACCATCAGCCCTCCCGGAAGGATTGTGAGCTGCAGTATGTTTAGTACAACTCCTCCCTTCTCCCAGTGCTCCTTTGTTTTGGCAGTGAGCAGTAGGAAAGATGATGTGGAAATGCATTCCGCTGAGCTCCTGCGCTCTCGCTTTCCAATGCAGGATCAGTTGTGGTGGGAAGGACGTAGGATGAACAGCATCTTCCAGTTCTCCCAGGCTTGCCCCTTCAGACACGAAAAGAGTCGGGTAGGACAGAAACCAGATGCTGTGGTCCTCCACGTTTCCCGTGTGCATTAAGTGAGAGCAGCCGTTGTATACCCTAGACCTGTCCTTTAGGGTAATTGTCTCTGCCATTGGCTTCTTCGTGGCGCTCAAAGGTCGTCTTGCCAGTATCCCCATAGGAAACATGGGGGAAGCTCCATATGATGAACCAAAGTCACAGCCACTATTCTGATGTAGCCTTGCCCCAGGAAGCCCCAGCAGTTGCGGTCTTTCCATGCTGGGGAGGGCTCAACCCTTGAAGCCTGGAGGAGCGTATGAATCAATATCTCTATCTCTAAGCAACATGGTGGTGCCAAAAGCATAGATCTCAAGGCTATTTCTTTTGGGAAGAACTTCAATCCAGATCAAGGCTTTTCAAATCAGATTGATTTCTAATTACAGCAAGAGTTACCTGAACTCCTGCCGTACAAAGCAATAATGGTAAGGCTCCATGTTTCCTAATGAAGTAGTTAGCAAGTGTCTTCAGCAGATAGGTTGTTTTAACTAAAATAATTCCAGCCTTGGAAAGAAACAATCTACCTTCAAACCCATCTGCTACGATAGTTGATGAACAGAGGGGAAGCTTAGTGATGGATTCCATTAAAATTTTATGCACCGTACGAAACAGACCTAATTATTTCACAACATTTGAAAGCCTAAATTCCTTATTTGCAGACGGTAAAATGATTTCGTAGTCTGATGAGTCCCAAGGTACCAAAAGCTAAAACCAGATGGGAATTGAATGGGTGCGTATGGAAAGGCAGCAAAGTGTTAACCAAAAGGAGGTGCTTTGAAGGTTTGCGCTGTCACTATTCATCTGCCGGAGAAGACAGTTCTGCGTTCAGAGGAACCCAGGGGACCCAAATGCTTTCCACACAGTACAGTCACTTCTGATTTTACTGCTTGAGGAGATATCTGGATGTTCGTTCTCCTTGGGTGTTTTTATCATTAAATCATAGACTGAAGATAAGAAATCCTGGGGTTTGAAATGCTGTAATTTTCCAGTTTCTGGACTCCAGAAGGCAATAGTTAGTTATTGGGGAATGCAAAAGCATTTGAACTGAACATAGTATTCCCCAAAAAAAGTCTTTCCCAATAACATGGGTGATTCTTGGGGAAGGCTGCTGATGGATAAACAGCCTTCACATTTGCCTGCCTGCAAACTAGCAAAATGCTGAAATGTTTCACAGCTGCCTCATTGCACGAAGATGGGAGATCTGCTGCTGTGTTTTGTGAAAGACATGACAATACAGATTTGGAGGAGAAACTAGAGGAGGCAAAGATGCAGACTTTGACCTGCATTTCTGAACTTTGTAACGTGAGAGCCAGCCTTGGTCCTCCACCCACACCATGCTTCTGAGACATGAGCATGGAGGAGATCAATAGGTCCTTCTGCACACAACCTCTTCAAATGCCTTGGAGATCAAATGAGAGCCACGTGAGCATCTTGAGCCAGGAACAACACATGTGTCCGTGCCCCGTTCCCACCTTGCTATTCTGATTAGAGTCAGCAGGGCCTTGGGATGTCTTCTGGCATCATGTGCCAGCTTGCAGTCCTCCTTCTCTGAGTGCTAAGGAGATTCTAGCACCTCAGCACCCGTGTGATGTTCCCAGCTTTTCCAATATCAGCTATCAGAAAACAGAATTTTGGAGTGTTCCTGTTTATTACCTGCCACCGTCATGTAATCAGCTTCCTGGAGTGCATTTCGTTGTTTGCAGCTGCCCACAAGAATGGGAGATCTTTCCTGTAGACGTTACCCCTGGCACTCAAATAATTTCTTCTCCTGAAGTGGCTCATGCTTGATTTGTTACAGATATCGCCTGAATTGGCAGCTTTTTTAACAGGCTTCCCACAAAAGTGTTCCTCCTGGTCTTTTAAATTCTGAGGACCAAACCATTTGCCTGTAAACCCACCTCCTCCACACTTCAGCTAGACCTTGGACAATGCGTTTTGTTTACTGGGGAAGAACCCAGAACGGACTTGGAGCTGTTCCAGAAATTGTGTCTTCTTTGAATTGTGTCCTTGCATATTTTTGTCCTTCATTGGAAGTAAATTCTACACATTCTAGTGTCAAAGGAAACCTGAACATGATACAATCATCTGTGCTGTTATCCTGACTCTGCAAACAGACCACCTGGAAGGTGGATGGGAGAAGTGTGACCTGCCTCAGATATTCTGCAAATTTTCGGCATAAACCCAGGGAACAACTGAGCCACACACATACAGAATTGACTCAACAGCCCTAGTAATAAAGAAGCCCCAGGCTCTCGTTGACAGGAAGAATTTCTCGACCCTTCTCCAGATCATTTTGCTCAGAGATGCCTTATGAGTTGGACTGGTTTCTCACTGTAACCATAGGGAAGTGGCACCTTCGAGTAGAGCAAATTCCAGTGCCTGCAGAAGGGATGCACACAAGCAAGTCTCAAGGCCTTGAGCTGGGCTGGGTGTTAAGGACTGTTAGGATTAATAGCCATGCTGAGCATTAGTAGCTAAGGGCTGGGACACTCAAGAGTGGTGACAGGTTTGTTGTGTCCAGCTGAAGGTAGGGATGGGATGGCTAGCAGCCTCTGATCTTGGGTCTGCTTTCATCCTGGAGGCCATTGGGTTCTTGGCACAACTTAGAGCAGTTTGGGGCTGCTCTAATCCTTTATTGCTGGCTCCCATGCCCTGTGGGGTTGTGCTAGTGTGTGCATCACAGCAGAAGTGCTCTTTTTCCCAGTTAGGCCTTGGCACACGTTATCTACAGTTGGGGTCTTCCCAGCCAAACAAAGAAACAAAGCCAAGCTGTCGCTGCACAGCTCTTCACTGCCCGCTCAAATGCACTTCATGACTCTTGTGTGGTTGATGTAATCAAAGTGGCTGGTTCCCTGGGCCAGGATCTTCCTAAATTGCACGGGATCAGATGACTTAAAGAGCTTTATAGAGCAACTCCCCCGCCATCATATCTGACCAGTTGTACTTGCAAGAGTCAGGCTGAAGGATTTACAACTGCTAACAGATAAACAGACGCTCTGGGTTTGGGCTGTCAGTGTTGCCTTACGTGTGAGAGTGAGGTCAGAGGCCTGGAGGACCTCAGACAAAAAGTGTAAGTCAAGGAGAGAATAAAAACCAAACCAAAACAGAAGAGGAAAAATCAATTAATTTTAAAACTAGTTGATGTATGCAAATCATGAATTTACAAAATTACACGCTCAGTTCCTAGAAGCCCATTTGCTTACCTCCTCCGTGTGTACTGTTTCCTGCAGATTTTCCCAGGAAAGGGGAAAGATCATTCTGAAGGGTTAGCCACATTGCCAGCTCCCCTGTGCTTTTCCAGAGCACCGTTCAAAGGGGTGAACATCAGGCTGACCTCGCACAGCTGTGGTCCTCCTTGCAGCACAGCTTGCTCAGCTACCCTGTGGTGTCAGGAGCTATGCCATCCCTCTCAATGACTCTACTGATTTGGTCGGCACAAGTTGCACGTTGCACAACCACAAGTATGTCACTTTTTGCCATGGATATGTGAGCAGTTCTGTGGGAAGGTGTTGCAACGTCCTTGGAAATGAAGAGCTGACAGTGTTGAGCTAGGAGTGAAAATCTCCACATCCTATTCCAAATCTCCTGAACCAGGCAGGACTCATTCATTGGGTTTTGCATGCTGTTTATCTTAGGTGATGAGATCAGGTACCTTTTTGGGTTCAAGCGGCCCATCTATGCATCCTGTTCAACGCGTCCGTTTTAAAGTGTGTGTAACTATAGCAGACCCTTGAGAACCATCAGAGTGTGGAAGCTGATCCTGCAACAGCGAGACTCAGTGAAGACGACAGCGCAGATCCTGCTGAGTTCCCACAGCTCAGTCAGAGCTGCACTGTTGTCTTCACTGAGCCCAGAAGTGGGTGTCCCTGCAGTTTGGACTCTACTATACAGCAAACATGCCTTGATTAGCTGCTCTGGATAAGGCCTCTGTGTTTATTCTGGTTGCTTTCTTTTCTTCCTATCAGCGATTTTGTGGAGTCCAGCCTTTTGTGACTCTCCAGAGCCTGATCATCTGGGACTGGTCAGGGGACAATGACAGAACTGTCTTCTTTTTCAGCCCTTCACACAAATAAGCAACATGCTTGAAGCATCTCTCCATTTGCTTGTATCAGTGCATTGTGTCCTTCCGCTACAGCTTCTCCTTATTCCATTATTTTGAAGCACCTGCTCGTTCACATTCTTCTGTAACATGAATTGCATTATGAGAGCTACCAAATTTGGCATACCTTAATCAAGATCTGGGGAGCAAAGGAAATGTGCCAACCTTTGCAAGACTTAGATCAACAGCTGGGTGGAAAAAGTTTTGCTTCCAGCAGGAACATTATGATAATGTTATTATTAATTATTAGTAGCAAATATGAATTAACAATAATTATTGTTCTGCCCTGATACAGGGCAAAATGTCAAAATTTCTCAATTTTCATAAATAAGTGCTCTGCAAACAACATAGAAATGGGTCATTCGAACCAATTTGCATTTGTACGTTTTGAGAGCTTTATTTGGCTGATAATCTTACTGAATTTTTTTTAGCATGTAAATATTTAAGTGGAATTAATCCTGAACCCAAGAGCAGAACTTTGTGGATGTTTTTGAAATGGGGTAAAAAAGAAAGTTTAAAGCTATTGGTCAAAACTGAAAGAATTGGACATTTTCCAGCCACAGCAGAATCTGGATAGAAAAATTCCTCACCAGTTTTATCGATGACGTTTGCAAGTAGCAAATTTTCAGATGTGGCAATTTAAAAAAAAATTTCATACACCTGGTTAGGCACAGAGGGATGGAGTTGAGCAAGGGCAGTCTTGAGGGTTCGCCACAAAGGCTAGAGAGGGGCCAAGGTGCTGTCTGCAAGAGGTTGGTGCAGCCTTGTGCTTCCCCAAGACCATTCCTACAGACACAGCTTTGTCCGCTTCCCTTGGCCTTTGAGGAGAGACACGTCGGGCCTTCGTCACACCAGTAAGTGGACCAGGAAGTCCAAAGGTAATATTTGCAGGAATAGTCCACTATCTTGGGACTGCAAGCCCCTGTGAGAGCTTTCAAAAGGAGGAGGGACTCTGTTTTGCTGGGATAGCCAGCCAAAACCTCTTGGTTAGGGTCAAATGTGCAGGAGGAAGGATGCCGTGATCAAAGACCATCTCATGGCTCTCGACCTTAGTGAGCCGTAACTTTCAGGTATGTCCCTCAGGCCACATGCTTGGCCGCTGAAGAAGAGCTGCCCAGAAGCCCTTACCACAGGCAGCAGATTCTGCGTGCGGAAGGGATGCTTTCCATTGCTCTTCTGGTCCAGACTGGGAGACTCATGTGCCACGCACACTGAAAATTTCTTTCCTAGAAGTCACATCTGGGGCTACAGTAATAAATGACAAATCATCTTCACCAGCCTAGAAGTATGAGACAGCTAAAGGAAAAATGAACCATGAGCATTACGTGCTTTCAAAGGTCTCCTGGTCACTGTTGCTGCCAGCCACCTTGCTTATGAGGAATCGGGACCCAGGGATGCCAGAGCAGCACATGTGTCTTGGCAGCTTGTATGCTAGCTTGGGAGGTGACGGAAGGTGCTCATGATCATGAGGGCTTCTTTTCTGTCACTCTTCCCAGTGCTGATTCACTAGTAACTAAAGATGAAAACCCTGAGCTGTCCTAGACGCAGAGAAGAAAGTTATCTACTGCCTTCTGTCTAGAAAGCTCTTCTCCGCACCCACGTTAGGGTGACTGCAGAGATCTGAAGATGGGCTATATGGTAGCTGTCACGGCATCAAAGCTTCTTTGACACTTTTCTGTTTTGCTTTTTCTCTTATCACCAATTTATTTCTCTGGATTTTTATTTCCTTCCACCTGTTTTCACACAGTTTTCAGTCTTTGCTCAATGGCATGTAGCTTCAGTCACACAGAAGTTCCAGCCGTGGCTGACCTTTTGCGGATGTGCGCCTGAGACTGTTGTAGCTCCTTTCAGACAAAACGCCCCTTTTTGAGGTGGGTAGGACATGTGCTTCGTTCAGCAGCACCCCTAAGGCCCTTTGGTGCACTCACTACATACATGAAATCTCAGATCCCAGACAAGCGGGCAGCACATTGCAAGCTAAACTGGATACCCTTGAAGACTTTGTGAATAAGTCCATGGCCATAGCAGTGGTGATGAATAAACTTCAAAAAGGACTGGGAAGACACCTTCTATTTTGGATGCCTTGTTCAAACCCCAGTGCCATCTCTTAAAGGTTTCTCCAAAGTCATGCTTCCCTAGGGCTGTCCTTGTGAGTCTGCATCACCCAGCGGCCTCCGGTTTGTGCGCTTTGATTGCCCATAGGGCGTCTTCTTCACTCCACTTCCCAGCACCAGCTTCCTCTGCTTCATCACGGGGAAGGTTGACAGGCCTCATGTCTGATGGTAACCCCTTGGGCTGGGCTTTCCTTGGGAGCTGGCTGGGCTTCCTGGTGTTGAAACGATGTTACCGCTATGTCTCCCTTTCCTGTGCCCCAAGATGAGTGTCCAAGAATGAGAAAAGAGGGCAAATTTTTCAAACGTATTTGCCTGACCAGGGAGCCAAGTTTCCAGTTTCAAAAGTGACTTGGATACTGAGAAACTGAAGTTTATGACTAGGGAGTTCAGTGAAGCCTCATGCAGAGCCGTGCCCTTAAGTTCTCCCCGAGCAGTTTAGGATGCACCAGTACCCCAGCACGATCCCGCATGGAGGTGTTGCACAAGTCCCAAAAACCAGATGCCGTGTAGCACACGAAACAGGTTTGGTCATGGGCAGTGAGGGTGCACCAGCTTTTTTGCTCAGTGCAGACCTACCAGAACTGTAGTGAAAACCAGCAAGAAATAGAGTGCCAAAGCCACATCAGTCATGCAAGGCCTTCTAAAGCTTTCTTACGTGAGAGGGACACCAGGTGAAATCTCCCCTGGACATTGGACACCGTGCTTTGGAAAACCAGGAAATGCATTCGTTAGGGGAAAGATGGGCAGGTTTGGAGCTTTGGAGGCGTTGAGGCGGAGAAGGACACTAGATGGGATGGAGAGGTTATGCAGCCTTTTATTGGCTGTGTCTTCTGCTTGAATCATGCTGCGTTCAGAGGTGTATCTGCAGATGCCCTGTAGGCATCCAGCACTGAGGCTTAGGCTACCTCTGGAGTACCAGCAGGTTGTCCCACAGGCAGGTGGTCTCCTGTAGGAGCCTGTAGCAGTAGTATATCTGCGTGTCAGCAAATGCCTCAGCCTTCTCCCCTGGGAGTGTTAATGCAGGTTTCCAGGCGGGGATTAGACGTCTATGCACTGAGGGAATGGCACCAGCCGTGTCCATCGCCACAGCTGGCAGATCTTTACACCTTGTCCTGCCTTGTGCCCAGCCACCTGGTGCCTCCTCAAATCCTTCCCCAGCCCTCAGCTGAACCTCGCCTCTCCCATTTGGAGAGGAGGCCTCCAGCTCGGAGAAGTCTGTATCCTTGCAGGCCTGACAGATGGGCTGATGTACCCTCGGTCTGTACAGCTGGTGTGGCTGCTGAGAGCCCCTAGCACTCCCTCACATGTCACAATTCCCACCGGCTGGCCCAGATCAGTGTATGTCCATGATGAGGGAGAACTATTAAAAATCAAGGTTTTCTGGTCATAATGAATAGGGAAGACTTCTCTGATTTCTACCTCTGCCCCACAAGAGAACTGAATCATTGCTGAAAAAACCTGTCAGTGTTCCTTAAGCAAGTAGAGAGAAGCAGGAATTAATCTCTCTTCTTGACTTTTTTTTTATTGCCACTGTAGTTGCATATCTGTAACGCGCCATCTAGACATAAATCCTTCAAGAACAACAAATGCTACCATAGCCGTTGAACAACAGTACAGAACTAACCTGCCAACAAGCTTTGGAACTACAAAGCTTTGGTCGTACTAAACATGAAAGTCATCCCTTCCTCATCCCCTTTGCTGTGTCCGCAGACCAGGAGCAGGCGTCAGCATACCTTTGGGAGGCACGAAAGGGTCAGATGTGCGCTGCCTTCGCAGGGCTGATGGTGAGCACGTGGCACCTGGATGCAGACCTGCTCCGCTCCGCCTCACTACGTGTGTGGGTTGGGACCAGTGGTCTGACACTGATGAGGCTGCTCCGGCTGCTTGCTGTCCCCCGCAGTGAACTGGCGGGGAGCTAAGCCATTGAGCTTGGGCTCAGGCCTCTGGTATACGTCCTTTTTGCTGAGGTGTCTTTCGGTCCCTTCCTTGTTGACCAGCTGGGGCCTGCTAAACACCGAGGTGCGATCTTGTGGGTGGCAGCTGAGAGCAAGGAAGGTCTGACGTGTGAGGTGCAGAGCCTGCAGCCCAGCTTACCCCAGGAAGTTGAAAAACAGATGTTAAGATGCTAACTATGATGATAAAACCCTCTTAAGCTCAGAGGAGGGAGAGATCAGTTGTGGAGGGAGGAAGGGAGTTGTGGGACAGGCAAGTAAAAGCTGGGACTTCAAGAAAGCTAGGGATAACTTTCAGGGACTATCCAAGGAGGCCAGAAGAAAAGATGTGAGGGAGCGAGATAAGTGGCCGGTTGCAGAAGCATTTGGCCACCCACAGCTGAGTTCCCATCGCTTCCCAGGTTCACCCGCAGCTGTGGCGGGTCTCCGTGCAGAGTGTGCGAGTGCTGCTGTGCCGTGCGTGGTTCAGCAGCTCCTGCTACACCCCTGCCCACATCCCTGTGTTCTGCAACCCTGGCTCTGCCTGGGAGCTGCTCCAGGGAGCTTATTTGTGAACTGGTACACGTGCCTGGTGGCCCTCGTGTCCTTGCCACTGCAGCATCATGCTGAAGTACGCTCCGTGAGCCGGCACATCCCGCCCCATCACATCGCGTTGGCCAGGACGGCCTCACAGTTGGGCAGCGTGGTAGCAGCACAGTGAGACCTGGTCGGTTCAGCTTTCTTCTCTGTCCTTTTCTCTCTGTTAACACAGAGACTCTGCACATGCTTTCTCTCTAACCACAACGTAACCCTTTTCCCTGGAGCATCTTGTGGGTACTTCTGGGTTAATAATGGGAAGACGCTTGCCATACACAACGTTCCCTGTCACCTGAGCAGCTGCTCACCGCTCTGTGGTGCCTCTTGCTAGTCTTGCCTAGGTAGCAGCTCCAAGGAGAGTCTCTGAAAGTAGCATCCAGCCCATCTCGATCTTCCTGCCAGCTGGTGCTTCCAGCAGGTGAGAAGGGAGCAGGCAGGCAGAGGAGGAAGGGAGGGATTTGGCTGTCTGCCTGAAGACCCAGGTCAAAAATAGAGATGGAATGCTGATGTTGCAGGTGCCTGGTTAAAGCAAAGCGGAGAGTAAATACGCGCGTAAAGCCTTTATTTTTTCCATTCATCACAATGCACTTTTTATTTCTGACCTTAGCCTCAAGAATGGTGCCAGACATGTTCTGTGATTTCTCCCCTTTTCCCCTCCAGATGTCCAAATGGATTCTTCGGACAGAGATGTTTGGAGAAACTGCCTTTGCGATTGTACATGCCAGATCCTAAGCAAAGTATGTTTGAAGACAAAAAATGCACCACACTACTTAAAACCTCCTGGGCACAGCGGTGGATGTAGAGTGGTCTAGTCAGGGATGGCTCTTGGCGTCAGTTTTGGGTAGGGCTTAGGGATGCAGGTAAGGGTGAAGGCTGACAGCAGACGGATAGGAGTCGTGGAAGGGATCAGGAGGGGCCTCAGTTCGGTCTGTTTGGGTGTCATTTTGCTATCCTGTTTCTCTTTTTCTGGTTTTCTTTCTTCCGGTAGGTGTCCGATCGAATTCACGGGAGACCGGTGTCAGCATTTCGCAATGGTCAGCTTCTCCAGTATGTCTCTTTCTACTTCTCTCTCTCCCTGATTATTGTAGCTCTGTGTTGTGTCCTTAAAGCAGGTTCTTCTGTTCTCCAAGAGCCCTCTTCCTGTCTTGTGCGCTCCCAGCTCTGCTTGGCCGTAAGAGGAGCTGTGATTGCGTCCAAGAGGAGAATCGGGGCTCTTGTTATCTCCCCATTTGTTAGAATGGGTTCTGCTTTCATTTCTGATTGAACTTAATGTTGCTTGCTCTTTTCATGCAAAATGCAAATAAGGCACAAGGATATGTGGTGTGCTACGTGAGAACAGTCCGTGTGATAAGCTGTGTCCGCTAGCATTACTGTCTCAAGATGGACTATGTTGTGCAGTGCAAGAGATGTGCGTTTTCCCATGGCTCTTGTGAGGGGGGATCTGAGTCTCTCTGTACCAACTGAGGAAATCACAGCAAGGGCCGTAATGAGATTTCCCCTGAGGTGAGGTTGCGTTTCTCTTTCCAGAAACTAAACTAAGCATCAGTTGCTGTTCAGGTGAGGTGCTTGGAGGCTGGCTCGCGGTCAGGTCCTGGAGCACACCCAGAGGGCTGGACAGGACACATGCGCACACCTGGAGCCCCAGCGGTCATGCTGGTGGCCGCCGCTGTCTCAGGGCTTCCCGCGCCTCGGTGACACGCAGGATACGGACTAAATCTGCTGACTGGGCGTCTCAGACTATGTTCCTCCAAGACACAGAGATGTTCCTGTCTCTCCTAGGGGACTGGGCAGCCTTGCATATGGGGTTGTGTCTAACTCCAGTGACCCATGCGTTAACCTCGTATTCAGTGGGTGTAAATACCCTAGAGCCCTTGCACTTAGTGCTTCCCAGTTTCTAGTTTCCAGTTCCTACAGGCTCTAGGTCTCCAGAGATGCCTTGCCCACAGACATCATTAACTTGTTTTGTTCAAGGCAGATCATTTTTCTGGGTCCGTATTCAGACAGCATCTCAGCATCAGTGGGATCCTGGTCTGGGTAAGGACTGACGTGAAAGGAGGCGTAGTTACAGCGCAGGAAACCGGCCGCGGTGACTCTCCGTGTGACCCATCCTGCCTCCATGCTGGCTGCTTGGACCACCACAAATGGTGGCTTTTAAAAAGAGCCACAAAAGAGACTTTGATTAGGGGGAACCAGAGGAGAAATGCCTCATCATTATGCCTCCTTGATTGCCAGTACCCCTGTCCCACCTGTCTGTAAGAAATCCTGCAGTCCTCATCCTGAACTGGCAGTAGCGGAGTCTCGTTAGCACGTGCTAATAGCTGGCAAGTGCTTGCGTTAGACTCCCTTCTTACAGAGTATACAGACAAGATGCAAATGCACTTTGTGAGGCCCTTGGGACAGCTTGATGTTTTTACGTTGCCTTTTGTTCCAAATTGGCTTCCAAAGTTGAAAGCTCCACTGATTTATTCTTTCAGACTAAAACATCCAAGTAAGCTCTTTTTAAAATGACAAAACGAAATGTTCTGTTTTGATGCAAAAGGATTTCCTTTCTGCTTTTAAGCCCGTGTTATCAGGGACCCCAGCTGCAGACAGCAGTGGGATGCTCGCTCGATGAAGCTGATTTTGTGGCGTGTTTCATGAGGTGGTGTCCAACAGGCTTAAAGATTATTGCTGCCATGCCGAAAATGTGAAAATGAGTTTTATGTCAGGAAAATGTCTTTTCAGAACATCAATGGCAAAGGTAAACAGCGTGTAATTTTTCCCCAGCCTGCAGAATTCAGCTTTTTATGGGAATGAGGTTTGTTTAAATTTTATTCGTGTGTTAGAGGAACAGTGCCAACTTCAAAACCTACACATGTACATTTCCTTGCCGCAATTCAGCTTTAACCACAGGATAGTAAGGTAAAAACAGCTTAACAATCCAGGTTACCTGTCTGAACTTGGATAAAAATCATCTAAGAAGATGATTCATATGTGTTTATAGCTGTTTTCACTTTCAGGTCACAGTTGGGTAACATACATAGCGGCAACACTGCAGACAAGCGTGCACCGAACTTGCTGTTCGTCTGAATAGGAGAGGCATTTCGCTTGAGTCTGGACTGTGCAAATGCTTACTTTCTACTTTAATCAGTAATTAGGGCACAGTAGAAGTTGCTGTTGCTCTATAATTCACTCAGTACTTCATCCCATATGGGTTCTGACAGGTCAAAAGCTGAAACAGATTAAATGAGGTTCAGGAATTTCCACTGGGAATAAAATAGCTCTGTCCTGATTCATGTTTTCAGAACGTTGCCAGCACTTGCCAAATTCTTAAATAGTAAATAATGACACCTACACTGGTGTTATTTTAAATGCATTTGGGGTATTTTAGGTTTCCAGGCCTAGATCAGAGCCTTCTGATTCTTTAACATAAATATTAAATATTTCAGTATGCCTTTTGGTAGCTATGTCCCAGGGCTGAGTGAGAGTCTGTGCAGAGTGAACTAAATTTAAGATGCTGTTCTGAAAAGATGTGGCAGATACTTTGCTGAATTTGGGCCAGAGATGGAGATGATGCAGCATTCCAGCATCACGCCAGATGTTGTTTATCTTCCTTCTGAGAGCAGCTGCCCATCATCTCACTGGTTTAATCCCTTATTCAGATTTTGCCCAGGTAAAACTCCCCATGTTCTCCAGGGGTTCAGGCTGTTTTGTCTGTTTGACAGGTAGCTCTAGAGGTTTGTTTTTCTCTGATTCTCCGAAATACCTGCTAGACCACTGCAATTATGAAGATGAAAATCAGATGTATTTAGATAGGGTTCCTCGCATGTGGTGTTTCTCTGTGTTGCTGTTACAACCATATGACCAAGTGCCTGCTGCCAGACATTCTGGGTATATACCCTACTGCTTGAAAATGAAGAGGAAATGTTAAAGATAGAGGGTTTTGTCTATGTTGTGCTCACGCTGTTGCTATTTTCTAACAGATTGGTACAGAGGAACTCACTAGAAATTGTATTGTTGGGCTAGCTCAGAGACCTCCCTATCTGCCTCGTCTCCATTTGAATGGGTAGCGTTTGCTTTTGGTAGGAATTTGCAACAGCAGAATTCAAGCAAGTATCTCAGCGGTTGGTTCCTTTCTGCTTATAAGGAGTTCACATTTTATTTTGCTCACATTGTAATGCAAATGTAGTAGGAAATGTGTCGAGATACTGGAGGAAAAAAGCCAAGCATGCTAAAATAGCTACTTATCTGAGAAAATGTATGCATAGTGCAAACAGACAACATTGCCCTGGCCTAGCAAGGTGCCATTTCTGAGCAGAGCTGCGGTACCTGACTGTGTCGGCTCTCTAAGCCTGCCTTTACGCTAAACCTGCATTAGTCTAAGCCACCCTAGCGGTCTGTTTTCTAGCAATGCTTATACCGTAAGGAGATGGAAGGCAGCGCGTTTATTTTGTGCAGCGGTGGCTGGGTATGAGTAGACGGTTGGCTACCGTCAGTCAGCAGACGGGCAATAACCTGCAAAGCGGCAGCACCACAGGTGAGGGCCTTTGAGACGTTGACACATAGTAATCCCACATCCAGTAACTATGGGCAACGTCTCACATGGAAACTTAAAAGCTCGATCCTGTTTATCATAGGTCAGTTTTAGGACAGTATGACAGATGGCTTTCCCACATTAATCAAAACAGAAAACCTACCAGAAGAAGGAAGAAAGAAGAGATGTCAGAGCAAGCAACTGCACATTCACTGAGGTTAAAATAGTTGAAAGGTACATATCTGAGAAGAAAAAGATGTCCTGACTTAAGATGTGCTGACTAAAGCCTAGTTACGTCCCTTTTGTCTGTATGAAATTTCACTGATCTCAGTGTCTGTGCATGCTCCTCCATCCACACACACATAAGGAACTGGCTGATGGATCAATGTTAGAAGACCATATTGTCTAGGCTTTAACTAACCTATAAGAGAAAAGCATTTGAGAGCCTATACAATATAAATGAGGGACGTGAAAGAAACGTTTAAAACAGTTTTAATTTAGACTGAAGGAGAATTAATGGCAGTGAACAGAGGGCACAGTGATTTTCTGCAGTTACTATATAAAACAGAGGAATGCCCTGGCAGGTGAGAATACAGAGCATTATTTCCATGGGTGATGAGTCATGAAAACATCTTACTAAAATGTTTTTCACATCAAAGTCTTCATATTTCTATGTCTCCGTGCTAATGTAGTTGCAGATATAAGTAATATATATACCGCATTGTACAGATGACAGTAAAATCTTATCATCTGCTAGTTTCAGGAGTTAGATCTTGCAGTTGTGATGTAAGTCTGATGAAACCAGAGGGCTGGGAGATGCCAACACCAAAATGCAACCTAAAACAGGAATCCTTCCTGACCCTGGCCACGGGGAACGCAGCGTGCAGGCAAGGAGTAACCAGCCGTACTGGCAGTCTGAGTTCACGTCATGAATTCGTCTTCTGACCCCTCTTCTCCCTGCCCCACTCTTTGCAGCAATAGGACAGCCAGACCTTCATTATTTTTTTCCAGTGGGCTTTTAGATACCTGTGTCAGAGGTTTGAGTCCAAATTCATACCCCAGGCTCCCTTCATAGTCACAGCAGAGGGTTCAGCACCCAAGGGTGAGCATTTGGCTAACTGAACTCCAGCGCTGCCATCAAGATGAGATGTCTCATCCTCCAGAGGTGCTGAGGGTGAGTACAAACTCATAGGTTTAGCTGTCGGATGTCTCCCCCAGAGCCCTAGTACAGGTACCTGCACAGTCACAGTCACAGATCACAGGTGTCTCTGTCCAGCTGTCGATGCACAAGGAGAAAAGTTTAACACATCAAACTGTTGATTCACAGCCTGAATGAATCCGTAACTTTGGTACCCAGGGACCATTTTGCCTTTGCAGTCAGGTCTTCTCTGCTGGCACACGTGGATGAAAAGTTCAGCAATATCACAAATGAGTCAGGAAGTCTTTCTAATATCAGAGTTTCTAGGGGACACTGGAGACTCCACCAAGTGACAGTTGTCTCCTGGGTCAAGCTTCATAGGCACAACTATGTCTTGCAGCTCTTTCCAGAAGACAGAAGCATACCCCAAATCATCCTTCCTTTTAAGAAACCCTTTTTTTTTTTTTTTAACTGTGCTGGCATCTATATTTTATAGCTGCCTGTTCGACATCAGATCAAGATCTGGCTCTATCTTCTCTCTTCTACAAGAAACTTTTCAGATCTTTGTAAAACCCTGCTGGAATTTTACTAACAAATTGCCAGGCTTTGGGCTGGCTGGTTGTAAAGGTTTTGTAAAACACATTGGCAGCTCACTCCTGGAGGGGCCGAGATACTGAAAGTTAAACATCATGAGTGGGAACATTTATACCTTGCCTAAGTCTGCACATTTGAATTCTTTCCACTTGCAATTTCTGGAACGATTTAGAAATTTGGGATGAAGTTTTATGTTTGTGCTTGTGTCTTGTCTGTGGAATCTGAAATTTCATCTTAACTTTAGTATTTATTCATCACCAAAAATAATTGTCACTGATCTGGAGGACAAATGTCATACCATTCATCGTCTTGCTTAGTGAAACATTTTTATTTTCTACTTTGTGACCTAATTAAGGTTGAAGTCTTTAGCCTGCCTGTAAACATCCTGGAATAGAGCTGACATTCATATACAATGTAATGTATCATGTTCTCAATTTTTACCCCATATTTCTTTCTTAGTTTCTTTAGAAATTGAATTTTAATTCGCAGTTGGAGTCTTCCTAGTGGTCTGCTTTGGAAGCAGAGAGCAGCATTTTCTGCTATCCATTGGGAGAGCAGGCTTTCTCTTCAACTTTGGGCTCCCCTAAGAGTCTCTTATTCATGCATCATCCCTTTTTGAAAGGGAACAAAGACAGACGGCTACTCTTGTTGCGTGGTACTCAGTGTATTCATCTCAAGAAATGAAGAGAAGAGCTTGAGCTGAGTAATCAGAGTCTCGCAGTCGCAGACTACCTGGTCAATTCTGCTTGCAGTAGATGCTGATATGAAAGCGTATCCTGAGTTCCCATCTTGATATCTCTCCCAGGACTCCCTAACTGGACCCATCAAAAGTTTATAGTGGCGGGTCTGGCTCCTGATCGATTTCTGTGCGGTGGGATGTTTCCCTTGCATAGGCATTACAGATTCCTTCCAACAACAGATGACGAGCAGGGGTATTTCCGAGATGAGAACTACCATCTGCTCTTGAGCATCCACTGCGCGCGCCATCACGGGATGTGATCTGTGTAATGATCTCAGCAGCATGATTCCTGCCCTATCGTAACACATTTCCTGTAGATCAGATGTCTGGGTCTTCCCATCAGTCATTCTTTCTAAGGAAATTGCTTTCATAGAGCTTTTCCATCCAGAAAACTGGTTTCTACTTGCAGTGTCTGTATCAGGCTCTCTGGGCTGGAAACAGAATCATGTGTTCCCCCAGTGGCACACAAACTGGCTCCAGCACTGACAACTAAACCGTCACGGAGGCAGAGCAGTGTAGGTTTATTGGGCAAGATGCTTCTTATTTTTCTGAGGGATGGTCCCATTCACTCTGAAGTCAGTAGGCTGCAGCCGGAGGAGTGTTGGTCATCATCCTGACATGTAAGCGACCCTTCTGACAGTTGGGTTTTGGACACTTGCTCCTCACACTGAAGTCAAGTGTCCCCATGAGCAAAGGGGTAAATGTGCCACTTCAAACTCTTCTGGGAAGGTCTAGATCTGAATTTCAGCTTCTCCTTTCACTTCACTTCAATTCACTTATTCGGCAGTAGTTTCCTACCTGTTGATTGCACTATGAAAATGGTAAGCGGAAGACTACTTCTTTTGTTCACCTACCTTTCTGTTTCCTCCTTGACCTCTCACTCATCTGAACCCTAAAACAATATTTAGCAGCATTTTAAATTCCACAAACATTCTGCAGCTTCCTTTCAATGGCACGATAACCACTGACCACTTCATTACGGAGTGATGACTATGATGTGGTGTTGTTGGGTAATTGCAGGGTGTTTGGGGTTTATTGTAACAGAATTATTCCTCTCTTCTGGATGGCAGTACAGGTTACCCTTTGGGATCTCCTAAAGTTAATTGCATGCTAATCCACAGCAGCTTGCTAATACTCTATTGCTATGTATCTGGACCTCGAGGCCTAACAAATTATTTTTATTGATACAGATCTGGACGAGCTAAAAGGCTGTGCTGTTTATGGAAAGTTTGCAGACTTTCTGTACTTGGAGATGCCACGTATTGCCCAGCCCTTAGCATAAGCACAGTGTCCTCTGTCCCCAGCATCACAGGACTGTGTTGCATTGCTCCCTGTACCCACTGGGTGTGGCCTGGACCCGGGTACTGCAAGTATGACTCTTGTCAGTACAACTTATTATCAATAGTCTGTCTTGCTGGTCCCCAGATGTTAATTCTCCACTTTGTTTCATGCCTTGGAACATGCTCTGTGACCCAGGTAGCCCTCTGGGGGACCCAAGCGTGTTTGGGAGGAATAATGCATGCGGTAACTAAATATCTTAACAACGCTCTTGGGCAACCTGAAGTCCACATGAGCACAGGCCCAGTTTTCACAGCTGTTTACTAAGGCTTTTATTCTTCTTAATCATCCTATAAATTCAGTGAGAGTCATCTTGTCTTGAGGTGTTACTCCCATAAGGATATTTTAGATTAAATGGTTTTGTCTGCTCATCTTTTAAAACAGGTAAAATGCGTTGTAGAGAAAAACATAGTCACAAAGTCACTGCGGATCAAGTAAGTGTGGGACTTTGTCTTCTGTCCGATGATGAGAAAAAAATCCACCACGGAATCTGTGACAGTGGGTCTGCAGAGTACCCACCCTACTGCTAGCACCTAAATCCAACTGTTTTTTTTCTTCCAGTCCACTTCAGCCTTTGGGGGACTTGAGTGTAAGGTCCATGCATCACCTGACTCTTCAGCAAGCCCTGCTTTGAGCAGCTGGGTGGCACCAGCCTGGGTGATGGGATCCAACCTGAATCCCACACAGATGTTCTACAGCTGAGACAAAGAGTGTGAAAATGAAACATTTTTGTCATCTCTGTCATATTTTTTCCCTTTTCCCATTCCTCAACTCCCCCATGCTTGCTGCCTTTCTCTGTTGGACAGCCTTCTGTCATACATGTGGTAGTTAGGTATTTGAATGTTTCCCAGTTATTGGTCCAGTCTCTTTTGGGATCAACACAGAAGACCCTAGCTTAGCTTTTAGGTACAAGAAATAATGTAAGTAAGTACTGCAAAATAATGCATGGAAGAGGCCAGTAGATATTTTTTCCTTAACACTCATGGCTGCATTAGGAAGAATGGGTTCTACCTTAAGCCAGTCCTACATTTTCAGTGAGGTTCAGCAGGCACATTCGGAACGAGATTTTCAAAAAGGCATGTCCCCGCTTCAGATAGTCTGAGGAGTCTCACAGCAGTTCAGTGTGCTCAGCCCTAGCTCCTTGCCATAATCAGGGAGCATGTGTGGAGTTCAGACAGAAGGCTGATCACGTGAGAAAAATAATACGCCCGTTTCCTCAGCCTAGAGCTGCCGTATCACTGTAATTTATTTGCGTGGTAGCCTCTGGATCTATTAGTTCCGATGGACTTTGTCCCATGGGAGGTGGAGAGTACTGCTGAACTCTGCAAGCTTCCTGGCACGTATCAGTTTGTGTCTACAGATGGGATTCATCCATTTAATTTTAGCGATCCCAAAGGCTCTGTCTGCCACAAGCCAGGGATACAGTACACCTCCCCATTGCAACCGCCTCTGTCAGCGTGGAGTGAATCACTGTCTGGAGGAGCTGGAGGACTTACCTGGACCTCATGCTGCCCTCTGTATGGTTAATGTCTGCAGACGGGACTGTTGCCCAAAGGTTTCTAGGCATCCCCAGCAGCCAAGGCTGCCAGACTGATAACCGGGAGGGTGAGTAAAATGCAGGTTGACTGGTTGCAGGACACAGTGCAGGCGCTACACATCATGCTGATCATCTTCTCCACCTAGCAGCAAGTACAACCCAAAGCTCTTAAAGATGTATTGCTTTTCCTGATCAACCTCTTAAAAAAGCAGAGGAGACTTCTTTCAAACATGGTACGCAGTCAGAAATATCTTTTGCTCCAGATCAAAATCAATTGTTGTCTGTGGGAGAAATAGCATGTTTGCTACCAAGCGGTATGTTGTCGATATAAAATAGGCACGCACGGTATTTGCGAAGATGTAAGCCATGTTTCTGAAGATGATACCCCTCTGCTGAGTGCAGAATGATTACATTTCGAAGCAATGTTTTTCCCAGAGCTGGGGTCATCTCATTAGCCTCTGGACTGTAACACATTGAATAATTTAGAACAGTCTCTTCTTTAGAGAAGAGACAAACCCTCCAAATCCCAGCCTACTCTTGCAGTGTCTCCTCCTTCACTTGGCAGAGGGCAATACCTGCCCAGGCTGGGAGGAACTCGTGAGCTGGGGAAGGGGAGGGTGGCTCCCTGTTCGATGTGTTCAGTTACGGGTGATTCAGAAGCAATGTCTGTAGCCTGGAATGATGGTGGAGAAGTGCTGAGTAGCCGTGAACATCAGATGCAGAAGGATAGGCTGGGGTAAGGCTTCCTCTACCTGCAAAGCTACCGGTGGGTTTGTAGGCGTAGGCAGGCACCTGCATTCCAGCTGCTGCACGGTTGTGTGTTTTGTCTCCTGCTCAGGGAACCTGTAGCTAAGATCCAATGAGCCAGCTGGCTCTGTGTGCTCCATGGGGTTTGGGAGCCAAAAGAAACTGCAGTTCTCATGTGGGAGGGACAGTAGGAATGCTAAGGTTCCTCAGGTCCTGCCCACCACCTCTGTGCAAGCGTTTCTGTGTTGCAAAAAACCCATGAAAACGTTTTGAATTGCAGCCATTTCTAGCTGCAGATGTCACAGCAAATCCTGGAACAGGGAGGAAATGTGGCAGTATAGGCAGTATACAGCTATCAAAAGGATCAATAGCGTAGATATATAGATGAAATTCGATGTATCTCTACACACATTTGTCATAGTGTCAGATGAAACAGCGTGTGCAGTGGTAGCATGCCTTAGGAAAAGGTCAAGGCTAGATGTGATAACCAAGCGGTTTAGGTTGAATGTATTCTGTCCAGTTCTCTGCTGCCCACCACATTGTGTCCATGTCACTGCAACTTGTACAAAATGACCGTGAAATGCATGGCGGAGTTTGCTATTCCTTTTGCGCAAGTGTGAGATGCAAAGCAGAGAGCAGCCAGCTTTCGTGGCCTTTAAATTATACAAAATAAAAAAAAACCCAGCCCCACCGAACTCCCACCCCTCGAAAAACCCCCCAAACATCAGCATTGGTTTGAAGAGAAGAACCTGCTTTAGAAAACGTGTTTACATGTTCCATAACGATTAGTGCTAATTTCCCCCTGCCTAAATTTTGAGCAGCATTGCCAAAGAACGCCAGTATTTCTGTGCTCCAATTTGTGCTTTTTTCAGCATGCTTGTTGTTTCCAAAACAATGCAGAACCACAGCAGAAGTGAAATTTGGAAGAGCACAGCCTTGAGGGAAACTTTCAGCGCAGTTTACACTTTTAGATCTGCAAGGGATTCGTTGCCTTGCCCGGGCAGCTAATGGCTTGCAGCATCAGTGGTTCGACTGGATATCTGTACCGCCAAGAACAGTGCTCGCACATTTGACGTGCTGTCAGGTGATTTACAGGCGGTGCTGCCAGGTGATGCTGTGCATCCGGCACCGTGCTTGAGGTCGTGGGCAGCAGAATTGTGCTGGCAGGCCTCCGGGCCCTGTGCAAGTGCCCGCACATCTGTGTGCCCAGCGCTTTTCTTTGGTGCGCAGGCCCCCGGGCAGAGAGGGGCGTGTGAAACCATGCAGAGCATATTTTGCCTGTAGAACGTGAATGAATGGTTTTACCAGGTTCTTGCAGTCGCTATGTGTTTTGACCTGTCAGGAGTTGTTTCAGAACAAGTGTACCTTTTTTATTTTCTTCCTTTTTTTTTTTTGTTTTCCCCCTGCCTAAACTGTGAATTCCATATCAGGTACTAACAAACATGGCTCATCTCAAAAGAATTCATAATTAACTAAAAGAACTCATAGTTAACTTCCACTGCAATTTGTTTGGGTCTTTCTTTACATAAGGTACAAGCTCTGGTGGGAATTTGAAACGCTCTGAAGCATACACTGTCTTCTGTGTAACTGCTGCTGAGCCTACACAAAAGCTAACCTGCTGTAACTGCACAGTGTGTGTGTTTGTATATTAGAGATCTCTGACAGACCTGTTTTTCTTTTTCTCTTTCTCTTCCTTGTCTTCTTTCTGCATTGGCAGAGCATCTTGGATTTGAATTAAAGGGTATGGAACAACCATTCATTTATTAATCAGAAGCCATTAAGAACTGCCCACATTATATTTATGGCTTTAATGGGATGATTAAAAAATCAGCTGTTCTATTCTTTTCCCTGGCACCAAGCTAGTTGTTTGGATTGAAAAAAAAAACCAACCACAAAACAAAGTAAAACGCAAAATCTAAATGTAAACCTATAAAAATGCACGTGTATTTTTAGCAGCACTTTTTTCTTTGTTTCAAGCAGCAGCCTGGTGTGTGTGGCATGACTGGGATGTTACGATTGCCATACGTCTCCTCATTCGACATGTTTTTTGTGTACACAACTGAAAAGCTGGAGTTTGTGTCCATCCAAAAGGTTGCCAGCAGGCACCGCTTGGGAACGGGCAGGCATTCCCGGAACGGGAAGGCAAGATTTAGAAAGATCAGGGCTTTTGCAGAAATTGCCGTCCTGGACGCAATAACCTCCACCGCATCCTACAAAGGGTCAGGACGTGCTGTGCCGTTCTGCCTGCCGAGGGTTAGCAGCTTATTTTGGTTCTTGACCAGGAGGAAACTGTTCCAATAAAGGTGTCATGAGGCAAGTTAGCCTAGAAAACAGTGGCCCGGGGAAGTCAGTAGTCTCCCAGAGTAGAGAGTGTAATGCTGAGCATCATGGAGGCAAGCTGACGTTTGGAAAAACACTGCAGTAACTTAAATACTTCTAAAAATATCTGCTTGGGCAATTACCTGCTCCTGCCCAATTGCTCATAATCGTATTTTTTTTTTCCATTCTCCTCAGTCTGTTTTTAGAAATATATCAAATAACTCTTGAGTAAGCACATGGGAAATGAAGTCCTTGAGGCTAGGTTTCCCTCGAGTGTGCAGGCCAACCCCAGCAAGGGCTTGGTCAGATGAGGGCAGAGAGACTTATCACTTAACTTAAAAACATTGACCCGTCAATGTCAGCCAGAGCAGATCTTCACATGAAGACGCTTCGGCTCCATTTGCTAGAGGTGTGGGGACACCAGTGTTTCGCTTCTGGATCCTAAAGTGGTTTCTCAGGTCCCTGAGGTGGAGGGACATGCACTAGCTGAAGCTGGAGAAACTTGTCCCTGTTTTTTGCGTGCCTGATCCACTGGGATCGGTGCGTATCCCCCCCGCAGTTCTTCCCTGCTGCAGGAAATGTGTGCATTTTGTGGTCAGGTGTTTCAGAGAAAGTGGTGCTGCTAATGCTAATACACTTGAATAAACTTTAAAATTGAGGATTTTTGACATCCCTTTTATGTTGACCTTTTGTCCTTTTCCTCATCCATTCTCAATGTCATCACAGAACCGCACACATCCTGTTCCCAGTCTGCAGTCGTCTCTTCTCTGTCATTCGTCTTTCACTTTCATGCGTTGCTGTGACACCCATGGCTGGACTGTGATTCTGTCGGCATTATGTGGCACCACATGGTTTGTTCATAGTGTTTGCTGCTGTAGAGTGACGATGCTGCTGATGAAGACGTGGTGTGTGTAGAGCGTAGAGACACAAATGGACAAGTCCTGCTCCAGGATCTTACCTTCTCAAACACAAAATTGTAGTGTGCATTCTCTGATTTTCTTTCTGTCACTGTTGAGATGGTTTTGTGCAACAGGAAGATCCTGTGTTTGCGAGCATCAACTTTCATGAGGTGTTAGGAGCCAAGCTGAATTGCTATCAGCTGGTCATTTAATTTTTAGTTTCGCAGCAGTGGTGCACAGCCTCACACTTCACTGCTTCACATAGCCGAGCTGTCAGCTCAAGACCGAGAGGCTGGATCTGCACTTCTGATGAACCGAAACATTCCCCGCGCAATTCACGTGAAGGTTCAGGCCAGTCGGACATGCCAGAGTCAGGGTCCCATACTGGCACGTTCACCAGAACAGAGGCTGGGATTTGAGCCTCGGGCGAAAAATTTTGTCATGTAGGCAATAATAGGTTGAAAAAAAAAAAAAAGCCATAGTTTTGGTGGCTTTGCTCTTTCACCCTCCTCCATGATTCAAAGGGAACAATTTATGCTTGGAAAGAAAGTGTTTGTAGCAAAATAAAAAAAAAAAGCTGGTGAAGAATCTTTGAAAAAACTGGCTGGGTCCGTGGTGAAAACTGACCTCCTGCCCAGCCCTTGGGGTTTTTTTGGTAAAAGTAGTTTTTTGCTGGTTAGTAGCAAAATTCTCGCCTGGTGGCATCCGTATCCAGGACATGATCCTAGCCGGTCTTCCCGCTTCTGATAAAATCTCTGAAACCCCTGTCTGAAGCAAAGAGCTGTACAGCTGGAATCCAGGTCGCAGAGGCACGCAAGAGCAAGAAAATTTGTCTGCCGTGGTTGCTGATCCCTGGAATAAGGCATCCATGCAAGGAGAACACATTGTTGAAGGAGGGTTTCACCCCAGAGTGAGTTCTTTCCCCATGCCAGCTCCACCTGCTTCCTTGTGGTAAAACACAAGGAGTGTAAGGTCAGCCAGCACCCAAACCCTGCTCTGTGAGCAGGTGCAAAGGCTGGCTGTACAGGCTCCGGCTCTGAGGAGGTGCCGCCGGCTGGGGAAGCTGCTGCGGCGCAGTCGCTTTCAGCCCAAGTGAGACCCATGACCGGTCCTTTCTGGTCCACACCACCATGGAGATGGAGTCTGGGAGAGCCTCAGCTGCCATCCTCTCTAGTGACCGGTGGGACATTGCCTTCCTGGCAGCCCCACCGTCACCCTGAACACCTCATGAAGCCAAAGGCCAGTGCGCAAACAAAACGTAAGGGAATGCGTTTCTTTAAACCGCAGCTTTGCAGAACAGGCACGAAGGAAGCTTGGCTGATTATGTTTTGCATCTTCATGCCAGGGCTGTCATTCTCAGCCCTTGTTTAGTAAATCTTTCTTCATTCCCATTTCGAGAGTTAGATAAACAGTTTTCCTAGCACTTTTTTTTCTTCAAAAAATGCTTTTTCCTTCCTAAATTGGCAAGCTGAAATTGGTGTAGATGTTCAGCTATCTGGAATGTTTCATTGCTTCACCCTTTCTTTTTTGCTAAAGTCTAATCCCAGGGCTTTCTGGTTTTGTATTTCATTGTTTGGTAGCACTGGGGATATCACACCGTGCATTCAAGGTGTATAGCGTGGCATTGTGAACCATGCTGAGCACTGCAACAATGACATGAATTTTGTTGCCTAATCTACATGAAAGAAGGCACAAACCCCAATGAGTTTAACATTAATGCACAGTGTGGGGCATGAGAACATAGTCAATAGATGCTGAATTAAAATGCTCACGGCAGCTGTGCACTGAATCCTTCTCTCAGGCATCTAGCTGGAGAACCAAATCGCCTCTGCTGATCTCAGTGGAGGTTTTGCTGGGTGTCTCTGAGAAGAGCATCTGCTGTGGTGTAGCGACGGACGAGTAGGTGTCCTTGCCATGCAGTTGCTGCCTAGGTGTAGTTCAGTTACGCTGCAAGCAACACTCTGGCATTTCCTTGGAGCTTTGATTAATGTAAACGAGTTACCTCACTTCCAGCGTGGTCTGGGTTTTGACGCAAGTGACGGACTTTTCTGGGTTGAAAAGTGGTCCGTGACAAGTGGTGATATTTGAAAGAAGCAGCAGCATGCTGCTTGGATTTTGTGTGTGCATCTGAGTTACCTGGTGCAATGGAATTAATTGCTTCCTAGGGTTTCATTAAAAATCCATAACTGTAATTGGTTACTGTATTTTAATTACTCCACTCCCTTCTCTTTGTCTAATGCGCTGTCACTTTTCCATCCTCATTCTGCTTTTTGACTGTTTTAGGATGTCCCTTTCAGCACCTACATGCTTTGGGGCCTGTTGCTCGGTGGTCGCTAGCACACTGCCGAGCTCCAGGGCATGCAGCCGCTGCAAGGAAAAGGCATTCTGAGTCCGTCAGAGCAGAGAGTCTGTGATGAGAGCATCACAGGGCATGCGTGTACGTGGTGAGTGGGGGATGCTTGGGGACTGCCTTGGCAGGCTGCTGAGTTACCGAGAAGGGGGGATCTGCTGGAAGGGAGAGCAAAGTCTTGGGGCTTTTTGAGATTAGTCACCAAGTTATCTTGTGGGAAGAGAAAGCGAGAAGCACGTTTGAGCACAGGAGGGGAAAACTGCTGAGCGAGAGAGGGCAAAGGTGCAGAGGGACAAAAGGAGCGAAGGTCTCTTGAGGGGTGAGAGAGGTTGGGCCAGCTGGTCACAGGTTTTGGGCAGCTATTAGAGACGGGCAGTGGATTGGTAGGAGTTCTGACCGAGCCCTGTTCTCCATCTTACCCACACGCAGTGCTGGTTCCTGTGCAGCCAGACGCACCCCTGGTGCTGGAGCCCATTGGTAACTGGTTTCTTTCTCTCCATTTGCAGAAGCAGAAGAGCTCTACCAGAAGAGAGTTTTAACCATCACGGGAATCTGTGTTGCCTTGCTTGTGGTGGGCATCGTCTGTGTGGTAGCTTACTGTAAAACCAAGTGAGTATGGGTGGTTAACAGACAATAACTGTCCAGAGCTCACTCAGTGGTGGTGTTTATGCTTCATGCTTTCATGCTTTTCACCCAAATGCTATTTTAAGGAGATGCTGTGCTGTGGGATTCCCTGGAAGGTCTGGTGAAGGAGGCCAGTGAAGCCATGTATCAGGCTGTGCCTGAGCAGGACATTTTCCTGGGACCATTTTCTTATCCCCTGAATCAGCATCATTTCACCCAGCCAAGTGATGCTGTGTTACTGGGAAAAGCTGCCCCCCAACCCAGCAGCTCATCTGCTGACAGCAGAAGCATATTGGGCTGTTGTGCAGGAGCTGTGGGCTCAGCTATGTACATTTCAGGGACTTTCAGAGCAGTCTCGATGGGGCAAGAGGCTTGGGGACCTCTTTTATGGCCAGCATCCCTATGACAGCACCTTTTTCCCTACTTAGCCTGCACCTCACCTCAGTTCAGGGTGCCCCTGGGACATGGCGGGCGTTGTGGAGTGGGTGCCCTGCCAGGGGCACGGGTAGGCTTTAATGCAGGACAGGTCAAGTGCCTTAACACCGAGGCCAAGCCAGGACCTGCTTCCCCTTTTCCTTCTGCCCACTTTTCTCCTCTGCTCCCAGCACCATGGTGCCCCTGGCTCCACTGCATTGTGCTGGGCCTGGTCTTGCAAAAGGAGACCCTGGACCCAACTTGCCAAATTGCCCATCACGAGAAGTGTTCACCTTTTTTCAAAAAAGCAACAGAAAGTGGCAAGTGTTGAATGCCTTGTTTCTTCCTGCTTGCAGCTTTCCAGAAACACCATTGAAGCATTGAGTGTGGCCAAGGCTTTCCTTCTCTATCATCTGCGTCCCCCAAGGTGTCTCTAGGGGCAGACAGCCCCATGAGACAAGTCTTCCTAATAGACTTTTTCCTTTCTGTTTTAAAGGAAGCAAAGAAAACAAATGCATAATCATTTACGGCAGAACATGTGCCCTGCCCATCAGAACAGGAGCCTTGCGAATGGACCAAGCCATCCTCGTTTGGATCCTGAGGAAATCCAAATGGCTGATGTAAGACCTTTTGTCTCCATCTCCCTGCACGTTACTGAGTGCCTGTTTTTGGCCAGGGACTTGACGTGGATGGGTATGCTTACACACCTGTGTGCATGTGCATGAGGAGCGAAACGCTGAGAAACCTGAACAAAAAGATGAGATTCTGCATAGAAACATTTCCAAAACCAACATCTGAAGGGAAATGTGATTTTACTTTGAAGCACAGGATGAGATTAGGGCACTTGGGACAGGCTCATTTTGATGAATCAAGGGTGATCCTGTTTTCCTCAAAGAGAGATGTTCCTGGTGTTTCCTGTTTATTAAGCTGTCCTGTCAAGCCCCACTTTACAACACGACAAACGTGATGGCGTGGCGGTAGCCGGAGCTGCCGTGGTGACCGTGTTGTGCTGAAGCATGTCGTGGTAATCTGGCTGGCTCCATGTTAGGCCACCTGCCCACAGCAAGAGTTGCATCCTGGACAAGGTGCTGTGTCCTGGTGGGGTGCCAGTGTCACGCCAATGAGGACGATCTAAGAATTTAGGACCAGATCCAGAAGGGTGGTTCAGCCATTCTCATGACTTCAGTCACATGAGATTCCCACCAAACTCGTGTACTCAGTAAGACTGTCAACGTGCTCGAGTGCCTTGCTGGACCAAGGCATTGAAAGGGGTCAGGAAAAGGGAGTGGGGAGGGAGAGCCAAATGAAAAGGAGTTCTGATGGGATTGAGTACAATGAATCAGTTACAAGCTCTGCTGGGTCACCCTTTGGATGTTAAAATTTCGCTAGGTTGAATCCCAGCCGTGAAGGAAGAGGGAAAGGGAATTTCTAAGAACCACAGCCCTCTGGCCCCAAAGTATTGACTGCCGCCGAACGCTCAGTGTCCCTGTGAAAAGCAGTGCTTCTTGTTAGACGAAGGAATATCTCGGCATAAATATTTGGATTACACCTGGTGTTTCTGTAGGACTCGTAGCTCTGACAGATCTCGTGTGGTTGTATTCTTGCTGGTACTCTGCTGAGTGTGTAATCTCCTGTGAGCAGGGACGTTTTTCTGCTCTGTAGCTACAAGTGGTACCACTGTCCTTTGGGGAAGCCCTTGGCTCTTCATACCCTTCTGCAGTCCTCGTGCCACGTACCTTTTCCAGTGTTCAAAGTGCAGGAGCAGAGAAGAGCCTCTGGCCTCCTCGTCTCTTTCCGTGGGGTGCTGAGCTGCCAGGTTCTCTCAGTCTTCATCTGGTTTCACCGGAAGTTATTAAGCCAGCCTAATTTTTCTGTGGCAGCTGATCTGTATGATTCTTCATATTTTACAGTATATTTCTAAGAATGTTTCTGCCACCGAGCATGTGATCCGAAGGGAAACAGAGACAACCTTTTCGGGAAGTCATTCCTGCTCCCCATCTCATCACTGCTCCACAGCCACTCCAACGTCCAGCCAGAGGTGATGTATACCATTTTCCCCTGAACTTTCTACTGCCGTTGGCCTTAGAACACTGTGAGACTCAAAGCCAAGAAAGGGTTTTCCTTTCACCTCCCTTTCTCTTTTCACTTGATGTTTGGCACTACACTGGCATACATGCCGTGTTGACACTGTGGGTCTTTGCTGGCACAGCCGGTTAGTGAGAGGTGTGGAAAGGTGTCGTCCTTCACCTGCCGCAAGATGCCAGCAGGAACCTACAGCACTGACACAGCTGGAAACTAGGAGGAAACACACTAGAGGAAACACACTAGAGGAAACACAGTTGTGCCTTCACGCTTTGCACAGGCACGAACGGGAGGATGCATCTGGGAAAGGTTTTGCAAGTTGTATTTGCAGCCACACTGGACACCTGCAATAATTCATTGAGCACACACAGGTTATTCTATATTTATTCTTTATAATATATTTATTATACATTATATATTATTTAGTTATATATTACATGTTATTATATATTATTAATTCTTTTATTATATATTTATTATTTGCCTTGTGGAAGGCAAAGTACACAAAATAATACCACAAAATGTTTTGGCCAGTTCCTCAAAGTTAGGGTCTGACTTGGGAGTCACCATTTTTCACCAGAAAAAAACACTCCTGCGCAATTTATCACAGTCCAGAAAGCTGCGTTAGAATCTCAGCCTCTGAGGTGGTGGCATCTGTTGCACTGGAAGTCTTTCTGAAGCTCTCGGGGAAAGCGGGGCTAGCAGGAAAGTACCAATAATTCCTGCTACACAGGATGAGGCAGTTTTTTACATTTCAGAATAGCCATCCAGGAGAAGAGCAGCATGGCTGAAGTTCTCACAGCTTTTGAGAGCATTTAAATTGCAGATGGAGCTTCCCTATTTTTATTATGTCCAGAGAAGTCCTTCAAATGCTGTAAAGTCCTATGCTATTTTGAGTTTGGATGTTCAGGTTCTTCCTCTTATATAGCTCTTGTGCTTCTTCCAGTAAGTTACAGGGTTTCCCTAGGAGAACATTTGCCTTTGGAAAGTGACTAGAGAGGTGCGGGAGGGGGGCAGCCTGGCAATGACATGTAGACCACATTGCATCGACTTTATAAACCAAAGGGGTTATTTGCTTCATTAGCCCGATGTGTTTTTCTCCATTCGTCCAGGAAGCAACGAATCCTTTCAGCTGAAGCTCAAAGATAGCTCCTGGCAGGTTTCTTCAGAGTTCAGGCATTCATCAGGAATGAGCAAGTACTCTTGGGGTGCAGTGCATCAGACCAACTTCAGATATTGAACTTAGATTTTCAAGTGAATTCCTCTGGCTAGACCTCCATCAGGTAGAGAGGGAGCCAAGAATGACTCGCTGGGCTGGAAATTACTGCCGTTGTCTGATGAAATCCTACCCCTGGTGAGCTAGACAGTGCATTTCCCAGGGCTTTTTTTAAATTTGTATGCTGCAGCCCAACCCTGGCTAGGTGTGTGCAAGCTTGAGCCAGGCACACAGAGGCTCCTGTGCCTGCAGAGCTGCACCTTTGTGGCCTTCCATGCTCACTTCAAAGTCCTGGGAGCCTGTGGCCATCTCTGGGCACCTCCTGAAGACGCAAAGGTGTGTCTGGAGGGCAGTGTTAACGCATGACAGCTGTGGGGAGGCACCTACCTTGCATAGCCTCTGGTCCTGGCTACCTGCCACCTAATCTTCCTGAGTCAAGTGCAGCGAGCAGGTGTTTCTTGAAGTCATGCCAGAGGCAAACTACTGGCATAATCAGGCTCCATTTTACTCGATCAGTGCCTGCTAATGAGGACGCTGTTTGAAGTTATAAATGAGCGTGGTGGTTGCAGCTGAGTATGTGCCTGGAGCCATCAATAATTAACAAGTTCTTGGGAAGTCTTACTGAGTCCTGCTCTCCTCTGCAAGCCCCCACCCAAAATCCTCTCCCAGCACGGCTCCATCTGGTGCATTTTGGGAGTTCAGAGCTGTTGCTCTAATGGATCACACATTTCTGCTGTGGAGAGGGGTCAGCCTGGTGGCCGGGGCATGGGTGTCGTGGCCCCATGTGTCCCCAGTGAGTCCTTGCAGGGTACCTTCTTTGCACCGAGGCTAGGGTGGGTAGAGGTCCAGGCAAGGTCTAGCCAACATATCTTAGCTTTTTTCTAGCCCCTTGAAAGTGTTTTGCTGCCAAAATCTTTTATAAACCAGTGGCAGATGAACATCTACATCTACCTTTGGTATGCTCTTCTCTTCTGATGATGAAGTACTTCTCAGAGGTTTTTTTCTGGCTCCTTTCTGATAGTGTTTCTGAAGGGACTGTCACTTGGCAATGCAGATGGCACGTTTGAAGATCCTTTGTGGACTTGCCTCAGCATGGCTGGTGTGTTGCTCCACACCCAAGCACAAAGTAGAATTGCCCTGGCCTCCCTCCAGAGGCTGTCCCGTCCTATCCCCAGCCATCAGGAGGTGGTGCGATAAGTTCTTGGTATGTACTGGTTTGCCTTTCTTTGCCCTCTAATCATATCTCCAGGAAGTAGCAAAGAAAGGCAAATCAGAGGCAGGGCTGGGAAGTTGGGCAACCATAGCCAGATGTATCCCAGTGAGAGAGAGAAAGGGGATGCCAGTGCAGAGCAGAGTGTGAGCTTTGCCTGCAGGCAGCTCTTTGGAGAAGACCTTGGTGGGAATTCCTTGTTCACCGTCCATATGGGGTTTGGTCCACAGACATGAAAGCCACACCTGGAGCTTGGAGCGGACAGAGAGCCTGACTTCAGATTCCCAGTCTGGGATAATGTTGTCCTCGGTGGGAACCAGTAAATGCAACAGCCCTGCGTGCGTGGAGGCACGGGCTCGCCGCGGGGCCGCCTTCTGCATCGAGGACTCACGAAGGCCCATGACGCAGTATCGTGACTCAGTGGATTCTCTGCGGGACTCACCGCACAGCGAGAGGTCAGACCCCACTGCTTAGTGTCACCCCAGCACGGCAGAGGCGAGCCATGCCTTCTGTGTTGGACACAAAAATGTTTGCTCTGCCCAGCCCTAGAGCAGAAGTCCCTTGGTAGCACTGGAGAAACTCCAGCTCTGATTGTGCCGGAGGAAGCCACTTACCCAGGAGGCCACTCTGGTAGGGACAGCAACAAGCATTGTACCCTGCTCACCTGGTGGCAATGTAGGTTTGGAGCGCAGGGGTGAGAGGAGCGGAAAATACCTGGCTGCAGTCAGCAACTGGTGAAGAAAAACTGACTGAGAGCACAGCCCGTGTAACTTGGTGGGCTGGCAGCTCAAGCAGGGTCTGGCCCTTGGTTGTATGGGGAAAAGATGTGTGTCCTCAGCATAGTCCTGGATGGCCTAGTGATCAAGGGTGGTGTATGTGGGCGCAGCCTTGGGAGAGGGCTCTGTGTGACCCAGCCGTCCAGGGAACACAACGTCAGAGATGAGACACCACCAGCCAGTGAGAGGCAGCAACAGTCATCCTCTTCCCAGATCTGATTCGTCATGGTGCAGCACACTCCGCCCTTGCTCTAGGCCATTGTGGGTAGCCATGGGCAACCCTGGACATCCACATGGCCACTTTTGGGCAGTTAGTTACCCTTCAAGGCAGTGGGACTGGTCCATGCAGCAGAGGAGAAAGGCAGCATCTCCTGCGCTTTAATTCCTCTCAGACCCAGCTCGTACAGACATCTCATGCTTCACAAGACACCGGGGTAAAAGGGTGCCAAACGAGCCAGGGAGCCTGGGCAGCCTGAAATGAGCAGAGACATCAACTGTTGAGAGGAAATGAAAGCTGCTCCTTAGGCAGAGGTGGTGCCGAAGGAAGGGCTGTTTGGAGAGGGGCTAGAGCAGACCTGAGCTGCCACACTGGTAGGGTCGCTAGGGCAGATGAAAGCGGTAGATGCCTTCTTGAGATACCAGGTTTTCACAAGTCAGAGGAAGTGGTGCCCAGGCTTTCCCCATCTGTGGCCTGAGCAGGGGGAGGGCATTTCAGGGACCTTCCTCAGAGACAAGCCTGGCAGTTCTGGAGGGAACAGAAGGGAAGTCTTGACTCAGCCTGCCGGGGCGTGCTGCAAGGTGTGCAGGCTGGGAATTGCACAGCGAGTCCCTCGGGGAGAGGCAGTCCTGGGATGCATGGCGCATGGTGCCCAGGCACCCAGCAAAGCCAGTAGCTCATCCTCCCTCGGCACAGCGGTGCAAGGTCCCTCCGCCTGGTTCCCCTGGAGACACTGAGCTCCAGGACCAGGTGCACTGGAGGCCTCGTGGGTCCCTGCGCCACGTACTCGGCAGAGCGTGGGCACAGCTGGAGGTTTTGGGGGTTGTTCTGTGTCCAAATGGAGGTGTTGCTTCTTTCAGGTACGTGTCGGCCCTGACCACACCAGCACGCCTATCGCCTGTTGACTTCCACTACTCGATGGCAGCGCAGGTGCCCACCTTCGAGATCACCTCCCCCAACTCGGCGCACGCCGTCTCCCTGCCGCCGGCGGCCCCCATCAGCTTCCGCGTGGAGGAACAGCAGCCCCTCCTGCGGCGGTACCAGCTCCCTTTCCAGGACACGCAGAGGTACGACAGCTACTACCAAAGGAAGACCTACCTAAACGACAGCATGGGGAGCCTGCCCTCCAGCCCCTTCCGCATCACGGAGGACGATGAGTACGAGACGACGCAGGAGTACGTCACAGCACTAGAGCAGCCAAAGAAAACAGCCAGCAGCAACAGGCGGTGGAAAAAATCCAAACTGAACGGGCACGTCCCTCACAGAGCCAGAGCCGTCCGGGACTCCTTCTCCTTGAGCAGCGCCTCTTACAGCGAGTCTGACGAGGAGCTGGTGGCTGAGAGCACCCCGTTCCTAAGCACTCAGAACAATGAGGCGGCGCACACAGAGTCGCCCCCGCTCCACCGGCCGGGCGACAGCCGGACTCACTACTCCTGCAGCAGACACAGCGCTCACGCGGAGAGCGGGCGCAGCAGCCTGGCGCACACGACGCCCAAACCGGACCCGGATCCTCTCTAGGCGCCTCCCAGACTCGCGCACCCGCAGACGTAACCCGCATGGAGGAGGCTGAGGAGGGAGACGAGACAAAACAAAACAAAAATAAATATTTTTATTTTATATAAAAGAGGGAAAAAATATAACAAATAAAATGTTTTATTTTCATTTTAGCAAAGTTGTCTTATAATAGCTAACAGCAATGACTTTTTTATAGGGAATCTCTATTTATATGTAATGTCTTGATTTACAGCTTCCAAGAAAAAAAAAAGTTAAAAAAAAAAAGAAGAAGAAAAGAAAACAATAAAGTTAAAAAAAAGTGGGCCAATTTTTGACTACTTAAAAATAGAAAACAAACCTATCGTGGTGCCTTTTGCTGTATGCTAGTGCTGGGATTCATGCCGAGGATTCTGTTTCAGTAGCATTTTTAAGATCATCATAGATTTTTGTTTGGGAGACAACCTGTCACAAGGGCGCTCTTCCATCAGAAGAAAACAGCCTCGCCACTTTGCCCCGTACCCTGCTATTAATGATCTTATTCTTTAAGGTATCATTTAAACACATCGAGGACGTGAGTGGGAGCATTTCCATTATCATGTCTAATGGGGATCTATCTTGCCCTGTAAAATACTTGTATTTTTGCTTAAATCAGGAGAAAAAGAAACCCAACAGCACCGTACCGAAATGCAGAAATAATGTTTCTTTTGCCACACTGGTAGGAAGAGAAAATGAAATCGTGCAGCAGCAGCAGCCCTTACAATATAGCTCTCAACCTTTGGCCGTTTCACCTGTGGGTCTGAAGTTGGGTTGGCACAGGTTTGTACCCAAAAAGGCAGACACCCATGTGAATGTGGTGAGATAATACCCTGTTACCTACGGTTGACTCCAGTTCACTGAAGCCAGCCCTGGCAGGCAGACGGCACCGTGCTCTGGTCCCAACAGGGTGGTCTCTGTTCAGCTGTAGCGCCCCGTGGCTGCGTTGCCATACCAGTGCCGTGCTGGCCACGGCATCCTCTTGACGGAATGGTGTAGCCACAGTGCGGTGTTGGCCGTGGTGCCGTAGGGCTGCTGAGGCTGTGACGTCCTGCGTGCCATGCTCAGCCGCTGTTCGGGCGGTGCTAGCAGGACACCCATAGGGTGGCCCTGTGGCACAGCACGGCTGCAGTTCACCCTGGACACCGTGCCAGGCAGCTGCCAGCCGTGCCGCCCCAGGGTTTGGCAGGAGCCCGAGCACTTCTGGCCCCACTTGTCACCCCTGCATTGGCTGGGAAGAGCAGCGCAGCGAGCGGATTCTTCTGTACCACCGTGCCATATATTGTAAAGACAGTTGTTACCGTCACGTCTTGCCATCGATGATGGACGTTGTGTTTCCGAACTTAAGGAGCAGCTCTGGCCATCGGCTCTGTGGCGCAAAGAGACAGTCCTGCGTGTCCGGGCAGCAGAGCATCCCCCGTGGAAGTGCCCCTCTCTCCTCAGTCCTCTGCAGCAAACCTGTTTACATTGTAGCCTGACTTTTTTTCTTTTTATATTTTTACTTCTGCATGTCCTTTGCATTTCAGATACTGTAGATTGGATGCATGGTGAAGCTGTGACTGAGAAGATAATACAACAATTGACAGTGTATTTCATTTAACTTTTAGCAATAACGTAACTAAACCCTCTATTCCTCACCCATGATGGGGTCAGATAGAAAACTCTGCTAATTTGTCATAAGATGATTGTCAAAGTTTGCTCTGGATTGTCTGAATGTCAGAACTCTCGACTGTTTAACACTTGAACATTTTTTATATTATAAATAAAATAAGAAATAACAAGCTGTGGGCTGCATTGATCTCAGGAAATTTGGGGGGCAAATGGGGAGCTGTGACAGGTACCATACACAGAATCACAGGCTGCTTGAGGTTGGAAGGGACTTCTGGAGGTCATCTGGTCCAGCTGCCCTGCTCAGCCAGCTCACCCAGAGCCAGGTGCCCAGGACTGTGCCCAGTTGGATTTTGAGTATCTCCAGGGATGGCAACACTACATCTTCTTTGGGCAACCTCTGCTGGTGCTTGGTCATCCTCAAAGCAAAAAAGTGTCTTCTTGTGTTCAGACTGAATTTCCTATTTTTTTTTAATTTGTGCCCATTGCCTCTTGTCCTGTCACTGGACACTACTGAGAAGAGCCTGGCTCCCTCTTCTTCATTGCCGGCTGTCAGGTGTTTATACGCATGGATAAGGTGCCCCTGAGCCATCTCTTCTCCAGGATGAACCGTCCCAGCTCTCAGTCTCTCCTCACATGAACGATGATCTGGTTCCATAAACATCTTTATGCCCGTAGAGACCTAGAGGTGGGTGTTTTTCTACCTGGCATGGACATTTGACCTTCAGTGGAGGGCTCAGGAGTGGAGGCTCACTGAGGTGAGCAGATGCTCCCCACACATCTCCTGAGGGGATGCCATTCCTTCTCCACCTGCAGACCGGGAGACCCCTGCTTCACCCCACCTGTGGAAGCTTTCTGTCGTGCCAAGAAAGGCCAAGATGCATGGCATGTGCTTCACATGCTGGTGCTAATTTCAGTGACTTTTGTAGTAGAGTGAAGATGTGTTGGGTCAAATTCTGCAAGTGCTGCGCCACCATGCAACATCTATCCACCCACAAAACAAGTCCCTTCTTCAGCTCTTCCATGGCAAATCTGTGTCTCTGGTTAGCCCCTATCTAGGAGAGTCACTGAGAATGTGGTGTATTCACAGCAAGCACAGTTCCTGAGGTTGCACGCATGGCTTGGTCCGGCTCGGACTCCACTCCCTTGTTCCTGCTCAGTGAGATGAACAGGTGCATGAGAGAAGTCCACGGTCCTCACAATGATGCCCATGCCAAAGTCCAGGCTAAGCAGACCCACAGCCTGGGCTGCTTCCTCTCCAGCACCCTCAGGATGCCCATTGCCTTAGAGCTGACCTGCCTGGTTCACAGGCCACTGCTAATATCCATCACACATGCTGTGGGGACTCCAGCCAGACCAGAGGGCTCAGCACGTCCCCCTGAATAAAGACATCTCAGCACTGATTTCCAAAAAGTTAAAGGCTAAAGGATCCTGTCCTCCTGCCACGGGGCCCACGTAACCCAACAGCAATGTGCAAAGGAGACCTTAGATATCTAGGACTGGGGATAAAGGCGGAAGGGTCACGTCCTGATTTGGGTTACATTTGCCATGTAACCTCTGGACACACCATGTCCCACTTCTGCGCAGCCCCAGGTCTTGCTGGATGAAAGTAGCAGTACCATGCAGCTCCCCACACTCTTGTTACTCTTGGGACAGGCTGTGACTCCCCATTGCCTTCGATCCTCCAACTTACCTCCTCCAGCAGCTCCTAGCGCGTGGTGAGGTGGACAGGAACAGGCAGAGAGGACCTGACCTCCTTGGAAGGGACATGTGGGGGAGGTCACCAAGGGTGAGGATCCCTGGGGAAAACAGCCACATAGAAGAGAGAGGTGGGGGGGCCTTTGGGTTCCCAAAACACCCCCATCTCCTCAGCATCTGTGGGCAGGTGTGCTCTGTGCATGGAGAAGCCCACCCTGGGCTCACACGGCAGCATCTGCATTACAAGAAGGCCACAGCTCTTGGGCCTCCTGCTGCCATGCTCTGAGCTGGGGCGCAGAGCAATGGTGTGGCCAAACCTTGAGGTGTGCTCAGTGCAACTGGTCCACACCAGGCACCATAGTCGTGGTCTGCTCTCTGGGTCCCTCAGAAAGGAGCTGCGGGTTTGCCCAGCACTGCCCCGTGCAGGGGGAAGTCTTACTGCTCCACGGTTTGCAGGGATCTGTGATGCTCTGCACCTGCTGAGACACCGCTTGCTCTAAGCCACGGCAGCCTCATGATTTCTTGTGATTTCTTGTTCAACATGCCCCTTGATTCCCATAATTGTGTTCTATATTTGGAGGCAGTTACACTACTTCAATTTTCTCTCCAGTGGTCTCTGAAGGAAGCCTGTACCTGTCCCCTTTTTCCCTGGCTGGTTTATTTTTAGACTCCTAATTTCCAGTCACGTGTATTCCTAGTATTTGGCCGTAAATATTTCAGCAGCAATTTTCACAGGTAGGGGGGAGCCACTGAAGCCTCCTTCAGCTCTTCTCCACAAGCAGGAGAGGCGCATGGGATCCTGGCTTTGGGATTGCAAAGCCTCCCCCCTTGAAAAAGTCTGTCTAAAATGAATTTGGTGTCAGGTTGTGTCCAGCAGAAGGGTCCTGGCTGGAAGCTCAGGCTGAACCAGCACCACCAGCAGATGCTGTCTGAGACTCGGAGCAGCTGTGCTGCCTGCTGGAGGGCCCGGCGCAGGCTGGGGTGATGCCAGAAGATGCATTTGGGTACCTCCAGGAGAAGAAGAAGTTGCGTCTGCCTAATTCCTCTGAAATGCTGCTCTTCTCTCTTAGTCGTGGATGGCTGAGTCCTTCACCTCCAGGGAGGAAAAAAGCATTTTCTTCCTGGTCAGAAGCGGAGGCTGTGGGTTGGCCAAAGAAAGCACTTTTGGGTGTTCTCAGTGCCCTCTTGTACGTAAGGTGCTCACCACATCTGCGCATGCATATGCAGCCAGATCAGGACTTGTGCATGAGGGCAAGCTGCTGGTTGTCAGTAAGTGCGAGTTTAACCCTCTCGGCTGTCTTGCCAAGGGCTGTTTAATGTCGGCTGCCACCCCTTTCCACATCCATCAGGTGGTGAGTCTCATGGCTCTGAGGCCCTTTCCTGGTGCCCAGAGGCGGCTTTGCAAGATCCTGCTTTTCCCTGCAACTTCCGACCGACCGAGGATGGCAGACCAGCACCTTCAACACGGGGGACTGAGCTGGTCTTCCTCAAACACAGCGGAGAGGTCACTGCCTGCTGGAGGGGGTGGTCAGAAACGACAGGCTCAGGTACAAAATATTACCTGGGATTTTGGAGAGCAAGAGTCAGGCCTGGCTTTCCCCCGGGCTTCCACTGTGAGTTTGGGCACCAGACGCTTCATGTGAGTAGCAGCATCTTGGAGGTCTTTGGTGCAAGGGATGTCTGTACAGTACCTGACACAGCAAAGCACATGATGCCTTGGAGAAACAGCCATGACACTCAGTGTAGCCATGGGCTCCTCTGGGAACAGTTCCCAGAACACCTGCAACCACCAATGCAGGTGTTGGTGTCTTTCTTCTCCCGTAAACCTCTAGGCTGCATGTGGGCCGACAGACCTGGGATGCACGAGGCAGAGGGAGGAGTTACCTGACTGTGTTCCCAAAGCAGCCCATCTGTCCACGCCAGCTCCACGGGCAAGCCATCCATCCAAAGCACGGGCAGGCCAGTGCTTTCAGCAGCCGGGAGGATGGGTGGATTGGTACCCAGCTCATGGAAAGGTATTGCAATTTCCTGGTGTTGTCTGTCCGTGGGAACCTGGCTTTCGTGCAGCAGGTGCTTGTGGAGATCTGGGTCAGCCTGGCCATCTAGTGCCGTGAAGTCTGGGACCAATCCACCGCATGGTGGAACCATACTTCAGACCAATTCCTTTACCAACAGTTTCAGCTTTATTGTTATTCTTTTTTACATGATTCTTAGTGCATCATTTCAAATAAACTATCAAACTGTACAAAGAAACAGAGATAAAAGAAGAGGTGACAAAGTTGGGCAGAGGTTTTTAGTGTCATGAACCATCATGGAAAACAGTAGTCCACAGGTTCCCAAATGTTGAAGGTCCAAATAAATCTTATTTTCTTTGCTTAAAAAAATGCTGCAAAATATAAACAATAAATGACTGTAATTAGCAGCTACAAGATCCTTCAAAACTGGAACTTGATTACTGTGAATGCACCTGGGGGAAAGAAAGCAATTTGAGATCAAGGACCAAACCAAACAGTGAAATAAATAAATAATGTGTGGGAGGACAGTCGTGGCATTGAAGTGCGGAGGAATAACTTCTAGAACGACGGTAAATCATTGGGTCACAGACAGCAGAAAGGAACAGAAACACAATTCCCCGCTTAAAGGAGTATAGCATCGCAAAATGGAGGAAGTACGACATTGATGGACAGGTGGAATCGCTCCTGCACATAAAGGTTCAGCTGGATCGGATGCACAGCTCCAATTGCGCCTCGAACCCAAAGTGGCGGATGCCGTGGATGCTAAATAAGCAGCCGCTTGGCTGGTTTGTCTGAACAAGCAGGAACAGGAGAGCGATGTTTCACTGCAAAGCCAGGTGGGATTTCCATTCGTAAAAAAAAGGAGGAAAAAAAAAGATACACAGGCTACTGCATTTTTTAAAACATCCTGGTGGGCTGGTCAGACCCTCCACGGTCCCTAGTGTCTTCCCAGGCAGCTTGCCTTCACTTGCACACTGAGGTTAAAAACCCACATGAAAGTTTCCTTATATATATATATTTATTTATATATATTCATATGTATATATATATATATATATATAAAAAAAAGGATAAGTTGACAGCGGGCACTTCAGGCCTCTCAGCCATGGGCAGATGATGTTCCCACATGCCGTGCTGAAGACGCCTCTCATTCGGTCGGTGACTAGCTCATGACACCCATCCCATCGCAACATGCTGAACGGTGCTCCTCTCGGGGGGAGGGGGGTGCTCCCTGCCGCTCTGTGCCCTTCTCCAGGAGCGCTGGTGGTGCCACAGACCATCGTCTCGGCTGAGTTTCCTGCACTGCCGGAGACTGCGGATATGAAACAGTGGGGAGTCCAGGGAGAGAAGGAGGAGGAGAAGGAATGTTAGTGGAGAAAAGAGCAACCTGGCCCTTGGAGAACCAGCATATTCCTTTGTTGTGCAGGCTGCAGTAGGAGGGAAAGAAAAGCCACTGGGGATGAAGAATAGATGGTGTGTCTATGATGCTGAAATGCCAGAGCATTGCCAGAGAGTGTCAACTAAAGCTTCTTTGATTTTTTTCACTAGAGCAATCACCGTGTCATACACGTCTATGGTTTTGCTCATGTAATTTCCTAGGTAAAATTGTGCTCATCAATCTAGTCCAGGAGCGCAAAGCATCGCCGGTTCATTCCTCTTGTGCACGCATTCCTTGTTAAGTGTTCTGCTCTAAAATGTCCTTTTCCACCTTACAGCTGACGGACATGTGCCCTTGGCTCAAGGAAGGGCTCGAATGTGTCTTCCGCAAAGCAATGTCGTCAGCTTCCACCTTGAAGAAACTGGTTTCAATTCTCTCCAGGTCATCTGTCCCAGCTTTTATCTTCATGCACAGCAGGTTGATGTACGTCTCATAGCGGCTCTTCTGCAGGGAAAGAGGGAACAGAGAGCCTGGGAACAGTGACAGGCCATGGCGTGCATGGAAAGCAGAGGCAATGCCAGCTGCTACTACAGGAAAACCCACCCTATATGGTCAGGATCCCGCTAATCACACCCAACAAGTGCTGTTCAACCACAGCACAATGCCTAGTCTGTGCAAAGCCTGCAAAGACTGATCAACCCACCACTGAAACAGCTGAGGAGAAAAGGGAGGGCTGTGCAAGGCTCTCCAGTTGCTCCTACGGGTCTTGTCTGCCACTCTAATTGTATAAGGTGGATACTGGAGGCAAAAGCAGACCAAAAGATCTGCTCCTGCAGGATTTAGGAGTTCCCCTCAATTGATTCAAATACTTCTGCTTGCCATTGTTTCCATGCAGTGATACACTTGCTTCTGCTGAGTTGTGCTCCCATTGCTCCTCACAGCGTACGGCATGAAGGGAGGCATCTCTTCTGTGCCTGGCACCTTTACTCCAAATCTAGATGGGATGTCTTTTTATGGACTTGCGCAATACTCGTCCTTTCCCCTAACATCTCAGAGGCAGCCTATATGCACTTCTTCATCAGCATAAACAAGCATTTCTAGAGCACATCTCATAAGACAGATGAGATGAATTATGCTCTGGAAGTGCCAGCTTCTCCTTGCAGGCTTAAAAGGCAGGCTAGAGAAAACGTTCAGACGGAGACATCTCTGCAGGCATCCAAAACAAGATGTCTGGAAAACAGTAGGCAGCAGCAAGCAACTATTTTAAGGGTTGGTACAAAGACAAGGGAACCAGTAGACAGAAACTGTGGCTTTGGAGAGTCAGGCTGGGCATTACGCAAAAGGGTGGTGCAGCCCTGGTATGCGGGATGTGGGACATTTCCGTCCTCGGAGATTTCTGAGGCTCGGCACAAAATGACACACTCAGCCTGGGCTAATACTGAGAATAATCCAAGCTCCTGCTGAAAGAAGGACTAGAGGCCTCCAGAAGTCCCTTCCCACTGACATCTATGTGGCAGGAATCACACCTTCTGCCCAACTCTCATTGGAACAAAATATCCCATTTCTTCCACAATTAAATGCTTCTTAGATTTTACAGAGAGTTTAAACTTAGCTATGTGCATCCTCAAGGAGTCTGTAATCAGCTGTAATGCTGGTTTTGGCTTATTTACAGAAATAGTTGAAGCAAAACAAGATTAATTCTCCCAGGGATTCCCTTAGATTTTTAATAATGTTGCTGAATAAGATGGATGCACACCAAGAACTGAACCACTTTCTTACTTTGGACCCGAGGAAATATCAAGTTTCAGCACAGTAAAGGTAGATTTTATTTCTCTCATCAGTTTTCCCCGCCTCTGGTTAGAAATCACAGAGGGGAGGAAACGTCTGTTATTTCTTTTTTTAGCTTCAGTGCAAAACAGCAAGGCTTGCTGCTGCCCCAAGACACCCATTCAGTTTGTGAGCCCTCGTCCTTCTCTCTCCTTTCATGCTCTCCCAGCTCACAGCATCCACTCCCGAGTTCTTAGTTCTCCTCCATCACCCAAGGTATCATTTATCACAAAAAAGATGAAAGTTCCTTTACCTCAAATATTAGGTAATGTTCTTTGAGTCTGTATTCCTCAGCCTCTTTTGACTTGAGGCTCTTCTCTACAGGATGTAATTTATGCTCTGCTAATTCGTCTGCAATCTGCTTCATTTTATTTTCATGAGACCTCAGCTGTTCCTCCTGCCGAGAGAAGCGTGTCAGGTATTAAAACGTGGGAGTGCAACACCCAAGTGCGCTGCCTGCCTGTTGATGTGGGATCTGTCTCTGCAAGGACATAAGCTCAGCTGCTGTGCTGGAGCCAAAGGTGTGCAGCACATTTGCAAATTCATCTGATAGGAAGCAGCTGAAACACAGGTATTTGAGTAAGATCAAAACTCAGGTACTGCAAGTGCCACAAGTGGATTTCTCTGGCACCTGGGCTTCTTTAGCATCATAAACACAAAATGCTCTGCGTCTTTAACAGCCAGGCAGAAACAGCAGTCTCCAAAGAGCTGCTCATCCTGCTCATTTTTGAGACTGAAGAACCCTCCCCACTTGGGCTCTGAGAAAGGCAAAATCTGTCCACATCTGGTTCAGCAGATAGGAGCTGGATCTCTGCCCTGATGTTTCAGGCTGTCCTCCCCTTTGCTGGGGGCAGTGTGTCGCTACTTTTTGGAGGCTGCTAAGCACCTTTTGGAAGTGCTAAGGCATGTTGGGCTTTCCCTTGGCAGTGCAAACAAAAGCTACTCTTTGGATGGCAGCTGCCCATTGCTCTTGGTTGACTGAGCCTTAGTTAGCCATGGTCTGGTGCACCATGCCCCCTTGCTTCCAGAAAACCTTGCCCACTGAGTGGGACAAAGACCTCCCCTTTCTCGGTGGCTTTTTGGCTTGAGAAACAACAGGGTGCCACCTCTGGGTGCCATGCTGTAAAATAAACCAGGGATGTAGCCAGCTGTTGGGCTCAGTGGCACTAGCTGTTTCAACGCCGGCAACAGAAAGGTGCTGGGATGTGATGGGCAAAGAGCAATGAACAAGACAGAATTCACAGCCACACAGTCAGGTGGGTGTGCACAGGGTTGCTTCATAGCCATCGCAAAGGAAGCACTGGCCAGACACTGGGATTTGCCGCAGTCTGTCCAAGTCCTCTCCCCTGTCCTGCCCTGAGCACCTAAATGTATCTGTCAGGCAGGAGCGGGGGCAGCTGCAAATGTGCTCAACCTGAGCTGCGTCCCGAAGGGCTGGCTGAGTGCCGGGCACCCCTCCATCGCTCCTTCTCTCACACGTTACCTGGCACAGCTTGGTCATGGATGAAGGCAGGAGTGGGCGGCAGAACTTCTTCATGGAGCAGATTGCAGCTGGGAAGGCTGGGGCAGAGAAAATGGCAGCAACGAGGTTGATTCGCAGGATCCAGGACAGCATTTCTTCCTTACTTCTGTTATGGAGGAGGGAAGAGAGGGGGTGTCTGTAAATGATCCTGACCTGGGACCAGCCAGCTCAGAACAGCCCGGGAGCCACCTGCTCTTGGAAGGGCCATCGGTGGCCTTGTTTTGAAGCCATTTCTGTGCCACCCTGGGGTGTGAACAGGGGAAGACCCCGGCTAATTGGCTCCTCTACAGTGCCCTGATGATTTCAGGGCTGTTGTCTGCCTCTTGAAGCCCTAGCGGTCCTGCCTTCCTCATCAGCTCTGATTGCATTCCCTAGCGTGGTGGCCAGGGCCAAGGATATCCCGCTCTTTGGAGAGTGGGAGCCACACAACGGAGATCCCAGGGAGTAGGGTGGACGGACGCCTCACTCGTGTCATTCTTGGGACACTGCCCAGGGTCCCTCATTGGATCTTTTCAGGCCCTGCTCCCCGCAGCCTTCAAGTGGGTTTTCACTGCACAAATTCAGACATCAAGCTTTAGCTTGACATTAGTATCCCAGCCCAACTTACAGACAATGTCACCTATCTCAGCAGGAGACAAGAAAAACATCAGACAGAAGATGACTCAATCACTTGACACTTATTAGCAGAGCAACGTTCCTCTGCAATGGACTAAGGAAGAAAGAAGATACAGCCTGGCTGGGGAGACTTCTTTAGTGAGCTTTAGACAGTTTCCCCATCAAAAGCTGACGCGGAGAGCCATCAGCTCCTTAGTTCAATGCACCATATAGATTTTCGCCCTTCCACAGACTGACACTAGAAGTTCTCAAAGGAAGCCCTTTACTCAACCCGTTACATCCCAGCCCTGCTCAGCTCACCTTGGTGACAGATGAGAAAGGACCTCCAGGACTGACACACAGCTGCCAAGAGCGACAGGTGCAAACTGTGACCCCACGACCAAGTCCTTTGCATAGCCCTACAGACCTCACCCTCAGCCCTCCTGCTCAGCACCTTCCTCCCCCAGGTCAGTCCCCTCATGCGTTGTGTTGATCTGGCCAGGTCAGAGGGAGTCTGGCGGTGGCTGGAGGTTGGGCTGCCCGTCCGGGCTCTGCAGGAAGAGCGGGTACTTACGGGGCCTGGAAAAGGAAGACTCTCCAGTCAGCTGTCTTCAGCTTGAGCACGTTGGACTTCTTGCTGTAATCAGAGGCTTTCGTGGCTAAGGCGTGGTGCACGCGGATGGCGTTTTTCAAGTCCACTTCAGAGAGGTCTTTGTCAGGTTTATATTCATCCTGGGAAGAGGAACGTTAATTGGATGATGACAACACTAACATTTGCGCACTGCTTTAATGAACCTGCCTTTCTCTCTGTGCTATAATCACAGAGTGCCGAGACAAGGAAAAGCACTGCTTTGTACAGTAAATGCTAGGAGCTGATAATGATAATAATTAACATCTGGCAACTTCTTCCATCATTAAGTTCAGTGGGAAGATGTTGAGAAGATGAAAGTTTTAGACATAATTATCAATAGTTATCTCTAACACGGCACATGCCTGAGGCTTTGGGGGAGGGCACAAGACAGAGCCAAGTTTCTGCAGAGCTTCACCCACAGCGCAGAGCTCAAGCTGGGATGCAACTTCCAGTCGTCAGCAGGTACCAGCAAGTGCCTGCCGTGGTGCTGCAGCTTTGTGTGGTGGAGGATCTGGGCTCAGGTTTTGCATCGTCTCGGGCAGCTCTGGAACAGAAGCATTCCTGCAGCCAGTCCACCTCTGTGCAGGTGTGGGCTTGCTGGGCAGTTATCAGACTGAGCATGGCCCACCTGAACCATGCTTGGTCTCTCTTTAGTGCATGTGCCCCTTTGGCGTGGTCTCTCATGTACGTCATTAGACTGGCACTTGCAATTTGCAGCAGCTTTCATTCCTGCTTTATTTTCTCCACTGAAGGACAGTTTCACACAAGTAGGGAATGTAGCAATAACTATATAAGAATGTATTTTATAAACAGATAGAAAATACCAAACATGGGGTTCTGAAAGGATGATCTTGGCACAGCACTTTTCAGGAAAAAAAAATTCGATCAATCCTGTGTTTACCCTTTGCTTTCCCAGTGACTGACCTCCAGGCCATTTACAGTGATGCCCTCTCTACCACTGCACCCTTGCCAGCTCAACAGCTGGTCCAGCTGGGTGGTGGGATGGAAGCATGGACAGATGGATGGATGCATGCACGCACAGACAGGCGGATGTTGAGAAAAACTAGCCCTGGCTAAAACAAACCAGTACCCTGAGCAGTGTTAGAGGCCCTGCGAGGACAGGGCGTCCCTGGAAGGGCTTGCCTTGCCCTGCAGGTTCCAGTGCAAACCTACAGCACTAATTCACCCGTATGTTCTCCTTTCCTTGACTGTCCTTGGCTGTCAGCACACGGGCGGCTCTGTCCAATGCTGGTGGTCTGTATGTCCCAGCCCTTGTTTAGGTTTCAAGCTAGAGCTCGGTCTGTTCTGCAGATTTGCAAAAAGATGTTTTTTTCCTGTGTCCTGGTGGTACAAATACAGCTGTTTGGAAAAAAGTCATGCTATAGTCTCCTGATTGCTCACGCTGGTCAGTAAGGCTGCTCTCTGGTAGAGGGTCAGAAAGGTCTCTGCTCTGTTGCTTTCCAGAGCACGAGGGACCAGCACTCCCCAGCCCATGGACATGGCTCACCCAGACCCTTGCTCCTGATTGGAAATAACCTTCGGAAGCCTCTCCTTCCTTCTTTTTTTGAAGCAATCATCCCATCCGCAAGAGTGTTTGCCATACTGTGTTCACCGGCACGTGATACTTGGCCTTGTGCAAAGAAATGCCATGGGGCCCAGAGCCCAGAAGTGTCTGTCATGGGCTCCTGGCTAATGCAACTGCCTTCTTAAGGGTTGAATCCCAAAGAAAAGCCCTGACTTTCCAGCAGAGGAAAGGGTGGGTGCTGCAGGCACCCTGCCTTCAGGGTGACATTCAGAAGGGCTGCGCTGCGGGGCAGTATAGATGACCTTTCCGCAGTGGGGATTTCAGTAGCCAGAGGAAAGGGCTATTAGGCTTTTAGCAAAGAAAAACAAATGCTTTGCCTTATAAGGACCTAATATGTTACCCCATTTGGAGAGAAATAGTTGCTTGAGGAATACATTGCTGCTCTGGCCTCATATATTGTAGAGAACTTCCAATTCTGGATGTTTTTCCAAGGCTGAAGCTCTTTGGATCTGAATAAATCTGGCTGTCATGCCCACGATCTCTTATTTCAAGATAAGCTTTCTGAAAATACAGTGCAAATAGCTAGGCTTAATGGCATGTGACAAGGAGAAACTGCCACAGCTGCAAACTGGTTTGACTAATGCAGACGTTCAGCTTGAATGGCGTCATCATGTATTGCCTCTACTGATTTCAGGCTCTCAGGCATCAATGTATGTGTAATGAAAAGCCAAGTCTTCTTTTTCTAACACTGGGCCCAGTAAATCAGCATAAAGGTTCAATCAAGCAGGTTCTCTCTACCTTCTGCCTCCCTGCTGGTGGAAATAGGCTGCGTGTGCAGCAGGGCATGGCGCTGGAGGCTCAATTCTGTACAGGCCGGCTGTGCCAGGGAGCTCATCTTAATGCCTGTTCTGCAGTAGTTGTGATGACATGGACGGCTCCTGATGCTGGGAGACCTCCGTGTACTCTTAAACAGGCACCCTTCGCAAACAGCTCCAAGGCTATATGATGGTACGCACACATGGCTACAGCCATCACAGTGCCCAGTGCTTACATCGTAGTGTAGGATACGCCACGTAGCCTTTGGAGATAATCCCATTGCCCTTCAGCAAAGCATGTCACCTCCGCTCTGAAGTCTCCAGCAGCTTCTCTACATTGTGCCTCACTGCCTTTCTGAGCTTTGATGTAAGATTAAGTGTGCACGTAAACTGCTGCTGAGGAAGAGACGTGTCCACAAACATAATAGTAACACAGACGCTTTCACTGAAGGGATTCTGGTTTAAATCTCAAAGAAACTGATTTATGCTAAGGCATAAGCAGTATCACATTTGGAGGAACCTCAGGCAATGTTTTGTCCATGCTATAGTACTGCTAACCTCACTCTCACCTTTTTCATGGTGATAACCTGCCATACACTTCCTGGAAAAGGGGTTAATTTGGTATCCCAGGGCTGTTGAATTTTTCTGTTCTATGTCCTGCAGTGTTGTCACTGGGAAATGGGCAAGGTATGCTGCGCTACACCATTCCAGTTACCCCTAGCAATCTTCAGGGGCTGCTTAGCGGATATCTTCTGCAGGAACTGACCCCAGGTGTGGATGCTTCGTTTCGGAATCCCTCTAAATTAGTTCATTCGCTTTCAGCTTTTAATATTGATGGTGCAGACAGACTCCCCATTCACGAGCCTCTCCTGCCTGCACAAAGGCGCTCCTGAAACATGCACGACCACGTCCTTGCCTGGGCTTAGTTTCTGCCATGGCAGAGCTCCATGGTGTCTTTCGTTCACTCTTCTGATGCCAGCTCCCTCCCCTACTGCCCACCCCTGCGAGCGGGTGGTGGGAGATCCACAAGTAGTATAATAAGCTCCCCAGCTCAAAGCTTGTTTTGTCAAGAAAAGGCATCTGTCTCTTGTGCCTGCCTTCACAGGGCACCTGGATGGGGTGTGAGAGCCCAGTGTATTGGTCCTGCTTCCTTCTCCTCTGGACTCAGCACCAGTCCTGAGCTGCGATGTGAATATGGACACAAAGCTACAGAGATTTCCCGTGCTCTGGCCTGTGAGTGGATTTTCCTCTTTTTCCTTTTCTTCAGCTCACATCTACCAGCCTAAACAAACCATTTAATGAGGAAAACTAACCACTGCACCCTTTTCAGTCTGGTCATGAACCTGGCGCTACAAGTGACACTACTATGGCAAGGGCCTGCCTGCATGGGGCAGCATCCGTGGCTCTGGGAGCTCCTCCATGGCTGGGGGCTGCGAGGGCAGACCCTGCGGGAAGACCTGCACCCTTTCCAGTACTTCCATATAAGAGCACTTCATGCTTTATAGCTCTCCATCACTCCTCACAAAACCCCTCTGTGTGTGGTGATTAAGTGTTGTTATCCCCATTTCACAGAGTTGAAGTAAGTTGCCAAAGGCCATGGAGCGAGACAGTGCCCGGTGCAGACCAGAGCGCAGGAGAGGTGTGCCCTGCTCCCAAGCCTGCATCTCTTCCTCAAGACTGTGCTGCATCCCTTTAGGGGATCAAGCAATCGCTTCAGCAGACCATGCTAGAACACGCTGATCCAGCAATTAACACTGGTGAGACAATGACATGTGACATCTCTACACCAGCAGGTTTATGGTTGCTGCCTGAATTGCTTCTAACAGACTTCTATCTGTCCACTCACCCACTCTTCTGCCTATCATAAGATACCACAGTACTATCATAAAAACATGTTTCTCTGCATCTGGCCATTCCTCCTTTCTATACATCTATCTCCCAGGCCCTCCTTTCCCCCCTCCTTCCCTCTCCCTCTCACTCTTATTTCTTCTCAACTTGCTCCCCAAAACCAATTGAGTTGAGTTCCCTATTAAACTTATGGGAATTTCCTATTAAAGCCAAGATCCTTGGTTTGGTCTGAGCAAAATTTGCAGCAGGCTGAACCTGTGCTCCATGGCACCAGGTGGGTCTGGAAGCAGGTACATTCTCCTCTATCTTCACATCAGAAAATATTTTCCCAGTGATTTTTGCCCAGCCCAGGCTCTACCTTCTGTTTATGTGCAGGCACCTTCTGCCGAGAGCCTGGGAGGCTGGTACACCATTTCCTTCCTGTATTGTGCAACTCTCTTGTTCTGCAAACCACCCCATAGACAAGAAATTGCACTAAGAATAGACAGGGCAGGTGGATGTTTATCCACTCTCTGATGTGGTGCTGGGAATATTTGGAAGTGGCAGGGCAAGGACTTTATCTACGTGGTTTCCTCCTTCTCTCCTGTCTCTGCGAGCACTGTTTACAGCCAAGCCCAGCCCAAGGAATCCTCTGAAGAGGACCGTATTAAATTCTGGCAGCAGCTCATGACTAAGAAACCCCTCTTTCCCCAAATCCTTTGCCCACACATTCCTCAGGTTAATTTTTGTTGTTGTTCCCGATGCTACCTCCTTGGGGCACCCTTGGCAATTCTGGTCCCTCCTGCTAACTACACACCAGTCATGGCTGTTATTTACCAGACGCTTTCATAACCTAGCCAAATCTTAGGTGTTTTGCTGCTTCAGTCTTTGTGAAGAAAGCCCTCAGTCTTTTAACCATTTGCTCCTGAAGGTCATCCAGAGAAGAGCACTTGTCTTCCAACTGCCATGTCGATCTCATCCTCACTCTCTTTTTAAATTCTAAACACCTCGTACTAACATAATGGACTATGTTAATACAACAGTCTGGATGGTACTGCTCCTAGCCTTGTACAGCAAAGAAAACCCAACCTCTCTGACCCATCAGCAGCAATGACACCCAGTGTTGGCTTCACAGCTCCTTCCAGTGCTGTCCAAGCAGTCAACAAAATCTTCAATAAACTGGATTTTGGTCCAACATGGGAAGAAAATTCTGTCCTGAAAGCGTATTCCATTCCAAATATATATCCCCTCAACAGACTTATCCCAAGAGACATGCCCTAGAAGTCCTTAGCGAAAAAATAATTTAGATCCAAATGGTTTTGATGAAATTGCATTTTTTTTCCATGCAAGAACTGTCATGCATCACCCATGGTCAGAATGAGGACCTCTTCCTTGGACTCCACGTGGAGACTTGGAACAAGACAAGAGACTGAGATGTAAGAAGAGTTCCACTGACTTGAAGAATGCCACAGTTTGCGGGCTGGAGATCTGTGCTCTCCTGTATGCTGCAGCTTCCCTCTGTTGCAGAAGAGAGTGGCAAGGCTGTAAAAATACCACTTGGCTAAGAGCAACCTATACTGTAAATTACGATCAGCTGCTGCCAGATTTCTGTTGGCTTTGTGACATGTGCCATAGGATCTGGCAAAACATGAGAGTCATTGGGGTGTGCTACGAGCTCTGAGTCATAATTCCATGCTGCCCTGAGGATCTTTCTGCCTTTCTTATATAATCCAATGTTTGTTTACTCTCATTGCTTTGGAGATAATACCGCAATACATAGGAACATCTACCCACAGGGAGTGCTGTTCCAGCAAGGTGAGTTCAATGGGTTACTGTACAGCATCTGCTACTAAAGTAGTTCACACCTAGTTCAGTGGGTTATGCTGTTGCATGATGAACAGACATTTGGCAACCCTGGCTGGCTCACACTGACGTTCGAGTGAGCCCCTATCCAGGCTCCTTGGATTTTCCCACAGAAAGGACTATCCATGGAAATCCTCGTAGCATCCAAGTGTCTTGAAAGGCAGAGAGCTGAATGCTATAGCATGCAGGGAAGCTCTTCCATGGTGACTTTGCCTTCTGTGAGGATCTGGGATTTGTATTTGTGTCGACTAGAGGTAGCTACAGAATGAACGGAGATGAAGAGAGGCAGAAAGTGTCACTTAGCAACTCATGGAAGGACCTAGCTCAGCAAGGTCCTGAAGGAGAAGAGAAACTATAAGCATGGTCCATACCAGACTCAGTGAAGCTGCTCATAATGAGATCTATGCCAGCAAATCAAACAATAGGCAGGATAAGATTGATTCTCCACTTCTTCATCTTGCCGTTGCATGTCTCACCAACATCCTATGTCACCTATTCTATATTATCTGTTCATTCGTCCTCCCCAACAGGTCCAACTTGCTGGGACACTTCTATAGGAATCTTGCCTCCCTTTCATACTTCTTCCTGTATGGCCCTCTTTTGCGGCTGTGAATAGTGCGCTTACCATGAACACCACAACCAAAGACGGTGACATCCTGCAGTTCTGTACACTGGTCTCTGGAGGAGCTCTGTAGATGTCCATGCATGCATTAGGACATGGATTCACCTCTACTTGCACCTGTGGGTCTCCTGCTCAGGGCAGCATGACTGCTTTGGAGACAGCGTGACACAGCAAATGGGATAGTCCACCACAGTTACCTTTTGTAAATAAAGGACGGTCCCTTTAAGCACAGCATAAAATTTCTTCCAACCTCTTCTTCCTCTGGGAGCTAAAAAAGGAAGAACATTTAATTATACATGTCTGCTTCTGCCAGTGCTGCTTGCCATTCACATTTCTGGCAAAACCAACCCTTGTCCTGACCCACCACAGGCACGCACTGATGCCCAGACCTCATACACCTCCAAGGTATTGCTTATGAGCGGCTTTCTACAGGGACACATGTTTGAGAGACAGGCTGGGAGGTGCAGCCTCCCAGCAGGAACACAAGCAGGTCAAAACCAGAGATGAGGTGCTATAGGAGTACCAGTGGACATGTGCAGGAAGCCTCTGCTCCTCCAAGCCCAGGTTCATGTTCTTTGGGCTAAATGCTTGAGGAGCAGAGACTTTCCCTGAGCTCCTCTGCTTCAGATGAGTTAGGCAGACATACCCTGGATAAGGCAGCTTCTGTTCCACTGAGGAGGGAGCAGTACCACTAGCCATCTTGATGGATTTGGGGACAGAGAGCTGGCTGGAAGCTGGAGAGGGGCAGGAGGTGACGGTAGACATCTACATCACCACAAAACAGTTGATAGTGCAGGTGTGGGCTATTAAGAAAGCACTGGAAGCAAGGGAGGCCTTTGGTGGTAATCTCTACTCAAGGCCTTTAATTGGCTGCAATGACTGGGCCAATCATACCAACTAGCAAAAGGGGTTATCTGAGGTTTCATTAATCTCTGCTCATTAACAGTTCTCAAATATATTTTCCTTTACCTTTCCTGTAATCCTGTATGCTGACAGCAGAGCTATAAGGCATCCTGTTGCCCTGCCAGCACGTGGCAGCCATTGCCAGCATGTGGCAGCCATTTCCAGCACATGGCAGAATATGGACAGGAGCAAAGCTTTGAAGACCAGACTGTCCCCAAGGTCAGGGCTGGGGTGGGCAACTGCTGTGGAACCGGCCGCACCCCATTGCTCAGGGTGTGGGATTCAGGATTATACCCACGGACAGGATGGAAGAACAGGTCTATCTGTGTGGGACAGGCCCGGTCAGGTTCCTTGACAGTGAGAAGGAAAGACTGAGGACTGAGGCCTCCTGAAAACATTCATGTCTACAAATGCCTCAAAATACCCTCCTTTCCCTCTGCCCTGGCACTCATGGGTCTGAGGATCTCTCTTGTGTTCCCTGGGACGCAGTGAGGAAACGCCTTCTGCAGCACAGCCAGGGAGAAGGCATGGGCAAGGCTCTGGTACTGCCTGGGGCACATCTCCACCTGTCCCATTAACACGTACTTCTCTTCCCATCCATGTCCGCATGGGTTTTACGGGTGAGGACACCGTGCTTGTAGGTGACTGCGTTCAGCGCTTGGGGGATGTCCAGGAACGGGTTGCTGCTGTCAACAATCCTTGTCACTTTCTTCGCACTGGCTCCAAATTTGTCATCTACAAGCTCCGAGAGCGATTTCCTCAACTCGTCCTCATCACTTAGAAACAAAGTCAGACAAGAGGTTGAATGGAGGACACGTGGTTTGGGTCAGTGTGCCCTACCTGCTTTGGTTTGAAAGAGAGTTATTCATGATAAAACTAGTCAGAGAAAGACAATGAAAGGAGACGCAGGGACCGTAACATGCAGAGTGTGGCAATGGCGGTGATCTGGACACAGCTGGGAGGAGCATGGGTAACTGCCCCAGTGGTCCCACTGTGAGGTCACTCAAAACAGGTAAGGGAATGGGTGCTTGTTTGAACACCAGGCACACCATTGCTAAGGACTACAAGCATTTCACAGGGAGAGTCTCCAGTTCTGTGCCCTAAAATCAGAGCTTAAGACCTCAACCTCTGAGAGGCAGCCCCTGGGGCCTCCTAGATACTGAAGGAGCTTAAGGAATGTCCTCTCCATCTCTGAGGAGCAAAACCTCTGCAGACATTAGGGAGATGGGCCACTTGATCAAAAAAACACAAACCCTGGAATAGGTTACATATCAGCTCCCCATTTGCATCCTCAGGGTGGGCCAGCAGAGAGCAGGAAATGCTAGTCGTTTCCATAAAAACTGCTTCTCCTCACAGATCTCCTGGTCCTGGACCCTGGACAGCAAGGACTGAGCACCTTAAGGAAGTGTCCACTGACTCCACCAAGCCTGGCTCTTCGTATTTGGAGTACAACCTAGCCTGGTGCATAGAAACTAGAATTTCTATGGGTATTTCCCAGTGTCCCTGGGACATTTAGGAGGGAGAGCAAACAATTTCTGCCTTGTGTGATACATGTCAATCTTTAAATGGTATGAGTGGTCACCTTAGCTTGCAGATTAGCTGGGACCAAACCTCAGCTGAGGAGTGACCCAGGGATCAATGCACTAGCTGGGATGTGAGCAGTAAAATACCACACTTCCCGACCTGCGCCAAGTAGATGGCCAAAGCACAAGGCATCTCTTGGAAGAGAAGGATCATTTCTCAGCCCTTAGCAACCAGAGGAGTCCTGGGGCTTAGGCACAGTCCAGACACTACGCCTGGGTGGAGAGTTAGTGGGGCTCAGTTCTCTGAGCTGCACCACGGGGAACGCCCTGAGCTCCTGCTTGCTGCTGGAGTGATGGTCGTATACCTGCCTGTCCGGTTGGGCTTTGTGAGCAAGGACATTTCATTCCCTGGGATGGACAAGAACGGAAGGCAGAGACAAGCAGGAAGAAGAAGGTCTTGCCTGTGCAAGGTTACGACTCAGTGCCATGTCTCTGAAGGAAAACCAGGTACCCCACACCAGGGAGCATCTGTCCCACAGTAGAGGAGCTGAGAGGTCTCTTGTGTTGCAGCCTGTCCATCTGCAACCAAGCAAGGACAGCCTGCAGCAAGGCAGGTCCTAGGTCGGTGTGGGATGAATGAGGGGTTGCAAGGATACAAGCGGGGTGGGTGAAGGAGGGCAGGAGTGGGCTAGATGCTGCTGACTGGAACTGCACCGCTGCAGTGGGACCCGGGGGACTGACATCCCTTGGATGTGCCCAAGCCAGGGAGCGTGTGCTAGCAGGCGTTGTGTAACCACTGTCCGCATCCAGCAAGCAGATGCACTTCTGCTGAACTCCTCTTACATAAAGCATCCTACCGGCACCTTCTGTGGAGCTACAGAGCTCCCTCTCGTGACTATGTCCACCCGCCGACCCAGCCTCTGCTGCAGAGCCGGCATTGCTGCTTTCCTCTCACACAGATGCCTTGAAAGATTATTTTTGAAGTGAAATCGATGCTAGGTGACCCACAAAGAAACCACTGTCCTTCCAGGGCCACCGGATGGCCGTGTCCCTCTCGAAGGAGACACCAGCCCACAGTGAGCACTGCTACCATCAGGATGTGGCTGGCAACGGAGGCTCCTGCTCTGCAAAGCTTAACCCAGGTAGGTGGGGAGGGAGGTAGGGTCAAACTGAAGGGAAGGGAAGGGAAGGGGAGAACAGAAATATCCACTGTGTTATAGCTTAAGGCCCCAGGTCTGTCACGAGCTTCCCCACGGCAGCAGCGGGGAGGCGCTGGAGCTGGGGAGCGCAGTGCACTTCTCTCTGAGGGTCCTGGACTGTGCTCTGGGCAGGGGGAGGAGGGCTGAGGAAGGTACTGCATGAACCTGTCACGGAGGCCACCGTGCTAGCTGTTCCCAGACTTATTTCAGGGTAACAAATGATGATCTGGAGGAGGAGACAGAGTGCATCTCATCGAGTCTGTGGATGACATAAAAATGAGGGCTACAGGGCCACCACTCAGAGGGACAGGAGCCTCACTAAATGCAGCACCTCAGTACTGCACTGGGGTGGAGAGGTCCTGCAGAAGGGTCGGCCGGGTCTGACTGCCCAGGGAGCAGGTCTGCAGAAAAGGCCCTGTGGCTCCTGGTGAACAGCAGGATGAACAGCAGCCAGCCAGCGTGTCCTGGCAGAAAAAGAGGCCACGAGCAATCTGGGCTGTGTAACAGCGGCACAGTGAGGAGGCCAAGAGAAGTGATCACCCTCCTCTGCTCTGCACTTATTACATTGTATCTTGATACAGCAAACAATATTGGGAGCCCCAATACAGGAAAGGGCATCAACAAGGAGGAGAGTTCAGCACAGGCCACCAAGATGCGTGGGGGCTGGAGCACTTGCAATGTGAGAAGTGACTCAACTGGACTTGTTCCAGCCAGAGAAGAGATGGCTTAGGGGACCTCACATGTGAGGTCCAATATGTGTGAGGATGTTATCAAGGGGACAAAGTCAGGCTCTTCACTGTGGTGCATGGCAGGAGGACAACAGCCAGTGGGCGTAAGTCAAAACAACAGCAGTTTCAAACAGGTAAGAAAAAAATGTCACTTTCAGAATAATTAAGCATTGGTTCATGGATCCAGAGGGGCTATGGGTTCTCTGTCCTTGGAGGTTTTCAGGATCAAACTGAACAAAGCTCTGAGCATCCCGATTTGAATTCAATGTTGTCCATACTTTGAGGAGGAAGCTGGACTTTCCCGCAAGGTCCTTTCCCACCTGAGTGATTGTCTGATGCTATTTCCAGAATAAACTATGTGGAAGAGATGGAAATTCTCAGTGACCAAAATAACCCTAGATCTTGAGCTCCTTGTGCTAAGACCCCTGAAGCACCTGAAGAGGGGCCAGCATCTTTACATGTAATAGTAAAGAAAGAGGGCATTCCCTTCCTTTAGATCATGCCTGTGGACCCCGTGTCCGCAGACTGCCACCCATCTCCCTGACTGTTTTTGTGTCTAAGCCATAAATAAACCCAGCTTGCCTACAGGAGGGACTTTAGTGCTTATGGACTTGGCAGGAAATATTCTGGGAGCTGGGGCTAAAAACATGACTCAAGACCTGTCAGCTACTTTGAAAGACACACTATCTCTCAAATACTTAACATATACTTACATGGCCCACTCCAGCTTCTCATTCTTGATGGAGTTATACAGTGTCTGAAACAAGAACACGGTATTAGCTGTGTCTCTCACGAAAGACGTGTCTGGGTTGTGGAGACCATCTCCTTCACACCCTGTGTTCTTGGAGAGATACCTTCCTTGCTGAACTGTCCTGGAGAAGTATTCACCAGTGAGTAGGACAACTGTTGTCCTGCTAGACCCTTTTTCGTCTATGACGTGACACGCTATGTATCGGACTGGACGTGTCAGCAGCAGAGGGGTCTGGCAGCCAGCCTTGCTCAGGAGTCTGCATATGACATTTTTGACTAATTCTGGGTGCTGTGCCTAATCCTGAGTGAATTCTAGACTATGCAAAGATGGTAGAAGACTCTGGGGTATGCAAGATGCCTCCAGTGTCTTGACTAGGGGAAAGGGACAGCGGAGGCTTGAACACTGACCGGAGAAGCAGGGGAGGTATGAATGACCTTGGGGATCAGTTTTTCCAGTTCCTCCTGTGCAAAATTCCAATGGCTTCCCTGGAGCACTGGGAAGGAAGCAGGAATGGGCCAGGAAATCAGAATGTGCAGGTGTCCCTGACCATACTGAGGGGTGGAGTAGGGTGACGTCTGCTGGGAGGCAGGGATGTTGTCTAAAGCATGATGTGACACCCCTGATGTGGCACTGGGCATCTCAATCTCCTTCTATACAGCAAAATCCAGGTCAGGTGCAGACAACAGTGGTGGTGTTAAAACATGTGGAAGGAGAAAATACTCACTTTGGGGTGTTTAACCAATATCCCGTGGTACTGAGCTAGTTGTGTCGGAGCACTACATCTGATTACATAGAAGTGAAGGCAGAGAAAAGTATCAGTGCCAGATGGTCATATCTGGTGGTGGGAGATATCTTGTTCTGTGTGTTGTCTGGTGCATCACAGAGCTACCGTGGGGGGGAGGGAGCCCTGGCATGCTCTGAGGGCAGACATGCGACAAACCTGGGAACAGACCTCTGGTGGCTCACTGCAAGTTAGCAGAAGCTATCCATGTGGGTTACAATTCTTCTAATGAAACAACCGAGCACTGGAAAATGCTGATTCAAGGGCTCAGAGTATCCCAGCAGGACTAGGTGGCACTACAGTAATAATGACAGTATCCCACTGTCTCTTTATCTCACGTTACCTTCAGCAAATCCTTTGCAAAATCCTTCCCATCGTTCAGCCCATCCAGGTTTGCTATGAACTGTTGGCACGACATCTTTTTGCCAATATTCTGTAAGGCAAAGAAGCAGCTCATTAAACTTCTGGAGAGTTTTGACTTTAATTAGAGTGTCCTTCAAAGAACAACTTTATATGCAGTGGTGAAGCCTGGGTCTGCCCCCAAAGCTCAAAGCTTAAAGGTCGTCTTCTTTGATTTCCTATTGGGCTATTTGCTTTATTTGCTCATGCCAGCACCCAAACATTTCAAATGACCTCTTTTTTAATGGTGGAGATAAACCAGCTGAAAATAACCTCCCTAGCTCTTGCTCCAAACTTTCTAAGTGATCTCACCTCTGGTCTCCAGGCTGGTTCTGGTACAGGGTCTGTGTCTCAAAACTCAAGATAAATGCTGAGACTGCCTTGAAATTGCAGTGCTTGGATGGGTCTCCAAGCCTGCCGTGTGTGAAATCGTGTGAGCACACAGTGTCAGCACCTGAAGACAGCCAGCACTGGGCAATGACTCGTCCTTCACGGGAACTGTTATTTTTGTTTGCCATTATGAAAAGAGATGACACAATGTCCTGGTTTCGTCTGGGATGAAGTTAATTTTCTTCCTAGCAGCTGGTATAATACTGTGTTTTGAACTTACGATGAGAAGAATGATGATAACACACTGATGTTTTAGTTGTTGCCAAGCAGTGCTTACACTAAGTCAAGGACTTCTCAGCTTCTCACCCCACCCCACCAGCGAGGAGGCTGGGGGTGCACAAGAAGCTGGGAGGGGACACAGTCAGGGCAGCTGTCCCCAGCTGACCAAAGGGATATTCCACACCTTANAACTTACGATGAGAAGAATGATGATAACACACTGATGTTTTAGTTGTTGCCAAGCA
>VZSC01011788.1:20738-36738 GCA_013398225.1 Steatornis caripensis
TGGTGGAACAGCCCATGAAGGACCATGGCAAGGCAGAGATGGACCTGCAACCCGTGGAGGAACCCACGCCAGGGGAGGTGCCTGCTCCTGAAGCAGACCGTGACTGTATGGGCAGCCCACGCTGGGTCGGGGCATTCCTGAGGGTCTGCACTGTGAGGGAAGGACTCACGTTGGAGGGGTTCGTGAGGGACTGTCTGCCGTGGGAGGGACCCCGCACTGGAGCAGGGGAAGAGTGTGAGGAGCCCTCCCCACCTGAGGATGAAGGAGCAGCAGAGACAACCTCTGGTGAGCTGACTGCACCCCCTATTCCACATCCCCCTGCGCCGCTGAGGGGGGAGGAGGGAGAGGCATCGGGAGCAAGGGGACTTGAGCCTGGGAAGGAGGAGGGGGAAGGGTATTTATTTGTGCTTTAAGATCTGGCTTTTTGTGTCTCCTTATCTTACTCTGCTTTGATGGATAACCAATTACATTGATTTTTTCCCCCAAGTTCAGTCTGTTTTGCCCATGACCGTAACTGCTGAGTGAACCCTCCCTGTCCTTGTCTCACCCACCAGGTTTCCTTACATTTTTCTTCTCATCCTGGTGTGGGGGGAGGAGTGAGCGAGCGGCGGCATGGTTCTTTTTTACCTGCTGGGATCAAACCACAACAAGTGCCAGCACAAAGGAGCAATCTGCTGGTGTTTTTCTCTTCTGCTGAGAGCAGCAGCATAGGCAAGATAGAATTTTAGGTCATCCCAGTTGAGGTAGTGGAAGGAAAGCATCTTCTGCACATCCTTTAGTGGGGCTGGTGAGCAATCTAAGTGTGAGGATTTTAGGGTACATAGCATACTTACCTTTTCAACAGTAATCTGTGATCTGCCTTACCATGGCAGGGACGTATAGCACTGCTCTGCCACAACCGTGCTGTACAATGCATATTGTCATGCCTCAGAGTGTTTAAGCAGATCAAAATCCCTTTAGCATTATAGGATAAACAGTAGCCATGACTCTGCCTAACAAAATGTATGTAAAGCGTGGCTTGCTACATTGCTGCAGCTTATCTGCAGCCTGAATCCTTGGTTCAGATTTGATTATTTTTCTTGACAGTCTTGACAGCAGTGATGAAAATTAAGAGGGCATATGCGGGAGAGGAGAGAAATTATATAATAAGAATCTTAAAAGAGGAATACTGTGCAAGTTCTATATATGGAATACTGTAAAGTAAGCAGACTTTGTGAACATTAAGAAAGTAACAAAGCAGAACACAAAATGTGAAAGCAGAATGTTTAAAATTAACAAAAGATATACTGTAGCCAACACAAACACTTTGTTACCGGTAAATGTCATGAAGTCAGAAAGTGCAGCAGGCTTTGAAAGGAAATTACAAGATTTTACTGTTATGGCGTGGGAATATTATGGAAATGAGAAGAAGCAGGGCGAACCAGATGCAGTGTTTGTTATATATGTTCTTTGGTTGAAAGGAAAGTGCAGAACAGTATCCGTTACTAATACACCATGTCTACAATATTACATAATAATATTAGAACATCACAAGACCGTAATATCATTACTGTCTGCCATAACTGAGCTATATCCAAGATCTGATCCAAAGTTCACTGGATATCAATAAAAAGACCTTTAGTGACTTCAGTGTGCTTGGGATCAGTTAGTACAGAAATAAGGGAATAGCTTATGCTACTTCTGCCCCTAACAGCTTATATGATTAGCACCTGTTTGCAAAGACCTCTTAGAGGTGGTTGTAGCAGCCCAAGGTAACCAAAATGCCTCATGCTGTGGAAATGCCAGTCTGGATTTGCTCAGACCCTGACACAACCCTGTGTTACTGCTGAGTAAAAAGCAGTTAGCTCTCAGCTACTACTGAAGTACCTGTGAACCAATTGTCACAGTCTCTGAGCACATTCAAATGAGTTCTTCTTCATGTCCTCACATGTCTTTGTAAGGATGTACGTAAACCCCGAGATGAAGCCAGCATTTGAGCCCCTACTTGGCTAATATCCAACTCTTAGAAAAAACACAGCTCACCCAGGCTCAAGCATTGCGCAAATGTGCAGAGTGTGATAGCAAAGTTCAAGCTCCTACATGGTTTCTTGTTACTGGTGTTTTTGGAGTATGAATAGATTGCAGATGAAGTGGGATGTGTGTGTTCAATCCAAATTCCATACCATATAGCCCATAATACCTTGCAGCACCATCACAAGACCAATATTACACAGGCAAGTCTGCTGTAGGATGACTAAAATACTGAAAGAAACACGGAAGTACACTATTTCATCCTGGTCTGATCCAAGTTCTTTCACAGCAATAGAAAAAGAGTCAAAAATTAGGGGAAAAAGCATTGCATAGATATACACTAAATATTCAAGACGGAGCGTTGGAAGGACTTTCCTCCCCGAAGTTAACTTCTGCCACAGCTACACTAGTTAATGAAACGATGCTGGAGTACAAGCCTGAGCACTGGCCTGAGGTGATCCGTACTGTTTGTTACATGCTTCTTGCACATTTTTGCCCTCTGCCAAGTAGCTCCTTACCAGGTAACGCCTGGGCGCTGAGGGACAGAAGTGCAAGGGGACAGTCCTCCTAAGGTGGTGCAGTCCTCCTAGGTGGTGTCCCCCCTCTACAGTCGGACACCCTCCTGCTGTGGGGAGGAGAGAGGGAGTCATCTGGAGATGAAGCGTGTTGTGTCGTTTGACTTCACGTGCCAATCAATGGTCCCTGGCGCTGTTTTAAAACATGTTGCCTGTTAGTATACCAGATTTATCAAAGAAACATCTGTAAGAATATGTTAGCTTGTGACAAGGGAATGACCTAGTGTACCAGAGTTTCTTTGAGAAATGAACTTCATGCTGCAGTAGCCAATATAACAGAGACTATGTAATGATTAATAGTATAGTTAGAGAAAACGCATTGTACTTTCTTGCTTGCCTACCTTAGATTTATTCTACTGCTATGCTATGCGTGTATGTTTTAGAGAAATGAAAATTGTGTAAAACTAGTGGTAAATGAGAGCTCAGCAATGCTGTCAGAAAGTTCTCACAGCTGCACTGGCGTGCACCTTCCCATTGCCTCCAGAAAAGGTTAGTACATTTACTGTCATATTATATGGAATGAAAAGCAAGATGCAGCACTTTTAAATGCTCATGCAGGATATTCTTGGGCAGGAAATGCATATGGCTATACATTTAGAGACAAAAGGGTGCTTAGAAAGGGCTGCGAGTAAGAAAGTATTGGAAAAATGTGGAAATACGTGTGCTGTTTAACTGGCATCTTTTGAGAGACTAGATTCAATCTTGTTGTCCTAAATAAGACATTCGGTGCTAGATCTCAGACTGAAGTCTACATCAGACCATGGATTTGCATATAAGTTAAGGTAAAATAAAGTATTCTTTAAGGATCTTTGAAATTCCCTGTTTGCCATCACTGGAAGAACAGAGCAGTGAAAGAGAGGCTACATTTGTTCCTTCAAGTGTTTTAACAGTTGTTTTAGCAGTTTCATTACCCTAGCTGCCCTGTTTTCTTTTTAATCATTTAGTAGGGAGACAAAACATCCTTTATATTCATTAAAAAAACCTAATGTCTGTAAACAGTAGCAGGGATCTCATTTCTTAAATGGTGAGTTCAGCATGCTGTGAGTTTTAGTAAAGCCATTATAACTGGCTACTCAGTTGTCTCAAGTGTATAATTTTTTTCTTTTAAAATGTTAATAGCGACATTTTTATTGTGAAGGTTCCCCTTCTTTGAAGTACTAATATTATTCTCTATAAATCTGAAATATTTGGTGCTATTTTTCATACAACAGCAGTTACGGACACTGAAAGGCACACGGCCTGCAAAAGAGCCAGTCTCATCTGGAAGACTCAGACATGATAGAGGTGAGGACTCGGTGTTTAACGTCATGATCACAGAATCACAGAATGGTAGGGGTTGGAAGGGCCCTCTGGAGATCATCACCAACCCCCCAGCTAAAGCAAATTCCTGCAAAGCAGGGTGCACAGGACCACGTCCAGGCGGGTTTTGAATATCTCCAGAGAAGGAGACTCCACAGCCTCTCTGGGCAGCCTGTGAGGCATTGACATGGGCTCTCAGTTTAAGGACATCCACCCATTGAACATTACTTGCTGGTGTTCACTAGGTGACTAACATACCTAATTCTCAGCTGAAAAATTTGTAAGATCCTCGCTTCCACGTAGTGTGTTTTTTTTCCTGGAAGAGATATGGGTATCTAAGATCAGGGTGCTCAGAAGCCTGCACAGGGAGTCACCTCATCTAGCTAGCAGGAAACACAGAAGTCTCTTAAGCAGCACCATCCTTAGCTTTTAGGTACCTATCAGTGGACTGCGGGGGTTTAGGGTTTCATTGACCTGAAACATTTTAACCTTAAGTGCCTAAGCCCTTTCCGTAACAAAGAAAATTTCATAGAACAGACTTTTGTTTCAAAGAGCTGTAAAAGGAGAGTGTCGTGCATTCTCTTTCATTCAAAAGCTGAGGGAACAAAACACATTTTACAGTCTGCACAAGAGAGCTGGAAGACCAGAGCCCAGTGCCCTGCTCTGGCTGACAGCATGTAACATGTCTTTTCCACAAAGAGAACGTTCTCCTTGGCCCAATAGCTATGTAATTGTTCTGCATGAAGTTAAACAGTGAGAAAGACAAGACAAGAGGGAGCAAGAATGTCCCATCCAGAGCAGTTTGTAGCAAGGTTGCGCAGCTACATTGTGTGGGAGAGCGCATGGAGGACCCTGACACCAGAGCAGTGTTCCAGATACCAGGACAGATCTGTGTCGCTCCATTTATGTCCAGAGATGTGGGATCTGTTTTCTGAAAGCAATGTACGCAGAGAACACTAGACCGATTTTGAGTTACTTTTATGTCCAGCTGTTTAGTCTTCTACGTAGGTATCTGACAACACCCCCCTGTAACACCATCTGCGCTGAACCCAGCTCTGAAGCTCTCACATCCTATTCCAATCTCTCTGGCTACTAGAAGCCATACCAGTTCCTACTCCTCTGCTGTCCAGCCTCCATACCCTGCTTTCCAGCTGCATGCTACTACTTTGACATTTCCAAGCCCCAAGGGTCCTTAATTCTTTACTGCAAACTCCTACCTTCTTAGCCTCTTCTTCTATTTCACACAGCCTCCTGGCCAAAACTCTAGTTTCCTTATGCTTTCTGCCTTCCTCCTTTGTGCCAGCAACCCTGTCGTCTTCGTCTCTCAAGCCTTCTGCCCCATGGCTTCGTGCAGAAGTGCTGGTGTCACGATGGACCCAGTTGCTACACAGGGTTTTGCCGATATTTGTGGGAATCTGAAGCTACTGTACTTGGGAGGGGAAATTACATATCCAGGAACGACTTGCTGAAAGATAAGAAATCATCATGCATCAGCTGCTCCATGACAGCGACCCTGGTTCACATTATTTCTTCATGGTAAACAGGAGGTAGTTTGCCTCTTTGTAAAAGCTTATCACATTTGCTCTGGGGTAGGAACGTGCCCCTGGGCAGCTACCATGATAAATTTTCTTCGCACGGCTTGCTTTATTATCAAGCCAACTTATCATGCACCACATGACTGGTAAACTGGTAATATCAGGTACCACACTCGATCTTAGCACCCCGCTTCCTCTCCTCTGCCGATTACCAGGGACGGGATTGGAAGGAGAAACTTGAACATTTCACAGAAACTAAAACAATTTTCTGGTCCAATAACCAGAAGAATGATGTGGATTCTAAAGACTAAGGAGCGACACACAGGAAACGGCTTAACAGCATGGAAAATGGTTTGAAGGATTGATCTAAATTACCAGTGTAGCTGTACGCTTAAGAGTAATTCTGGTGTTAATTACCAGCTGAGCCCTGAGAAGCTAGATTTTTGACTCGGGCAGCTGCAACGGCAGTCAGTAACAACTTGTGCACCTATGCAATAAAATTCCCTGTATTTAAATTCTGAATGTCATGATAATTACAAAGAAAAAAACGCAAACCCAGAAATGTTTATGAAAGTCCTCTTTCCGATGAAGTCCGTTAGTGAACAATTCATTCTAATGTTATATTCTAAGACCAACTATGGATACTGATCTAGAATAGAAATATGAGGGGTTTATTTTCTTTACTAGTTCTTGCCTGCTTAATAGGATTTCATTTGGGAAGTATGTGAAGAGGCCTCTATTATTGTGGAGCAATTGTCTACAGTCCGTTTGTGTTGTTATGTCTCAGTTCACAAAAAGTATGATACATATCTATATTTTCAGAATAAATGGCTTGTTTTAGACAAGACAAGAAAGAGATTGTACAATGTCATATGTGTCAGTCCACAGAAAATTTCACGACTGTTTACCTCCACTGAACGCAGAGACAATTGGCATTTCATATATAAATGGAAAAAGGACGTATCAATCTAAGTAGAATTGTACACAAACATCAGTTTCTGAAATATGAAGATGAAAACAGCTAAAAAAATTGCATCTCATATGACCTAGAACCCTCAGAAGCCTATGTAACTTTCTTAAAGTATATACAAGAACTGACTTCAGATTTATTATAATTTTGTAAGTTGCAGAAGCTAGAAAATCCAGATGGTTTTGCTTTCTTTGATCTAAAATAGTAAAATTGATGATGACTCATACATAAGAACTATAATTTATCTGACTCAGCATTGAGGATTCAGAAGTACCTGAATTTTCTGAGGCCATGGAATAAGGGCAGCAATTACAGGGTATGTACTGCTTACTTGGGAATGGTGAGATGCAGAAATTCCAGGTGTAGTTCACAAATGGAAGGTGACCAGTGGCTTCTCAGATGATCTGTTGAGGAATAGTGGTGGGCTTCGTGTGCAGTTGGATCCTTGAGATCCTGATGCTTGCTGGCTTGCTTTCTCATACTGCTGAGGGTTTACTGAGCAACCTCTGCTCCAGCTCTGTCCTGGCATAGGGATTGCTCTCGAATTTTTCACAAACCACTACTGAGCCCTTCTGTCACAGAAGAATGGAAATAGCCTACCTAAAGTTCAGGTCAGCTGGAAACGGACTGATCCTACCAAAGGCTTTTGCAAGATTTTCCCCTCTTTCTAAGATTTTTCAAGAAGTTTATTTCAACAAACACTAACCCTTTCAACTGAACTTTAGTTGGTAAACTTTGAAATATTCTTTATTTCACCTTAAAATACATTATGTGCTCTGCAGCTATAAAGGTTGGATTATACAGAGTACCTGTATTTCCAGTCATAGGCTCAAGGCAACATCAAACTCCCACAAACTCAGAAGGCATCAGGTTTCATGACAGCATATGATTTAGCTCTCAGCTTCCTCAAATTTTCTGATGGCCCCCTTCTAGTCAGACAGGGATGCTTGCTGGTTGTGGTGGTTTGACCTTGGTGGGCTGCCAGCCACCCAGCCAGCCACTTTCTCACTCCCCCTCCTCAACAGGATGTGGGAGAAAATAGGTTGAAATAGCTCGTGGGTCAAGATATGGACACGGAGGTCACTTACGAGTGATCATCACAGGCAAAACAGACAACGAGGAGAAGAGGGATTTTATTTATTGCCAATTAAAATAGATTTGAATGGTAAGAAACAAAGACAAAAGCTAAAATGCCTTCCTCCCACCCCTCCTTCTTCCTGAGGTCAATTTTGCTCTTTCATCTCCAATTCCTCTACCTCCTCCTAGCCCTGAGCCGCACAGGGGGATGGGGAATGGGGGCTGCGGTCAGTCCATAACAGCTCGTCTCTGCTGCTCCTTCCTCCTCACGCTGTTCTCCTGCTCCAGCATGGGGGCCTTCCCACGGGCTGCAGTCCTTCAGGGTACACATGCTCCGGTGAGGGGTCTCCATGAGCCCATGGAGTTCCTTCAGGAAACATCCACTCGCTGTGGCATGGGGTCCTCCATGGGCTGCAGGGTGAATATCTGCTCCAACATGGTCCTCTCCATGGGCTGCAGGGAAACACCAGCTCCACCATGGTCTTCTCCAGAAGCCCAAAGCCCCACCATCTTGGCCGATGGGCTCAGCCGTGCCCTGCGGTGGGGCCACTGGAGCTGGCTGGAACGGGCTGTGCCCGGCACGGGGCAGCCCTGGCCTCTCCTCAGCCCCGGCCTCTCCTCACAGAGGCCCCCGTGGCCCCCCACTGCCAGCGCCTGGGCACCTGCACACCCCCCACATTTTCAATTTCCTTCCAGTTCTCTGTTTTGGTTTGGTTTGGTTTTTTTAACTTGTGCACTATAGCCCAAGTATCCTATGATAGGTAAGTAAAATTCAAAAATACCTGAAGTTGATTGATAGGCAAAATTTGAGATAAGTTACCTTTCACAGGTATTAAATAACTGATACAGCTCCTATATAAAAGCCTAGTAAAGTTCAGATCTGCTTGGAAAAGTCAAACCTCAAAAGCTTTTGCAGAAGCTGGTACCAGAGAAATGTTTACATTTGTGTCTGTCACGGTTTAAAGCTGGGCTGGCTGTTAAGCAAACGACAGACGCTCTTTGTTAACCCCCTCCCTCCCCAAAGTGGGGGNACCATTGCTTCTGATGTTCCAGCACTAACTATAAACACCAAGCCTTATCACTACTAGAAGCAGCTACTGTCTGGAAAAACATGCAGTTAATTTCAGAGAGTGCAGCTTCTCAGAAGAGACTTAACTAAAAAGCAAAGTTACTAAAAGAAAATCGGTTCTGTCCTGGCCCAAACCAGGACAGTGTCATAGCCTGGTGCACATCTGAGAAGACAGTCAATTTGTAGGGAAATAGATGGATTGTCCTGCATATCTGCAGGATTTTTTCATCCCATAGGTATTTTGTCAAAGCCAAGATCAGGGGTTTTTTTGTGTATGTGTTAACATACTACCTGAAAAATTAAGCACAGGGAAAAAACTGGCTCAGATATGATACTGCCATCATGAAGGGAGACGCTACAGTGACGATTGCAGGCAGTGCTTTGCTAAAACCCTGAAAAGGCCAAAACACCCCAAAGGCAGTAAAAACAAGGGATCAATTTCTGCTTGAAATGTTTTCAAGTCGTTTTTCAAGCTCTTAAATGAAAGGCTGTGCTTCCCTCCCAAAGTGCCATGATAAGATAAATAATAAATAGACTCAGTGTTCAAGCCCAACAACTGAAAAAGTTCAAGGGCATAGAGAAGGAAAGTTAAAGAAAGGAGCTGGTGATCCAGAACCATACTATACAGGCAAATAGGGGTCTGTTTAGCCTGGAGAAGGCTGAGAGGGGATCTCATCAATGTTTAGAAACATCTAGAGGGTGGGTGTCAAGAGGATGGGGTCAGACTCTTTTCAGTGGTGCCCAGCGACAGGACAAGGGGCAACGGGCACAAACTGGAACACAGGAATTTCTGCCTGAACATGAGGAGGAACTTCTTTACTGTGAGGGTGACAGAGCACTGGAACAGGCTGCCCAGAGAGGCTGTGGAGTCTCCTTCTCTGGAGATGTTCAAACCCCGCCTGGACCCGTTCCGATGCACCCTGCTCTAGGGGCACCTGCTTTAGCAGCGGGGTTGGACTGGATGATCTCCGGAGGGCCCTTCCAACCCCTGCAGTTCTGTGATTTTGTGAAATGGAAAAATCAATGTTTATGTAGGGGGTGTGTGGCTGGTTTTCTGTCATCTGTCCTGTACAAGCAGATCTTTCAAGAATATATCTACTAATTTTTTGCAATCTGACTAATTATGAGTACATCACATAGGCGTTTTCATAATTAGCATCTCACAGTATTAGCTAGACTCATTAGTGAGGTGTTGCATTGGGCTGTGAAACCTTTTCCTTCGAGTGAAAGAGAACTTCCACTTCAGATATGCTTTTCATGGTGACTGATAAATGCTAGTTCCCTAAACAGCATTCATTTCTGGCAGGGCTGAGCCTGTGTGATCTTCTTGGGGCCAGAGCTCAGGGTGATAAGTGTTGGAATAGTTAGTCAGATTCAAAGGATCATTTGGTCACAGCTGCCACGTATTCGTGCTTCCATCAGCTGGGCTTTGGTTTCAATGGAAACATGATGCTCAAACCTAATAGAACAACTTTTTGAAAGATAAATTGATAGAACTATGCTACATAATCCTACATTATAAGACGATCGATAAGGGTGCAGGAGTTAACAGGATTCTGTAACACTTAGTAGTACACTGTCCCTCTCCTGCTCTTTCCTTAGGAGCAGAGCAAAGTTCAGAAGTTAGGCTATTTGCTTTCTGTGGGTTCATACACTGTGTTACTAATAAATACTCCAAAGTAAAGCGACTGTTCAGACTGATACGATTTAAGATGTAATATTTGTTTGTAAACATCAGTAGGTTAGCCTTCTCTTCACTTCTCCACACCTCCCTGGCACTTCAGTTCAGCTGGGGAACAACAGCAAGGCACCAGAGCCACAGCTCTTCACCCAGCATTGGATTTTTCATCTTCTTCCTCCTGGAAGCACAGCAAACTTCCCTGGAGAGAAATGAGACCTTTCAGACACAGAAAACACAGCCATTTACTCTCTTTTGAGTGCATCTACCCTCTTATGTGAGTTTGGATCAGCAGTGCAGCCCTGGAGTGCATTCCCTAGTCATCCTTAGTGATCATGCTTTGATTCACATTATGGAGGAGTCCCTAAACATGTGAATTTGATTCTTTTTGCATGAAACCAAACTAGAAGGTGCAGTCCAGGTGCCAACAGGTGTGCAGCTCATGGGATCAACTTCAACCTGGTTGAAGGAAGACATTGTCAAATGTGTACTGCAGGGATGGAAGGTCCTCAGAACCAGCTGCTTTACAGATCTGCTCTTGCTGGTCTTTGACACCTGCTAATGCAAACATAGCCATTGTGGCATCTTGCCTTGACCTCAGAAATTTGTCGCCAAGTTTTCATCTCTCCAGCTACAGATGTGGCTCTGAAGGGAGCAGGTACATTGTGCACAGTCAGTTCAGGGCACACCTCCCATTGACTAACAAATATTTTGGTGACCTGAAGGGACAGAAGAGCGTCTGGATGATCAGCATCAATTCCTCCTCCACGTGCAATGCTATCTTGAAATGTTAGGAGTAGGAGTGGGTTTTATAGGAGCATAGGATTAGGTTTTATGGCATTTTAAGGGGTTTTGCCAGTGTTTCAGGTTGGACAAAAATCATACGTGGAAAATGCCAGGGCCTGGAAGTTGGTGACTTGCCCTTTTCTGTTTTTTATAAAGTCAACAAAGGAGATCCTGTTTCTTTGACTCAAGGCCAACCCTGATGACAAACGGTAAATTGTGGAGAAACCACAGTTCCTTAAATACTGTCGCAAGATATTTTATAATGTAAAATGCTAGTTATCTTAAATAACGGTCTCACCACTTCTTGCCTTACCATGCAGAGTTTAAAATAATACAACAGAGCTTGCTGATTCACTTCAAAAGAAAATGCTGCTGTGCTGAAAGCATAATTGGAACATTACTACCTAGAATAAATCAGTATACCAAAGTTAGGAGCAATTGAAACGTGGTGGGAAGGTGCTGTAACAGAAGCTGCTTTTCTCTGCCAGTTAGAACTGTCTTGGTCACAGCTTTTATTTTAAATGGATGGATGAAGCAGACTCTAAGCACTGTTGTATTTCAGATGAGTTTGGGAAGCCATCGACAGTTAGAGGTCAAACTAGCTGGACAAGTTTTTCAGAGAGCCCACATCTGGAAACTGCTGGACACTGGGCTCTTTGGAGCATGAGGGTCCACAAGGTTTCTGGGCATTTGGAAGCATCAGTAAAATATTGCCAAACATATTCTAGTCTGAGGACTTACTTAAACTTCCAGATGTCTGGATTACTTAATCTCCTTGTACCTGTTCTTCTGAGAATGGCTTTTCTAAAGAAGTTTGTGTGTTAGTACGCACAATGTATACAGAGGTTGCATGTACAAACGGTAGTTAGTAGATCCTGGTCTGGATCCAGCCAGGACGTTGGTAGCGGCACAGCACAGTATCTCCGAATGCAGAAAGTTTTTTTCTAGATAAGACTGGCCTTTTCTATCTCACGAGTCGACAAATTCATAAATATGTCTTAAAGCCTACACATAACAAGTGCCTATTTTTATATCTTCCTATTACATTTCTCTTAATTTCATATTAAATTTCCTTGCCTAATTACATTTTTGTAATATTAAAAAGATTATCTATCCCCTAACAAAGCTCTCACTGTATCTTATTAGTCAGATGATAGCTCAAACTGGTAATAAGACACTTGAAATAGCAACATCATGCTATTCTAGTGCTGGATTATTTTATTTCTCTCCTCTAGTGGAAAAATGCCTTTTCAACATTAGAAATTTATGTTCATTTGTCTAGCCATAAAATAAAGAACTTTGTGAACCAAAAATAAAAATTAGTTTATTAAAAAATTATCTCCGTTCTAATCCTTTCTTGTGAAGACATCTCGCACATCATTACTCCCAGATATCGTCGATTAACAGGATAGTTTTTCTATTTCACTCACAATAGTCTTTAGAACAACGGAAGCAAATCAGCTGTATTGTTTTCTTCTTAGATGTCCAAGAGCATATGATAGAATTAGATGAGATTGTTAGCTATGTATCATAGGTATTTGTAAGCTGCTTTTCAACTCAGCATCTAAATACTTAAGGGAAACAGGTGTTTTTTCAAGTGGGTAGTTGTATCATCTTTTTGAAAAACATAAAGCTAAGTCCACATAAGCCTTGGCTGGAGGGAGATTCTGAAAACGGAAACCTTTTCATCTTAAAATAATGTAGGAAAAACCTGCCACCAAGACAGTTATATTTTAGAAGAATGTTTATTGCCTGCAGGAGTCAGTCAGCAAATAACAAACATGTACAGCAATAGTTTTCTAATAAAATACATGCTCACGTGCACTCGTGCTGCTCATTATCACTATGACTACAGTGTTCCTCACAGTTTGGCATCTTTCATTTCAATCATAAAGTGAAATAAATCAGGGATGTGACAAATCCGTTTCTCTCCTGATTTGTCAGAACCGGTGGCTCTGGTAAGTGCCAGCTGCGGTGCTTCTTGCTGTGCCAGCCTTGCTGTGGCCAGTGTCTCACCCAAGTAGGGAAGTCTGTCAGGCTACCCGTCGAGCAGCTTTCAGACTCTTCCTAACTCCAAAAACGAAGGCCTGTGTGGCAGATGAGGTTTCCTTTTCCTTCCTGGCCCACCATCTGCCTTGCAGAGAGGGTTTTCAGAAAGGCAGCGGAGGATGTAGCTTTGACAGCTCTGGCTACTGCAGGTTCCCAGAGGGCAAATAGAAACTGGATTTTGATCCTGCCTAGAGGCGTGCATTGAAAGGAGAGGACACCAAATCCATTCTGAGACATACTCATTCATTTGTCCTTTTTGGTTCTCTTGGTAGCAAGCCTGTCCTCTTCACATTCGTGAGTGTGTGAGTGGCACTACCGTAACATACGGGTCTTGTCTTGGAAGAGGAAGTGGAGACCGGGATAAAAAAAGGAAAAACATCCTGCTGGGGTGGGAGCCTCATGTGGGATGAGGCTATGAAAGAGTGCATATGCACTCTGGATGTAAAATTAAAAGCTCCTTGTTTCTTAGTGTGAGAATAGCTTAAACATTTTCTCCTCGGTTACACTGATCGTATTTGGCTCTGAGCTCATCCCAGCAGCAGTTATGTCAGAGGAACGGTGATAGTGTACAGCACAAGGAAAATTTAGCAGCCCTTCCACCACTTGTTCCCAGGGGGAGATTCTTGCTAAAAGTGGGTATAATGTGGAAAGACAGTACGTACAGGAAGCTACTTATTTCAAGCAATATCTTCCTTATTCACAGCAGTGCAAGCTGGGTGCGTATCTGAGGGTACTGGAACCAATACATTTAACACATCTATATGGAAAACATACTTTCCTGCATATTAAAAGGCATTTTGAAGTAATGCATGTAAGTAATATAGATGTTGCACATTTCAAACACCTCAAGTGACAGAGATAAAAATAGAATTAAAAAACTGTGATATATCTCCTTGCTCAATTTAAAACATCATGCTGAATAAACAAACATTTCTCATTCCAAGAATGGATCCTTAAAAGCAGATTACATGCTACCATCATTCCTACAAATTCATTTAAACATTCTTTTAAAAATGAGTTATCTCTCTGATACTGGTCACTAATCAATGAAAGATTAAAAAAATGCTCCATAACTCCACTTAAAAAAGCAAGTTTTTTCTCGTTTCCCCTCAGCCTTCGTGTGAAAGTTCACTGCGTGCAGATCGAAATTCAGAACACGGTGCAGAAACAGTTCTCTTTCCTTCAGTAGCAATCCTATTGTCAAGCTCCACACGACATTCAGAATCACGTTGTGCTATTCCAGAGGGAATATAAATACCCAGAGCTGTGTCAACAATAAGTCCACTACATATTATGCTAGTAGGTATAGAAAGTGCTTTGGTAAAATATGTCTTTTTAGAGCAATCTGAAGTTTTTGTGGCTCTGCTGCAATTCCATTTCTTCCTTTGTAAAAGCAAGGAGTGTAGCAAGTTCAGAGTCTTGTGAAGTAAAACTCCTTTCATCGTCTGAAGCATCAATAGCATGCATGACCTGATGAAGAACAAAGGGTTTAATGATGTTCTGAAAGTTAACTATGACTCACGTCAGTATCCACAGCGTCATGTCTTTTGGGGAGGGAGGAAATAATCAGATATAAATAACATTTCATTGCATCTCTTGGGGCTGCATGGTAATTGTATAATTTCTCTCTATGTAAGATGCAGTGCATCTCCCTTAATGGTTTTAGCCAGTGCTTTCATATTGATTGATATATTTCAGCCAATTTAGCCTGCTCCCTACTTAAAAGCAATTAGTGCTACTTCCCGACACAAAACACATATCCTGGGGCAGGGAGACGGCTTTATTTGAACCTTACAAGCCTAGGAGCATCCTGCGATACAGACTAAAGTTCCACATTTAAAAAGTGTCTGTAATTGATACTATACTCCAATACCCAATGAATCTGCACCCTAATGCCACCTGTATTTTCTACAAAAGAACCCTGGCCATTAAATATAGAGCAGTGTTGCTTCAAGAGCATATGTAAATGCCGTATGTTGGATGTGTTTACACCAGCCGCGTGCCTCTCAAAAGTAGCCCCTCCATGCTCCAGGCAAGTGTTTGAGAAACGGGGATATGTTTGGAGAAAACAGGGACTCCAAATATTTAGGCAGCTTGGCGATGAGGTTTCATCCCTACGCCAGTGTCATCTGTGCCCAACTCAAATGGTAGAGCAGCCCCAAGAAGGAAAGCCCTGCGGCCTGCTGATGGCCAGGGAAGCCTGGAGCGCAGCACCCGACGTCCAAAACCCAGCAGAGCTGCCACAGGAGTATCCCACAGAATGAGCTCGGTCTTTAAACAGAAAGTACTTCCAATCTGTCAGAAGCAGGTGGTCTTTGAGCAAATTAATGCTCGTTGCAATATATCCATCTAGGCGAAGAGGCATAACATTTCCTGAGGGGAAGCTGGGATGGGAGACACTGATGCATACAAACAAACCATGTAATTACAGTGAGTCAAGAGATCTGCGCTACCTGCAAAAGGTTATATTCATCTCTTATCTTTCCAAGTAGAAATTCCACTACTGATATTAAGGGACTACTTATTAAATCACTTTGTCAAAAGGATTGAAGCTGAATTCAGACCTTTATTACAGTTGCGTAACTGATTGATGGGAATGCTTGGTTCAGCTAGCCTTTTTTTTTAAAAAAAAAAAAAGGAGAAGCCATTGCAAAATCATCCTTATTCACTACAAAACTGCTATTATGCATTGGCCAAAGGTGCCATATTTCCAGGTGCACCCTCACGAAGGTGCGTTGGCTGTCACTTGTCAGATGGCGTGATGGCTCACCCAATGGGTCTTGTTCTTATCTTGAAAACTTCCAGCAGACAGACAGAAACACATGGAATGAGATAGCTGATGCTCTGGACAGTCTAAATCCCAAATAGACTCGTAGTGGATGTTGTCTACCCTGACTTCAGTAAGGCTTTTGACACTGTCTCCCACAACATCCTCATAGGAAAGCTCAGGAA
>VZSC01011788.1:45089-64334 GCA_013398225.1 Steatornis caripensis
GAGGGGGAAGGGGCGGGAGGCAGCCGTGAGCGCAGACCCCTCACGGCGCCCAGACGGGCCGGTGCTCGGGTCTCTCCCTCTGTTCGCGGGTGCAGCCTGGGGCCGCGGCAGCCCCTCCGTCCGTCCATCCATCCATCCATCCATCCATCCGCCCTTCTGCCGGTTCCTGTGTAGGTTCCCTCCGGATGCGGTGTAGGCGGCAGAATGCTCCGTGAGGTGCGCGGAGTAAGCTTTTGAGGGGTTTTCCCCGCTTTGGTTGCATGACAGGAGAACGCTTTATTATGCCTGCCCGTCCTGTGCGTAAGCGTGTGCTGGTGTAGTATGGTTTCGATGTAGAGGAATTGGTTTGGTGTGACGGTGGCACGTTTTCCTCTATCTTGAGGGATGCGGTCTTTTGAAAGCAGAACAAAGTAAATATGTACAATATAAAGTTTGCAATTTGTTAGAAAGACTTGCTTTTCTTCTAAAACTAATATTTAGAAAAGGTAATTTATCTTTTTTCTCGGAAAAAAAAAATCGTTGTGCGTGCCTCCTACTGCTTTTTAAAATGATAGGTTTATCCCACTGCAAGGACCGGCAGCGAGAGCCGCACAAAGTGCCTTCTCCAAGGTGATGAACGTTTCTTGCCCTGTGCTTAGAGCCCCTCACTCCCATTGTCTTCAGCAGGATTTGGAAGGCGATTTCCGCGTCGGAAGGAGCTCTCGGTACCTTCCAGGTTAGAGTCCCCAAACTGTGTAACAGCTTTCAACAAATGAGTGAACGGAATAGCCGATCTTCCTCCCAGTTACGCTTTAGAATATGGGTAATGCTGCTAAAGCACGCTATCAAATTGTGGCAAAAATGGTTTTGTGATATAATAAATCTAACTGCTCTTCACTCTTGATATGCTCGTTTGTTCTTCGTTTTAGACGGTTTAGACATCTACTGCGTTCGTGTGTGCTACTATTTTACTGCTGCCTGACTTTTTCATTCTATTTGTGTGAATATCACAGTTATCTTTAAAGAGAGGTTAATAGGTTAATGTGTCGCTGGCGTTAGCAGCTTACCCATCAGAGCCATGTAGGTCATTAGACCATGGCGTGTGCATAAATCAGTGAGATTAAATATGGAAGGCTGATGAAATATATGAGGAAATTTCTGAGATAATGTGGAGCACGTGGATACCATTGTTTAGAAACGGTCACGGAAAGAGGGCTTCCCAACCTGGAATCAGAAAACTGTATGCTGTATCGAAGACGTTCAGAATGATGCAGTTCTACTGCAAATAGGCAGCAGCAAATATAACACGCTGTATCTGTTCGTATGGCAGGTGCTGGTTGTAGTGTCGCTATAAAAATACGGAAGGAACATTTCATTTAAAAAGGCAGTAGTCAGATTCTGCTGTGTGTTGACTGCTTAGAGCCAAACGACAGTGTTTCAGTTCTCAACGTTAATTTTGAAAGAACTAATATCAACACATAATATCTGGGACAGATTTTCCCCTCACTTCCCTCTGCGTAGCTTCATTAACTTTCACTGGATAACATACTCCCTGCAAAAGATGAGTTTCCTATACTTATGTGTGGGGCCAGACGCTGGCGTTAGCACCTTTCTCAGCGGACTGCTAAAGCATACGTTGCCATGTGTGCTGGAAGTTAAACTTTAGAACACCATTGCTACTTTTTCTTCAAGCATTAGGACTCTCTAAACTACTTTCTACACTCAGAGAAGCAAAATTCGTATCTCCACTCTTATTTTGTCATTTTAGTATTTGCATCAGGTTGACCTGCTGCCCTGGAACAGTTTCTTACACTTTTTGGGACAGTCCCTGAGCTTGTAACATTTTATAATCACTAGATTATATAGCTACCTTAATTTTTTTGTTAAATTTTTAGGAAACTTTGAACTGCTCTCCTTATCTTCTCCAGAGGATACTGCTTAAGAAAGAGTTTGCTGTAGCAAAAGAACATTGCAAGGTGGAGGACACAGGCAGGCAACTTGAACATTAAGATATCTTTTCCAGCCTTGATTCTGCCCCTTTGGCACATGCATTGCGGTTCAGTCTTTTGTTAACTTATAATTGCATCATCACTGGCCAAGGGAAGAACACATAATCAAGCGATTAGAGCAGGAAACAGAGAATTAAGACATATCTGCAGTTAATTGACGATGTGAACTCATATGTGTTTGTTCATCTGTCAATCCATATTTTGCTAAGCTAGCAAAACTGAAATAGCGCCATTTTACCCAGAATGGAGTAAAAACGAAGTTGGCATTTCTTCCTGAAAAGGAGAATCTTAAGGTTGATGTTTTAGAGATGTTACATTATTCCCAGTGTTACCTGCAGTCATCTTCGGTAACGTGGCTGGTACTCGCTGACTGTCAGTGAGTGGGGTGGCCTGATCCTTGCTCCTCTGCTCAGGCTGTGAGGTAGTGGTGTCCTTAATAAGGGCTGTGAACTGCAGGGAGTTATTAAGCATCTCGAGTGCAAAGGTAAGTACAAAATGTAGTTAGATCATGAGCTCCTAATCCTGCCGGTGCTCTCGAGAGACATGCACTGTGTGTGGGTGCCTTCAGTTTCGATTTCAGTTGGGTCGAATCTCCGGTGTGAGATGTGAGATACATTCCAGTTGCACGTGTGGCAGCCGCAGGGGTTGCGGTTTTATCGTAACTGAACAAACGCTGGGGACTTTGGTGAGAGGTACACAGACTTAAAAGATATTGCTCAGTGCATTGGTTTGTATGCCCAGGATTTTAATTAGCAGTGATATGTTTCTGTCGGTAAGCCTTTCAGCTTGCCGTTTCTTCATGTGACAAAATATGCTTGTTTGGGATGATTCCACACACTGCCTGTGAGTCTCATGGGCCATATACTGCCCCTGGTTTCTTAAATTCTCTTTGAGTGAAGTGAGTAAAGATAAAATTGTTTCAAGATAGCTTATTGAGGATTGAATGAGGTCAAGGAAAAATTAAGGACACCACCTCTTTCACAGAATTCCTCTTCCGAGGAATATGAGTGCTTTTCTTTTGCACAATCATAACATGTCTGAAATAGTTTGTAGATAAAAGTAGATGGTAATTACAGATTAGGGAGAGGGAAGAAGATGGAGGCACAAAGGAAAATATCCATCCTGTGATAGGGTGATGGCTAAGTCTATGATGGACTGTTTATTGAGCATGGAAGTACAAGCTATCAAAAAGCTTGTAAATTTTTAGGGAGAACGGCAGAGAAAGCTATAGTGGAGCCATCCTTCACTGTGCGTACATTATCTTAACTTCCAGTATGCTTTAGAGAAATGGTTTCTGCCCTGAAATAGCTCATGGGGTAAATTAGACAAATAGAGAATGTGGAAACAATAGAAAAAAAGAGGTGAAGCAGAGAACAAGGTGAGCCAACAGGAGTACAACAAGCACGAGCAAAACTCAAGAGTTTTCCTATTTTAAAATGGGGTAGGATGGGAAGGGAGGGGCAGACATCATCAGTGGGATGAAAGCATCTGAAGGCTGAGCAACAAGAGCAGGTCCTGAAGAGGGATGGGAGTGGAAGGCACATGACTGGTACATGAGCAGAAGGGAGTAAGGAAGCACTACGAGAAAAGATACACAGCTGGGAGTGAGAGCAACTCACAGAGGTTGGACAAGGGTGCCAAGAACTGGCCACGTCGTATGCTTTTGTTTTCAAAGCATGCCTTTTTCCCTTGTGTTTTAGAGGAAGAAGAGTTGGGAAGGGCACAGAAGGTGAACGAGACGAGCAACAGGAGATCCAGTTTAAATGCAGATAAGGCAGGAACGTTCAGGAGCGTGATCGTAAGTCTGTAGTATAAAAACGAGAAAAAATTGCATTAATTATTGATTACGACACACATCCAAAGAAGAAGCAGTGCATTTAAAGTGTGGCTACTGTCACTGTTACTGGAGATGCATGTGGTACCATAGGAAAATAATACCTCTTTTTATCTCATTCTTGCTGCTGTCTACTTTCCACTGTCGATGAACATGGTCTCATTCAGAATTTGCAAGTGTTTTTCCTCATCGTCTCCTGCTGAGGTCGTTGTTCCCCCATATCCTTCATGTGCAATGGAGGCCGTTGGATTAGGGACTCTTTGTTTCCATTACTTTGTTAGATGCCATCGAGTCTGTTCTCCAGACGCTGCAGCAGGGGTCCACAAGCTTACTACTGCTGGATATGAGTGCTAGTAGAAGAGACTTAGCATGCATATTTCAAGAAATAAATTATCTGCTCAAGTCTTGCCTGTGTAGTGCTTTGGTATGGTGTATGTAACATACTCATACCTGCTGTAATCAAGGACTAGAAATTAAGATCTTTTGCATTCTGTGTGTGGGCTACCAGTGCTGCACTCTTGTTCAGTGCTTGACAGCTTGTGGGAATGGTGGGAAACAGCAAAATCTGAGGTCATGGGGGCCAAAGCAAAGCAGGGGAGTACTTGGAATATTTTGCCTTGGCAGGAAGCCGTCTCTGCTCAAACATTGCCCTTGCTTTTGCTAACTGTGCTTCCTTCCAGAAGGGTTTGATGGTGGCAGAATGAGACAATGAGAATTTAAAAAGTGCTAAAACCCTAAATAAACAAGAATATGGTAGGATTAGAAACACAACATTTGGGGCACAAGCTCTGAATGCCTAAGGAAACAGTTTCCTAGGGAGTTGATTATTCAGTCACCTTTGCAAGGGTTTCGTTCTCAGAAGTATCTAAGATATATCAGCACTGAGGAGAAGGCACACTTTCAAAAACACTATCTGTATTTATTGGCAAATTACAGTTTTAGAGTTCAAACCAGGATGAACTGTCACTACTTTAAGGCACATTATCTATTATGTATGAGCTGTTGTAGCTGAAAATTTCACCTTTTCCCTTGGGATGAGAAGAGCTCTAAAGCTACTCCTGTCTGGTAGAGCTGCACTGTGAGGTGAAGGCTTGAGTTTATGAGTGGGTTGGCCAAAATGAGTTTTTTGTATGCTCTTTCTCACTCTAGGCTTGTGTGTTGTCTGAAGCTTGGGTCCAGACTGTCCCCGCCATGACGGGGAAGAGCTGAACACAAGCACGTAGCTTCCTTGGCCCTGCCTGTGCCCAATCCATGTGGCAGACATGAACACAAATTTGGGAGGATATAAACCTCAGGCACTGCCGGTCTCTGCAGCTCGGTCTTGATTTGTGCATGGGCCCTGTAAGGACTCTCTGAACCAGAATAAGATGTGGACTCAAGACTGGCTTTCATCTGTGTTTATCTGCTGGAACAGACATACCTTTTGTGGTTTTTGTGAAGATCAAGTATGGGGTTTTTTTTTTGGTACGGCATTCCAAGGTACATGAGGCCAAAACAATTTGTGCTAAAGGCATGAAGCCACACTGCAAGAATGTAAAGGCAGGGGGTGGAAGCCATGTACAGATTCAGGTAAATTAGCCTAACTATTTTAAGAAATACACATCTTTTTTATGTTTGCATAGATAAACTTGACCTGAAATGGTATACGGGACTAGAATAATTGGTTGCTTTATCGAAGATACTATGACTTATGTCCCTGTAAATGAGTTATACCAGCCAAGCCAAATAAACTGTGATATATATTTGTGTCGATTGAACTTCTGAAGTAAATGATCTAGACTCAGTCAGGTTACATATCACTTTGAGAAACTATCATAAGGCATGAATATAAATCAACCATAAGAAAAAAGTAAAAACAATGATTAAGAAGAGAAATTAAAACTCAGACAGTAACATGCACATATTTGTTTCCCTTTAGTGTAATTACATAGACATGAAATGGCCTTGCAGTATAGATTCTTATGCTGATTAAAGAGCCGAAAGGTAATTAAAGTAGAATTAAAACTGTCAGAATAGCAGAAAATCGTCTCATAACAGGTGTCACTCCATCATTGTCACTAGTGGGAATCGGTAGCGTGATGGAGCAATCAAGGCTTGGCTGAAGGGACTGCATTGAATCCAATTTCTTTATCATTTTTTGAAAAGGGGAAAAGAGGAACTGTGTTTATTGTGGAAAATATTGCCAAGAAAAGATTCTTTCTGCACCAAGACCTCTCTGATAATTCCTGTTAAAGAGAGAACAAGAAGTGTCTTTATTAAGAGCAGTCTGGCCCTTTTCTTGCTATTGATGTAAGGATAAGTAGTTTGTACTTATAGCCTGCTGGTTTTCTTCTAGAATTGACAGTAGACTGGATAAAGGGGAGAGCTAATATTTACTTGGACCTGAAAAAAAAAGAAGCTGTGGGCATGGTCTTTGAGTAGAGAAGTACAAAAACAGAGAATCCCACAGATATCGATAGGAGGCTCAATTTACCCTTTTCCTATAAAGAGATTATCACGTTCCACCATTGATCCGTCAAATGAAAGTGCTTGTGCTTTTCCAGCTTGTGGTCAGTCTTCGGCGAGCATCCACAAAGCAGACAGTGGCAGTAGTTCCCAAAATAACAGTAACTATAACATTTGGGGAAGAAGAAGTGCTGAGCAGCAGGGATGCTGAAAAAAGGATCTGCTCTTCTGACTCTAGATTACTGCTTATCCTCCTTGATAAGTCCCTGTGGATGCTGTGGAATGAAAGCGGAGATAGAGGACATGCTGGCATTTTTGAGGTGAAAGCTTGTCTTTTTCTGAGCAGTCTGTAATATTCAATAGAGCTGAAGACCAAGGAGTTCTTTATGAATTATTCTTAAAAAAATCTTTATGTCCCCAAAATAGCTTTAGATAATAAGGAAATTATAATTAAATAATGTGCTGTAAACTAAATAGTCCTCTCTAGTTGCTGTAGTTTATTCTTAGATCATCTTGAAATTCTAACGGTTTTAGAAACACAGAAAAATACAGGAGGAAAAAGAAGGAAGAGCATGAGAGAGTGGAGTTGTATTTTGTGGAGCTCCTAAGTGCGTAGAGAAGGGCTTGTTTGACTAAATCAATCCATAGTAAATTTTATTTTATGAAACTATTTCTTGGCAAAATGAGTCTTTGTGTGATATTTTTTTTCCAGAAAAGGAGAAGAAGATATAGACAAAATCTTGTTAGGAGTAAGTTCAGCAATCAACATTGTGATCTGATGAAATTAACGTTTCCTGGAGAACCTTAAATCTGTCCCTTTGTCTTGATGAACAGCTACAATGTATCTTTAGTTCTAATTTAGTTCACAGATGGCTTCAAGGGGATCTGAGAGCAGAGTTATTTCATCTTGTATTATTAGGTAGGTATCAGATATCTAGCAGTGCCGTTATTCTTTTAAATATTTGGTATTTATGGGTTACATGATCTTCAATGTGTTTGTTTGTTTGTTTTTAAAAAAGAAAAAATATCAGGTCATTTTTTTCTCTTAAAGATTCTTACCAAGGAACCTTTGTCTTCTTTGGAGTGGGGAGCAAGATGCCAGTGGAGCTCTTTGCTAGAAGAGTACCTAGAAGACTTCTGTTCTTGCTGCCCAGTTACGTCTCCCAGCCTGGCTGTGTGTGGGCTGGGAGACTGACCAGGCTGTGGTTGCTGATGTGAATTTCTCTGTTTAAGAGAGCAATTTAATATTAAACTGTTATCAATGTTCCATTTTTTTAAGTTGCTCTAAACTCCCTCTTTGGTCATAGCACGGTTCGTGAGGAGGCGGTGTTTACTGACTTACTTAAAAATTGGGATTTATTTTAGGATAATTTAAATTCTCATTGTAGTAGACAATTTCTAAGGACTGAAAAGACAGGACTTTTCTGATAATAGATTATGTGTTACAGCAGCAGTGTTTAAAGGATCTGGTTCAAAATAAAATTAAATCCTTGTAATACCTCTCTTTTGACTTAGTATTATAAAAATAAATTTCGTTGCAAATACAGTCGTGAAACACCCACATTATATAACCATGTTCAAGCTGGCAGGATCCTCATCCACACTTCAAAAATAGCGTTAATTAAGACCAGCAAGAAAACATGTGAAAATGAAAGAGAAGAAAATCGGGAGCAAGGTAGACCTGTCAGTAATTGTTCTGAAGGGTCCAGGCTTCTCTTGGTAGTTGCCGGCTCCCCTAGCCCTTTTCTACCAGGCGGAGACCTCACCTTGCTGTGCTCCTGTATGTCTTAAGTAGGTGCAAAACTGTCTGTGCTTTTGTAGGACTAATAGAGAATCCCGTCGGGTACAGCTGAAGAGGAGGACAAGTATGATGTTCTTGACAAAGGACATGAAATAGTTCTTCTCAGGTCTGGTCTGGAGGCCTAAACCTCCTGAGATCTGTCTCTGCCTGGCCGCAAAGCCTCTGTAGGCAGCCTCATTCCTGGAGCTGCATGGCTTGCTGGCAGGCAACAGCCGGGTTCCTCAAGGGAAGGCCCTGGGGCATCCCCTCTGCCTCACACCAATCTCTGGGGATCCATGTGGAAGCAGATGGGGTGAATGGGGGCAGCCAGGCAAGCCAGAGAGCTGCATCTGTGCAAACTCCAGTTAATCTGCTCTTGGTCACCATAGTGTGCTCGAGATGAACATGAAATGCTCAACTTCAGAAGCTCCAATTGCTTCACCCCAGATCCATCCCTGGTAATTTCCCAGACTGGCACATTTCTACCCAGCTTCAGAAGTTTGACACATTTCAGTGTTCGCCTTCTGCTGACCAAAAAATCCTGCTTTAAGCAGCGCGTAACTGGTCTCAGTTACTAACTCACATGAGCACTGCATGTGATGATGGAAGAAGAAACACACAGCCCCCAGTGAAATCACGCTGTCACATCTGCTTGCGTATGACTATAGAAAACCTTCTGTAAACACACATATATTTCAGGGCGAGGAAGTGCTCCATTGCTTAAACCTGAAGCATACAGAGGAACTTGTTGTACCTTACAAGAGTTTTACTCGCTCTCCTATTCAGAGACTGTTTCACATGCAGTTTCACATATGACTACAAAGAATGAGTGATTAGATAAGCATTATTTCCAGAAGTTGTTAAATTTCCTCTAACATTTTAAACCAAACAAGAATCTTGACAAAAGCTGCATAAAAGCTTGAGATATGAGCTAGGTAAAGGTGTCAGCGCATATGCAGAAAATGCCCAAAATAGTCTAGGCATTCAAAATGAGTGAGTGCTTTTGAAAATCTAAGTTTCAATCCTTAAGGGTATCCTTAAAACACAAGACCAAGGTACAAAGTCTTTACCTGGTTGATGGAGACAGCTTAAAAGGTGTTTTTAACACATTTCCTTAGAAAGTTTGATAAAAAATTGTGACTGGATAGTAATTTGTTCCTCTAAAACTCAGGGAAGCATTGATCTAATGAAATGTTTACATTTTGCTAATTAGTATTGACTCTGATTGTGTCCTGCCTTTATCTGATCCCTCTGGGAGAGGCAGAGGTCAGTGTGTTGTGCCGAATGGTGTTGCCAGGGCAGAGAAGAGCAGCAGAAAATCCTTAGAAAGGCTAAAGAAAGGGACTCCGCCCCCCCGCCCCCTCCCCGGCCCGAGCGATACTGCCATGTGCAGTGGTGCCCAGAAGAACTGTTGCTTCCCTAAAGCACCATGTCCCTCCAGCAGCTTTTCCTTCATCCTCCATCTCTCGCAGAAGTTTACCTAGACAATTCTGCGAGGCAGAGTTCCTTTTCCCTGTCCTGATTGGAAGTATAATTTTATGGAAGTATCATTTCAAGGTTATAAAAGTGAAAATAAAACAGGCAGGCTTCTGTTAAGGTTATAGACATTTTTGCTCATATAAAACATGGATCGAGAAGGCAATTTATTTTGTTGTATTTCTTTTCTGTTTAACTGCAAAGGATGTCCTTTCCTTCAGTTGCACAGATGTTTACACCTACAAAGCATGTCTTTGTGGAAATAGTTATACATGTTTGAAATGTGCAAAATTGGTTCTGAGCTGCAAGAAATACTCTTTTTTTCACGTAAGAAACAAGTGGTTGTTCTAGGGATGAAACAAGAATTTTGGCTAGAAAACACAAAGAACAGCTGCCTAAATGTTTTTTTTTTTTTAGATGAGAAGAGGTGTACCATCTCGATGCTCTTTGTTGAAACCTCTGTCTGTAACATAGATGGGGGGAGAGAACACAACCTCCACATTTGCAAGTGATAGTCCTGCTGCCAGCTGAGCAAGCAAAGAGGATCACTGGAACCAGACTCCAAATTTGAGTGTTTTGGGTGATTTATCTACCAGATGGTAAATGCAGTCCAACGTAAAAAATTAGTCTGGGAGCAAGGAATCAATCATCCGGCACACTGATCAGCAAAGGGATTTGGGTGTTATAGCAGAAAAATTAATGAGCTGGCAATCCACTGCAGAGCAGCATTAAACCAAAAAGATACTACATTGTAATAAAGGAGTCCTCACCCAGAAAACAAAAGAGATGAACATACTGCTTTATTAGACACTTGATAAACTTAATCTAAAGCATTGTATTAGATACCAAACCCCTAATATTATTCAAACATAATGATTAAGAAGTTCAGTATCGAAATCAGGAAATCAGAGTTAATTTAAGAAAGTGGAGTTTTTCGCTGCTTTCACATTTGTTCCCCAAATACATAGGCTCTTTGTCATAGGAATTACTTATTAGTATTCTATATTATAGTAATAGATATTTCTGTGCTATTTAAAGTCACAGTACAGTGCATTCAGAATCACCTAATGAAAGATGATAAGGTACCAATACTGGCTTTGTGCCATAATTATCTCTTTGTATAAAAATCTTCAAAATGTGTCCCTAGCTCCTTTCCGTTACTCAGGCTACAAGAGATTAGCATAGCTTCACCACCAAAAGCTCTTTGTGACTTTTCTCTGATTTTTCATGGGAAGCCATTGATTCTCCATCTAGAAAAGACTATGAAAAGATGGCTCCTGTGCCCAATTTTCACTTTTTAATGTTTTTTAAATTATTATTGTTCTAAGGATTATGTGCAGGTTAGGCTCTTTGGGAAATGACGCTATGTACAGGCTGCTTGTGCAGGGAGGAAAGGCACCAGCAGCAGGGTCTGGCCGTGCTGGTGTGGGGCCACTTGACCCAGGTGGAAAATTTAGCTGTGGGTCCCTTCTCAGGCCTGAGGCATCAAAGTTACTTCTGTGATTGCAGGTAGTTGAAAGACTTAGGTTGGAAAATACCTCTTTTCTACCGCAGAAACCTCCCTGAAACTTCTCTTGTGTCTCCTCCGTGAGTAACTGTTTTTATTTCTGAAAACAGCCAAGGAGATAGGAAACCTTAACGCCATACCATCCTCTGATTTTGGCCCTTTCTTATTTGTCTTGTTTGGTTTTTTTTTTCCTTAGGGGTAGGGATTGGTAAGTTGGTGAACAGCTAGCCAAGCACACAACAAAAATCTCGAGTGTCCCTGTACAACATGCAAATGTGATCCCCAAGTTGTCTTTCACTTACTTAGATTTCCTCTTTGGGTTTTTGGGTTTGTTTTGTTTTGTTTTTCAAATGATTGCTAGAGAAATATTTCTACAAACACGGGGGAAAGGAGCTGATGGTCTGACTGCTTAAACAGTAGATTGAAGCCTCCTACCTAAGGAGTTTTTCCAGAAGTACTAATGACTGCTTAAAATCAACAAGAGCTCCTAGATCATGGTCTCTGTGAAAAACAGATTTATCTATGTACAGAGTAAGCAGTAAGAACCTGCAAATATTAGTCTCATACAGCTTTGCAGATCAGGGGTGTAGAAACAATGATCTTCCATAGACTTGCAGGAGCTGCAGCTAAGCGTGTACCAAAGTGATGGACTCAATCGCCTACACATTTCTCCAAGCCACAAAGACATGTTTGCCTTAAAGTTATGCTGAGCATGTAAAAGTAGTTTCTGATGCTGTGCTAGATTAAATTTACACAGCTCCAGTGTTAATCAAGTTCAGCCTTGATGTAAATAGGAACTGTACCTCAGTCAGTGTTTGTGTATCTCAGGGCTGAAATTGGCCTTTTACTTCTTTTCAGTTGTATGGGTGTGAAACAAAGGGCTGAATTTGGCCATGTGTGTGTTTACATGTCGGGGTTTTTTTTCCTCTGCTGTATTAATGTGAAGATTTTTGCTGGCTGTATTGTTTCTGCCATTTTGGATGTGCACCACACTGTTAAAGATGGCTGACCAAGGCTGTGGCCTGAGGGTGCCTGTGGCCCTGCATTCGAACAGAAAATGCGGATTAAATTCAGATTGGCAGTGACGCAAGGTCTGTCAGTGCCACGGCAGCAAGATGATTCAGGGCCTGTGATCCCTGTTTTGCGCCCCTCCTCACCCTGTCCCCCCGGCCTGACTGGCTGTACATGGGAAGATGTGAAGGGGCTCCACTCCTTGCTCGCTTGGCCAGGGGTTGGAGGATGCCTGGCAAAGCCAAGATGTCCTTTGCAGTGTCTAGGCAAGGGCAAAACGAGAGCTGCCAAGTCAAAGTTCCTTGATTCTCTGCTGTAAACCAGGTAACAGCAGCTAATTTATGGCAATTAGGAAGTCTCCCTCAAGAGCTGTAAGCTGACACCAGGCGTATTTTGGCGGAGTGTCCGCTAAATGTGCTCCTCGGTCCCGGGAACCGCAGGGAAGACAACTCATGAGTTGGCTAATCCACCATTAAATTTGCCGAGGGAATCCCCAGCAGGGAGCCATGAATAACTTCCACCTGCTTCGTACCGCACGAATGGCACGACAGGAACAGGGGGAGATGGATGAATATACTGAAGGAGAAGTGGCCTCCTGCCTGTCCTTTAAATAAGGCTTGTTTCTTAGTCTGAAATGCTGGGCATCGCTGGTCTAAAGGCTTCGTCCAGCTTGCGGGCGTGGTGGGCTGCAGAGATGCTGTCGGCTCCGAGCACGCTGGAGCTCATCAGTTCTCTGCAGACCTGGTGGCCCTACCAGCCCCGCGACAGCCGTCGCATAAGAGAGGATGAGGCAGGAGAGCATGCCTTGCTGTGTGGATGCTGCGCTGTAGCCCAGCTATAAACTCCCAGCCCCTGAAAAAAGGAGCAAAGGGGGTTAGCGGAATTTTCTCCTTGTATTTCAGTGAGGATAAACGAGGAGGAAGAGAGGAATTGTTAGCTATAGATTTAGCTGACAAGAATGTGTACGAGAGGAAAACATATTTCAGTAAGCTGAGCAGCTCCTCAGCTGTGATATGTTTATTAGAAGTGTAATATAGTTAAAGTTTGGAAGGAGCAGAGCTGGTGGTTTGGGTCCTTCCTGGTTTCTGTGACTTACTGGAATTACCAGAATTCATTAAGAAACCTGAATGATCGGCCCAGGACTTGTTCGTGTGTTTTCTCCCTGTGACTTTTATGTTGCTCGTTATTATGTTTCTTTTCCAGGGGTTTTCTGACTGTTTAATTACGATTTTCAAAACTAGCCCTAGATAGCATAGTGTATGGGTGTTTGGAGGAGAGAGTTTATGCAAACCTAATTGTGCTTCAGCACCATTCCTACTGCTTATGTTTCAGGGATAGTACCCAGGAGTTAATTTATTTCCTTTCTCTGTATACAAAATAGGAATCTAATGCTATTTTTACATAGGTATGTGTATCATAAGAATGCACCACAATGATTTTTTAATTTATGGATCTATTAAGGGATTTTATTGAGACCAAACTGCAAGAGGAGACTGAGATTTTTGTATTAATTTGGAAACTACCAGATTGAACTGTTTCTTTTTAATCTTTTACGTGGAAAATACTCTTGTTGGAATTAGCTTCTATATAATAGTCAAAAAATAAAAAGATACTTCATCTTTCATTTGAAATCAGTAACTACTTAAGATATTCTTACAAATTCTGGATTTTGATGCAGGCTGGCAGGGTCTGTGGGAACCCAGAGGTATGTTTCCCTCTAATTAAGTTTTGAAGTGTATCCCTGTTGTTTCCTTCTTGAAAAGGTCTGTAGCTTTAGAACATTGGGTACTAGCACTAAAATCTTTCAAAAGACAAATACTGCAGCAAACTTTTTTTTGTTTTTTTTTTTGTTAGGTGACTCACCTTTTTAAGTCGATGTTTCATTTCCTCTGTCTAGTTAAGTTCTGTAACTCACATAGAAATAGGTATTTCTTTCTGTGCTTTTAAACAGAAAGATAATATTAACATAAAAGAGATTTTCATACATGCTGACTGTCATGCTGTCAGTCTGTCATCCACGTGGCCAGAGGAGATCTCCCATGGCATTCAGCCTCCTTGGTCATTACTTCTGCACTCAAGCCTACTCCAGAGAATGGCCCATTTCTTTCTGATTGACCCTACTATATACTGTTTGCTTAACCATGTCTTAACAATGGAGTTTAAAATTTTATTTAAAAAGCTTAATATGTTACTTACATTAGAAAAATAGAATAAAGAGAACAGACATTAGGGACATTATTGTAAATATTCTTACAATAACATTCAGTAATCATTATTTTGAATATTCTTACAATAATCTTACTCTTCTAACTTCTTTGTTCAGAAATCTTCCATCTCAGGAACATAACCAGTAGCTATTTTGGATTTATTTTCAGAGATCTCTAAAACTTACACATGGACCACACTAGCCTCAAAATTGCCTTACACCATTTTTGTGTTAATTAGACTTTAGTTTTGGGTGAAAACTTGGATATTAGGAGATAGTGGATTAGGGTACTTAGATTTTTTTAATAGAACTTGATGTATTCAATGAACAGCTTCCACTGCTGTGAATTATTGCATCCCGCTTGAATTACTTTGAGAAAAAAAGCATCCAGACAATGATAAATGCCCAATTAGTGAATATGTCTGGAAAACCTGATTTGAGCAACTTGTCTAGCATTGCAGAAGGACATAAAAATTACATTTGCTCGAATAAGATTAATTCAGGAATCTTCCTGTTTCTGAGTACTTGATTTGCTCTTTTATTATGGTTTTGCTTGACGTAAGTTCGTTAAAAAAAAAAAAAAGAACAACCCTCCCCACTAACAGTTTGGGAAAATACAGACATTTCATAGGATGGACTGAATTTGAGTGGCAGTGAGGGAGGTTAAAACCGTTATATCCTGGCAAAGACCTCTCACTTGAATTAACGGCATAATGAGTACCACTGAAAGTAGTTCTCCTCTGTCAACCAGCCGCCTGAAAAACAGATGCAGATTTTTTCTATGTGCTTCCTGGGAAGCAAAGACCTAGCAACCCTGGGCTCTCTGTCCAGGCCTGAGATCCCATGTTTTCCAGTGGCTGTTTTTTCACCATCTTTGCCTCTTTCCCTCTGTGGTCCCTCTCCTTTGGCTTTCCTCATGGTCATCTTTCCACCTCTGCTGTACCTGCCGTATCTCTTTCCTTCATAGTCAGTTCTCAGCTTTGTACTCAGACCATTTGCTGCTCTTGGGCAAGGAGACCACTGAGACCATACGAATACGACATGTGTGACAAATACGTAAGTTTGCTAGCGCTGATTTTTGGTGCTGAAGCCACCCCCAGCTCACCTGGGACACCACAAAGAAGGAGTGCGTGGAAGGAGGAACCTGTGACCAATTTTGCTGGTGGTGTGTGACAGGGAAACCTCTTCAAGAGGCTTAAAATTTCAGGTGGATTGGATGTATTTTCACATAGCAGAATACAGCGGTCTGAGCCTTGGAAATCAAACCTCTTTCGCTTCACCTCATATCTCGGCTCCCGCATGCAAACATGGAAAAGCTCAAACACCATAATGGTACGAGTTGCAATTTTGTTACTTAAAAAAAAGACAAAACACTGCATGTATCCCAAGTTCATTCTTAAAAACTACGGAACTGGAAATTTTCTATGAAAACAATGAGCCCGAGTGCTATAAACAACTTAAAACAGGATCTTATGATGGAAAATATTATGCAACGTTAACTAAAAATATGATTCCCAGCCCAGTGTATTATTGCAACTTTGGAGTTAGTAAGTTGCATTAAAATCAAAGAACTCTGCATTTGCTCAAGAAGCTGTTCAGAAGTTAGAAAATGCCAACATTTTGGACTATCAATCAGACTCGCTTTCTCAAATAAGTCAAATATCTTCATTTTCATGGGGATGTTTCTGAGATTCCCTCACAGATTAGTCTGCAGAAACTGTGTACAGCTTTTTCTTCCAGGCTCAGTAAGCCTGTCTGTTTCTTGTTATGGGAAGGAAAATAACACAAATGTAACAAGCATTTAAGCTATTTATCTCACAGAAAAATCAGTGAGTAATATTGTTAAATAACACTGGAAAACACTTTTGCAGAGCAGGAAGGGAAAGTTAAAGGGTTTGGTTTTGTGGAGGGGGTTCGGTTTGGTTGTGGTTTTGGTTTTGATTTTCAAATGTGACAGAAATCCCTATTTAAAGTATGGTTTTATGAGCCAAGGTATTGAGAATTGACCTTGCCCAGGGTTTCACCCTCCTGCTCCAGGCTCTGTGTCCCACAACAGACCTTGTCCTTCTTCAGCCATCAATGCACCCTGCTCTCAACTGGGTCACCTCACTCAAGAGTGGCAGAACAGTAATGCAGCAAAAACTGGATATTTTCTTTTCTTAGTGTTATTACTGGCGTACTGACTGTTGTGACAAGTAGCAGACGTGACAGGCCCACGAGGCAGAGAGCGGGGAGAGATAATGAGGAGATATGAGGCCTCATCCCTGTCGGCATCAGCAAGCTGCTTGCAAAACCATACCCTAGCTGCACCTGGAGAAGATCCTGTAGCAGGAACTCCTGCCAATGCTTTGCTGCCTGGCTGATGGAGCAGCGTAAACTCCAGGGGTTAACCAAATAGGAAGATAAAGTCTTTAGGAAAAAGTTTGCATGTCTTTGCTTGACTAGTGAGGCCATGTATGTATTTTACATATGGAATGACTTTTGAGTGAGTTGTTGGGATCTTTCCATGAGCCATTGTGGCTTACATCAGAAATAGTGGGGCCAGCAGGACTAGGGTAGTGATTATCCCCCTGTATTCAGCACTGGTGAGGCCACATCTCGAACACGGTGTTCAGTTTTGGGCTGCTCACTACAAGAAAGACACTGAGCTGCTGGAGCGTGTCCAAAGAAGGGCAACAAAGCTGGTGAAGGGTCCAGAGCACAAGTCTTATGAGGAGTGGCTGAGGGAACTGGGGTTATTTCGCCTGGAGAAAAGGAGGCTGTGGGGATACCGTGTCGCTCTCTACAGCTCCCTGAAAGGAGGTTGTAGTGAGGTGGTGCGGGTCTCTTGTCACAAGTAACAAGTGATAGAACGAGAGCAAATGGCCTCAGGTTGTGCCAGGGGAGGTTTAGATTGGATGTTAGGAAGAATTTGTTCACCAAAAGGGTTGTCAAGCACTGAAACAGGCTGCCCAGGGAAGTGGTGGAGTCACCATCCCTGGGGGTATTGAAAAGACGAGTAGATGCGGTGCTCAGGGACATGGTTTAGTGGTGGACTTGGCAGTGCTAGGTTAATGGTCGGACTCGATGATCTCAAAGGTCTTTTGCAACCTAAATGATTCTATGATTCTGTATTCAGACTTGCACATCTCCCTGGCTGGGACAGACTCGCTACAGCCATAAATACGTCTTATACCATGGATTTTCATCACAACACTGAAACTATGAATTTCAGTATTTCTCTTTCTGCATGATGGGCAGAAATCTTGTGGAGTAAAGATCTGATCTTTCTGAAAATGGGTAGTAGTGTGTTGGGGTGTGCAATCAGATTGCCAGGGAAATTTCCTGCAGGTTTCCAGTGTAACTGAAGCCTGTCAGACAGAAAAGGTTTGTTCCCTTTCTCGGAGTCTTACATAGCCAGTATAGAAGCACCGCGTATGATTTATTTTCTTGTTTAATTTGCGTTGTTCTTCATGTTACACTTCACTAAATATATTTACTTTTATTTCTGCCATTCCACATGACAGAATTTATCTGCAAGAAAGGAATTTTAACTGCAAGGAGGGTTTTATAGACAGAGTGAAGCAGCAAAACATGAGGCAGAATTCTAATGCAAGATGTTAAGCACTGTCGTTCCTGAAATCGAGGAGCAATTAAACTTCTTATTCCACTAAAGAACTTGAAACCTGTAAAGTAATATGGTAGCATAATGGGAAATAGCTCTTAATGAGCTTATGCAGTTATTGCAACTCAAAAGCAGTTGCATGTTTGGCTAACAAAATTCTGGGAATACATTATCATTAAATGTTGGTGAAATGCAGTCACAACAATAGCAATATACATAAACCTCACAGAGCTATGAAATTTACTGTATTTTCTATGATGAGCAAAAACAAGCAAACAAGACACAGCTGTAGGGAAAAAACCCCACAGGATTAAACCAAGAAAGCATGGTAGCTAACAAAAAAAGAGCAATCAAGTTCACCTTGAATGGTGAAACCAAAACAACCCTAAACAAAACAAAACATAAACCTTCTATCTCAGAGGAATCTTCTTTTCAGAGTTAGTATGTCTGGAAACATGCTTGGTGGGAGATTTTAATCACCTAATCAAACAAGTAATAGAAACATTAATGATTTCTAGCCTGCTGAAACTCAGCGTCTCTCGGGGTCTGCTTCATCACCTGAACTTACAAGGTCTACATCTGCCAAGTTGGCTCATGAGCACAAAACCCGAGGGAAAACAGGCTATTTCTGAGAGAGCTGTGTGAACCCTCTCAGCTTCAGCAAGACAGTCGATTTGAAACACTGAAAATATGCAGGGTTTTTTTTTCCCTTGTGTTAGTGGAAGCAGCCTTCCCAGGCACTGGACGGTAGGGAAGCTGAGGGCGCAGTGTCTGTATAGTCCTTCTACTCCTGCCCCTCCCCTGCTACCTGGCATTACCTGCGAGCTTGCCGATGGTGTGAAGACACATGTCTCAGCACAGGCCATGGATGGAGATATTCCAGGGTATGTGTGTCCCTGATGTACCCAGCTTGTTACTGGCTACCAATGGCATGTGAAGCCATTGACCACCACCTTTTGAGACTGGCAGTCTAGCCAATTTGCAACTGATCTGTCTGTCCCATCTGTGTTTCCATAGCTTAAAAAGGAGACTGCTGTGGGAGATACTGTCAGAAGTCTAAGTATATTTTACCTCTTCTGCTCTCCCTTCAGGCTTTTCCTTGATGGAATAGAGAGAGCTGGGCTGAACATGATTTGCCCTTGAAAAATCCATGCTGGCTGCTCCTGCTAGTCACAGAATCACAGAATCATGGAGTGGTAGGTGTTCAAAGGGACCTCTGGACCCTTGGTTGGACCATCTAGTCCAACCCTGCTGCTAAAGGAAGTTCACCTAGAGGAGGTTGCACAGGAACGGGTCCAGGCGGGTTTTGAATATCTCCAGAGAAGGAGACTCCACAGCCTCCCTGGGCAGCCTGTGCCAGGGCTCTGTCACCCTCACAGTAAAGAATTTCCTCC